>OX422140.1:240042645-240390758 GCA_949129095.1 Volucella bombylans
CATGATAAAATGAAGTATATGTATGATGCAGCGACAACTATGAAAAAAATAAAAAAGAGAAGAAAGTTTAGCTCATGGATATCTTCTGAATTAAGAGGAAAATGTAAAAAAAGGGACGAACTTTACAGAAAGTGGAAAAACAATAGACTAAACAAAGCGTATGAACAAGAATATAAGACTTTCAGAAACAGACTGAACAAGGAAATAACGGCCCAAAAATCTATTTTTTATAAATCCAAGTTTAACCAAATAAGATCTGACCCCAGAAAAACATGGAGCTTAGTAAATGAGATTTTGGGAAGGAAAAAGCCTAGTTTGGATGAAACAATAATAAAGAATTTCACGGGTAAAATGTGTCTGAACAATTTAACTAATGCAAACAAGTTTAGCACACAAATAAAAGATATTGTGCATCATTGTGACTCGGTTACATCGACACATTCAAAATCAAGATTAGCCAGCACAATCTATATTCAAGAAACAGATTTCTTGGAAACTCGAAGAATAATTAATTTATTGAGTGAAAACAAGTCGCCAGGTATTGATGGAATACGAGCTATTGATATAAAAAGGCACACGGACATATTTACCCCATCATTGTGTAAATTAATTAATTTAAGTATTGCACAAGCAAAAATCCCTACAGGCTTAAAAACCGCTGTAATCGGACCGATATACAAAGGAGGTACAAAAAGCGACCTTAAAAATTATCGGCCAATATCAATATTGCCAGTAATAGAAAAGTGCATGGGAAAAGGTAATAACAAACAGGCTGCAAGACTTTATAGCAAAGAATTCGCTAATACACGCAAGTCAGTACGGCTTCCAGAAAAATAAAAGCACTGGTAAGCTGTTAGGAGAATTTACAAATTGCGTTAACGAAAGTCTAAATAAAAGCCATCATGTTTTAGTGCTATTCGTGGACTTCAGTAAAGCTTTTGATACACTGAACCATGATAAACTAGTAGAAGTACTGGAAAATAATGGTATACGAGGACTGATGGCAGATTGGCTACGTGAATATCTGACGAACAGACAATTTTGTGTCAAAATAAACAATGCATACAGCCAAAATGAAAACGTTCAATATGGAGTTCCTCAAGGATCAAAATTGGGTCCAATCTTGTTCATACTGTACACCAATGAGATGTTACGAGTTTTCAAGGAGGCCATACCATTTGTATATGCAGACGATACGGCGATAGTGGTGCGTCACAGATCCTTACATACGGCAACACAAATTATGCAGGAGGAGTTCGACAACGCGCTAAAGTGGTGTCACGATCACGGCTTAACGATCAATGCTTCTAAAACAAAAATGATGCATATACGAAACCCGCAATTCAGGGCTACACAATTGCAAATCCACTTCAAAAATGAATCATGCAATAGTTCAGTTAACTGCCATATCGACACAGTGGAGAGATACAAATATCTGGGAGTTACGATCGACAGCAACTTTTTGTGGGATAAGCACATAGATGAATTGCGAGTGGGCCTCAGAAGAGCTTTATATGCATTAACACATCTAAAATATCATGCCACAACGGCTTACTTTGCCCTTGTGGAATCTAAACTCAGGTATGGCATACTTGCATGGGGCAATGCATCAGCAACACATATACAAAAAACTCCAAAACTGGGCACTGAAGAAAATAGGCGTACATAACCAGCTCAATATTCCGGAACAAAGGAATTTTAAAGTTCTTCGAGTAGAAGATATTTTCAAGATGACAATTTTACTGGAGTACTACGATGACAACAGATTCATAACACCAATTCAACATGGAATCAACACAAGAATAAGAGCTCAAGGTATGCTTCACGAACCCCGATTCTACAATAACTACGGGAGAAGACAGCTGAAATGCAGTGTACCGGAAGTTCTAAACACAATTCCGCATGAACTAAAAAATATACAAAATATTAAAACTAGAAAGAAAATTATAAAACAATTTTTTCTTGAATTTCGAAGTTAAATAGCTAAATTTCAAACCTAATTTATCTTATCAATTATTATTAGTTTAATGATCCAATTATCATTAAAAAGATTGTATTATGTATTAATCTAAGCTTGCTTACGAAAAACTAATCATAAAACTATGAAAAGCAATCTTCTGCAGAAAAGCCTTCAAGGCTTCGCAGAAATATATACCCATTGTTAAGTTTTTAATGAATTAATGAACAATAAAAAAAAAAATATATCCATCTATCTATTTATCTCTCTCTCTCTCTATCCATCTATTTATCTCTCTCTCTCTCTCTCTCTATCTATCTATTTATTTATCTGTCTATCTATCTATCTATCTATCTGTCTATCTATCGATCTATCCATCTATCTATCTATCTATCGATCTATCCATCTATCTATCTATCTGTCTATCTATCTGTCTATCTATCTATCTGTCTATCGATCGATCTATCCATCTATCTATCTATCTATCTGTCTATCGATCTATCTATCTATCCATCTATTCATCTATCTATCTATCTATCTATCTATCTATCTGAAGAAATTCCAAGACCTGATGTCTTATTTTCGGAAGTTTGCCGTACATGCTTCTGTAAAACTGTCGATAATAGGCTTCCAAAGGAAATATTTCCACTGAATCACATCCTGCGCTGACTGTGGGATTTGCAATAAAGTCTGAAAAAGTCGATGAAGGAGCTGATTTAGCTGTTGAAGAACATGTGGCATATGATATTACTGTTATGGACGAAGGAACCTAGCCACAGGATCTACCATGCCAGTTCTGCGATATGAAAATCCTACGGATGTGGAGAAGCATTGGATTCAAATGTTGTTGATAACATTTCAATTCCGATATCTGAGATAAAAACTGAACCCATAACCGATTGGAGGAATGAAAATCCTTTAGTAGGAAATACAAGTGAAACCAGTGTAAATGAACCAATTGTCGCAAACATTGCTGCTGAGAATACAGGAGCGGGGACTGAAAACAAAGAGGAGGTCTTCGAACGTCCACACGGTCAACTGGAAAATATAAAATATAATATAAGATAAAAAAGAATTAATATATGAGATTTGCTCTAAGGAATTATTTTCGTACAATGGCTTATTTCTACATACAAAAGGCCACACACAAAATGAGGAGTTGCAATGTAAAAGTTGTCAAAAACAATTTCCAACGCCGGGTCGTTTGCGGCGACATGAAAAAACTCTATGCTGCCGTCGTAAGCAGAACGATTCTATAACAGACTAAATTTATTATTTTATTTTAAAATGAATATATGTACTATTGTACATTACATGCCCAGTAATTTCATCAAAGACGGGTAGAAATCAACTGGTATTTTAGATTTACCATATTTGATTATTAAATATAAAGTAGAATAATTAAACCTTAGAGCAATAGGCAATGGGAAAAAATCCATCTTGCAACGTCGAGACCAGAGTGCTCATTTTAAATTTGTACAACCAAGGAACAAGTTATGGTCAAATTGAGAAGGCGTTAAAATGTTCTAAAAAGAAGGTTTTTAATGCGGTACAATATTTTAAAAAGAATGGTACCGTCGAAAAAGTTAGCCGTAAACCTCGAGTGAAAGTGACTACCGACCGAGAAGACCAACTCATTGTACGGAATAGTAAAAAATTCCCTTATGCCACCGCTAGAGAAATTCGAACGAGAGTATTTGGCGATAATGACAGCGGACCATCGGTAGATACAGTGAAGCGAAGGTTTCGCGACGCTGGGCTCTTTGGGCGTATAGCAAGGAAAAAGCCACTTTTGAGGGAGTAAAATCGCAAGAAAATAGGAAATATAGTGGCGTGTTTCAAGATTATCGATGTGTCGAGAGAAGATGATGGCATCAATACAGGTTGAGTTGTTGAGATGGCAAGATTGTTGTTCATTTCTCAACCAAGTTCGCTGTGCATAAATTCTACAAATTTGGCACCATCAGGGCTACGTAGATATAAATTGAGATCACCACTGAGAATTATCGGCATATTTTAATAATGGTGCTGTTCTAGATTTTCTAACAAACATCTAAGCTTCGGGCTATAGGCGAGCAAATTCAGAATAAAAACTACCACATCCTTTCTTACAATTTTTTTTTTTTCTATCCACCAACAACATAAGGTAGGAATGTACGACCAATCGAATAAAAGAAGAGAAGCAAAACAAATATGCATTGACTTTTATGAGTCAACTACACACAACCCTTAAACCACCTCCATCAAGCCCCATTTACAATGCTCCGAACGCATGAACTGTCAAAAATATTTCCGTAACATGTAATTCAATGTGTTTGTTTACAATAATGGGAGTCTCGCAGCAAGCATCGCAGTCAATTTCGAAAATCAGGAAAACTGTAGCATCTCGCAATGCTTGACAGCTAAATGTTTGTTGTTTTCATTTTGAGCTTGTTATTTGTGAGTGGTGATTTGACGTACCATTATAAACAGGCTCTCGCATTCGAATGCGACCCTCGTATCGGATCTCGGAGCATTGTAAATGGGCCTTTATACATAAACAGCGCACCATACTACATCTTTTCCCACAATTGGATGCTTCCTTCCCATCAACCCCTATTTCCAACAATAAATCGGTGTAAAAGACACTTATCCCCACACAGAGTATGATCACTGAACGGTAGAAGGAAAGCAAAATATGTATCTGGGAAAAATCTAATAAAATTCAGCACCATCACTTCCCACCAACCAATACAATGATATAAGAACCGCCAAAGTAGCGGCAGCGGGGTCGGTATCGGTGGAAGTACCAGCATTGGGCAAAAGGCTAAAGGAGGAAAAAGAAAACAAATATGCACAAGGGATGCAACGTATATTTGTAATACACACAAAACGTCGAGAAACAGAGCAACGACGATTCATGTGTCCATGTACAGACTGTTCTCCAATATCCCATTCCTATGCACAGTTGATTCGTTGTGAAGCACACAAACCCAATAACAACACCAAATACGTACACAGAGTAAGATCACTGAACGTAGAAGGAAAGCAAAAATGGGACACATTTTGTGACGGACACATTTTTCAGAAAGACAAGCGGTTAGACATATCCATGTCAAAAACACAAAATCGCATCTACTTTCGCTCATCGGAAAAAACTAAAAATTATTTTGTTTCCAATGTATTGTAAACCAGTTTCAGCAGTTGCTTTCTGGCCGTCAATATGTGAAGGACAGCTGAAAAAAGTGAGATAAAACTTTTTCCATTTTTGATTTTAGTGAGACCAAAAAATTGGTACGCGTACCAGCCCGCAGACGATCAACATCAGCTAAAACTTGGTTTGTTTTACATGTTTACTAGTACCATGTTTTAGCGTTTACAGGGTCATCTAATCAATCAACAGTGTTTGACAATTTTGTAGTTTTTAACTCAATAAATTCTACCTGACTTCTGACTTCTGAAATTTTACCAAACTAAGAAATTGCTAAATTAAAATTTGACATTTAACCAAAAAATGTAAAAATTTTGACAGCAGTCTGAAGTTTTTAAGTTCCATTGGAATTCGCACCGTGTTTCTTATGTCGCTTTCGTTCGGGTAGGCAAAAGGTTTTTTTTTGTACTCTGATTTTGATTTCAATGGAACACTAAAAATTTCTTTGGACTTTTATTTTTAAAATATATTTGCTTGCGAATCAATTTGAACACTCAGAATAATAAATTGGCCAAACACAGTCGATTGCACGAAAACAGAAATCTAGTTTGATATACAATACTATTTGACGTTTATACATATTTATATGGGTTAGTACATTTTGACATAAAACCCAGGGGAGAAATTTTGATTCTATATGAAAACATGAGAAGAAAGAGTATTTGTCACATTTGTGCACAAAAGCTCAAAGCCATGTGAAAACCTATGAAAACCAATCCAAAACTGTCCAAAATGCACGTTATTTTTCGTAGATTAGATACTCAATATACAAATTCACATATGTATGTAGGTTTAATAATATAATCTTTCAAAATAAAACAAAAGCGGCACTCAAATTCATATTTCTGTCCTTGAGTGGCAGAACTATAAGGACTTAACAAAGCTTAATATCCCGTGTGGTAGGGACATAAATTAGTGCGAAAAGTACGTTGGCTTGAAATGTTTTGAAACCACGAATTTATAAAAACAAATTAAAAATGCAATGGAGTTTTTTACAATCGCTCGCTGCAAAATTTATGTATTGATTAGCAGTACAAACATTAAGCTAGTCATTGGCCCAAACTACTCCTATGGCTTGGTTTTGAATGTAAAATACATTACATCAACTATATAGTACTAGTATTGGTTGAAACAAAGAAATACTAACAATCATTTCAAGGGAAATTTGCATCACAAATATCTAGTTTTTAACAACAAATATTTGTTACATACTTTAATTCAGACATGTTACTTACCTTCAATTTTAAAAGGTTTAGGAAGAATTTTTTATTAAAAAATCATTTTTATAATTGTTAAACGTAAAACAGATTGTCAGTTCTGAATTTGGTTTGTCCTTTTTGATGATAGAAATTATATTTTCCGTGAAAGTATTTCTATTTGTAATCTTTTACTTGATAATCGAGTTGATCGTGCGATTCAAAAATAAATTATCGCGATATGCATAAATGTCCTATTAGTAAACTCAAAACATATATTTTATATTTTCACTTGCACTTCGAAGTTAAATAAAATATTCGTGTTTTGAAATTCTACACACATATCAATGAATAAGTTTCTAAAAATTTATATAAAATGGACGTTCATTGTAATTCTACGATCTTGTCAAGATACAAAAATGGCGCTACACTCGATAACATGAATGTCGCAAAAAGAAGCGCACGTATAAGAAAAAATAATAAAGTGATAATTTATTTAAAATTATGAAACTAAAGTTTTTAGTTTAATTAGTGTTATGTATCATGCAAGAAGAAATACATACGTTTATTTCAGAATAAACATTTCTATGGTTTCACGAATCGTAATTCTCTAATTGGTTGATGTATCGGATATAATTTCCATAACGGCCACGTTCAGTCAATGAAAAAGAAATCTTTGTAAGTTTAACAATGAATCAGAGATTTCAAGTAAATATCGAATAAAAATATTATTAAATAGACACATAGATAATTTTATTAGTTAAAAATAACTTTTAAAATCTGAACAATTAACAATTTTTGAGTTTTTTTTTTTAATTTAAAAAAGCAAAAAAGTTAAAAATTAACTGTCTCATTATAATAGGTTTATAACATTCTTTAGTTAAAATGCTCTTAGGCACTAATAAACCTACTATAAAATTTTTTATTCATAAACGATCAATAAACCTGTCATAGCATAGTTCACGTTACGATGCACATTAGCGTCATTACGTTGTCATCCTGATTCCATTGAGAATTACTTTCTAAAAAAAAAAAATTTGATAACTACTTTTTGCATTTCCTATCACGAAAGCGGTTTGAAATTTAAAAATTATAGTTAGCAAATTCAAAAAATTAAATAATGGAGACAAAAGGCAGTGCACTTACAAATAAAAAGAGGCAAAGAAGTGAGAATTGGCTGGAGGAAGACAAGGATTTTTTAATTTTTATATGACTACAGTCAATGCAGCCCAACACTTATCTCTTATCTCTTTGAGTTCCCTGATATCCCATTGCTGTTCAGGCAGACTGTAGCATTTTGGTGTAACAGTAACTCTGGAACATATGCGACAAACCATGGATATCTCCTCCATCATCTTGAACCTAAATGGGAAACAAACGAGTAGGTACATTAAACTGTGCAGAAGTGAGTCGTATACTTACTTCACGACGACCCCAACATCTTATAGCGGTTAAGACTTGCAACTCTGGTGATGTACCACAACCTCTTAGATTGAGTTGCAAATCCTGCCTTACGGTCAATGATGAAGTTTGCCGTAAGTTTATTAAAGCGGTATCGCCGTTTAAACTCCACGTCCGGTAGACAAAATGGGTCGTACCTCTTCTGGTACAACTTCCAACGCAGACGATGCGGAGTGTTTTCCACCTGCTCCACGGCAGCTAAAGCTTGCAGCGCTTGCATACTAGGATACAATATAACACATTCACTTCTTACTTCAATTATTTTAAATTGCAAAGCTTCTTGTTTGGCGTGCTTGAATAAATTAAGCTCAAATGGAAAACTGTCAGAAACGTCAATCAAAAATCAACTGTCATTTAAAGGCCTCTGCTCTATTAGAGGTTTATAGTAGGATAAAACCTTCCATAACTTATGGAGTGGTTATTAAATACTTGTAGAGCGTTTTAGTGCTATTGAAAGTTTATGAATACTGTTTTTCAAGAACCCCTCAATAGCAAGCTTATAAGCCTCTTGTAAGTTTTTATGAATAAGACAGTAAGTTTCTTACATCGCGTCTTTTATAAATTTACAAATATTTCTTGTTCGTTTTTTATATTAATTGGCAAGTTGTTAAAAAATATTATTCCTCGATAAAAAATTTATTGTTGAGTACTTGTCAATCTGCATCTTGATATTCTTATGTTTTCGTTACTTCTCAATTTATACGGGTGGACATCAGAATCTTGCACTACACTATTTGTCATATATTCTGATAACAATCCGTCCTTCATTCAAAATATGAATACCATTGCATTGTATGTCAATCTTTGTTTGACATTCATCAATTGTTGCGCAGTAATTGAAATGGGGCAATATTATTGCATTATAAATTAGTATTGCTGTTTTGAATGACAATGAGTTTTTAATTCGTTTTAAGAAACTTATTTTTCCTGAAATTTTACTACATACGTAATTAGCATGATCTTTAAAATTAAGTTTGTCGTCATTATTACACCAACATATTTAATGCATTTTACACACTCAATTTTTTGTCGTTAATATTTACGTTAATCGGACTATTTACGCGAAACTTCATATACTTAGTCTTGTTTACATTTAGTCTTAGCTTGTTCATCTTTAGCCAGTTATTTATAGATTTTAAGTCTTTGTCTAATTGCTCACATATAAGTTCAACATTTTTACCACAAATATAAAATAACGTGTTATCCGCCAACAAAACAACTTTACAATATTTTAAGCACATTTTTATATCATTTATATATAACATAAAAAGTGTTACTCCCAATAGTGATCCTTGATGTACTCCTAAATCAGATTTCACTGAACAAGAGAGATGATTATTAACTTTCGTCCGTTGTGCTCTCCCTGTTAAATAAGACCTGAACCATTTATTTTCTTTCTCCATCACACCATATACCATTAATTTTTGCAGCAGGATTGATCGAGTTTCCGTAGTCCATTTGTCCATTGTCCATTTCCATTCCCATACTACAATAAGCGTGGCTTATTGAACATTATACTAAGCTCAGTAATGAGATTTCAATAAAACACTCTATAGTCACTTAATTTTTCTGTTTCAAAAGTTGTTACTTGCCTTTACTTTCATGACATTAGATACTAAAATATCTGTGAATTTGTCACTGCCACAAAATAAATTAAAAATCGTATTTAGCAAAAAGAAGGAACGTTGAAAGAAATAATGGATATGGAAATAAGAGAGGTAATAAACATGAAATACTTAGCAACAATCTTTAAAAAAATAATGCTTAGGTTTTACTATAATTACTAGAATCATCAAGCGATTAGGATGATTCAAGCTTTGAAGGATTTTCTGTTACAAATATGAGCTCTGATGATTCAGCCGCAGAAGAAGAAAACCACGCGAAAGTAAAACATTTTATGGACACTATCGAGGACTATAGCGAGATAGATTTTAAGCCTCATTTCAGATTAGATAGATCAACCGTAGAACAATTAATATGTAAGTGGATTCATCATCATGGGTTGTACGCGATTCGAATATTTTAGTTTATTTTTGTTCTTATCTATGTTTCCTTATTAGTAAATTACTCTCTGTCTGAATTTTGTCCAAATTCGCAACAAGGAAGCAGATCCAAGATTGGAGCAAAATGAGCGGTTTATTTACTAAAAAATAAGAAAATTATAAGCGGTTGAGAAATTGGATTGTATTGAGAGAAACAATTAAATAGTGAATTGTAACTGTAAAAGGGATTTGTATTGAAAAGAATAACTTCGGTCACTTTTACACAAGCATTTTACATTGGTGTCAGAAGTGGGCAAGGACTTATTGTGTGTAAAAAAACAGTGTTTTCTGACTGTTTGAAAAAGCTAGAATGGGTCGAAAACTATTGCAGTTGACACTCGTCCAACTCAGATCCGAGTTGAACAAGACAAGCCTCAGCGCCAGTGGAGGAAAAAGTGACTTGGTGCTCCAACTTCAGGAGGCTTTGAACAACGAGGGACATGATCCTGATGCATACTCCTTTGATGTTGACGAGGATGAACAGACAAGTACCGGCAGTGACATGGCTGCGATGATGCATCTCCTCTTGTTAAAAATGGACGAGTAGAAGAACAGTCTCGAACAAAAAATGGACGAACAAAAGAAAAATCTAGACGAGCAGAAGAGCAGCATTGAATAAAGATTCGACGAACAAACCAACAATCTGCACGGTCTTCAACAGAAAATGGATGAACTAAAGAATAATCTGGAAGAACAAAAGAACATTCTAAAGCAAAAGTTCGAAGAAATCGATGACAAATTTGAAAGAATAGAGAAGAACGTTGATGACAAATTTGATAGAATAGAGAAGAATGTTGGCGAAAAATTCGAACAAATGCACAGCAAAGTTGAGCAACTGCCAAATCAGCTTGACACAGTGCGGAAACAGAAACTGTTAGAATGTTCTTTAAGCGGTCCAAGGAGAAAAGAAGTGACGCCTCCCTCATCCTATGGCCAGATCTCGTAGTCTACTTTAAAAAGCAATTTGAAATGGCTGCCTGTGCAAACGGCTGGGACAATAAGGAAAAGTGCTTTGCCATAACAATGGCCTTGCATGGTCCTGCAGCAGAATTGTTGCAAACAATAGTCATCGAAAACCATAAGAAAAAGAAGGCTTGCTGAAGCACTTGCCTTCGGGAGCAGCCAATCAGGCTTCCAGGGGAACACATTTCGTCAGGGAAGTAGCATCTACTAAATGCTCCTGCGCAAGAATTAGTGCAGAGGAACGAGATACTCGACGGGATAGACGAACAATGCGCTGCTGGAATTGCAATAAAATAGGACACCTTCAAAGGCAGTGTACAGAACTGGTGCGACGAAAAGGCTGCCCTCACTGTGGTAACAAGCAAATAGAGGAATAAACCGGCAGAAACAGCTATCAAGAAGCCGGTCAACCTTTCGAAAGCCACCAGTCGTTGGGAGCACGAGTTGACGGCCACTGGACCACCATCCAAGTCTAGCTGGCAAAACGATGCAATAAAAGTCTTTCGGCGGAAGTAGTCAGCGGTAAGGAGAAATGGATGGCAACAATAAACACCGGTGCCACGGCCTCAATTATCAGGAACGATCTTGTGCAAAAGTCTTGGTTGCATAACACCAGCAGTTGCAGTTTGCGAACATCTACATGAGCAACGATTAAGGTATATGGTGAAGTCCGCATAAAAATCCAGCTGGCCGGAGTAACATTCTCTCACGCGTTTCTGGTGGCTGACATATGTGACGAGTGCATCATTGGTACAGACTTCATGAGAGAACATGGACTAGTAGTAGACTTGGGGGCATAAACCCTGAAATATCGAAATATGGAGATACCAATGATATACGGAAATGTCAATACCTCAGTCTCAAATGTCGTTATCTGCAGCAATCAGAGTCTAGAGCCTTCGTCGGAAGCAATTTTGTGGGCAAAACTGAAAGGTGATCCTGGTAGCCACCGATTCTACTCGTATTTGATGGAGCAAGAAAATAGAAGAGACTTCATGGTGGGAAAGACCTTAGTGGAGCCAAAGAACAACATGGTCCCTGTTAGGATTCTAAATCCAAAGACATTCAGTGTAAAGGTGAAAAAGGAGGAGATAGTGGGAAAATGCGAACCTGTTGAGGCTATATCCACCACAACGGAAATAAATGGCGCAACACCGGTCGCAACAGTTCAGAGCATAAAAATCAAGAATAAAATTCTCAATCTCTGTAATCTGGACGAAGATAAGCGAATCTTGGCAGAAAAACTAATCGGTGGGTACGCTGTTATATTTGTTACACAAGACGGAGAATATGGACTTACGCATATTGTTCAACACCACATTGACACCGGAGACG
This sequence comes from Volucella bombylans, assembly GCA_949129095.1. Lineage (NCBI taxonomy): Eukaryota > Metazoa > Arthropoda > Insecta > Diptera > Syrphidae > Volucella > Volucella bombylans. The sequence continues at coordinate 240,054,790 of OX422140.1, forward strand.
CTCGACCAATCCGTCAACCTGCAAGGCGTCTTCCATTGGCAAAGCAAACAGAAGTTGCTGAAATGGTGTCAAGGATGAAAGCCGAGGGGCTGATTGAAAAATCGCAAAGACCGTCGGCGTCTCCAGTGGTCCTCGTGAAGAAGAAAGATGGCAGCACGAGGTTTTGTGTAGACTACCGACGTCTCAACGATGTCACTACAAAGGACAGCTACCCACTTCCGAGAATCGATGACACTTTGGATATGCTTTCTGGAGCGAAATGGGTTTCAACTCTTGACTTCTTGAAGAGCGGTTACTGGCAGGTAGAGATAAATCGTACGGATCGTGAGAAAACTGCCTTCATTAAAGAAAACGGTTTTTGGCCTTTTGCCAAGCATGACGCTTGGACTGTGCAACGCTCCGGCCACCTTCGAGCAACTAGTGGAAGGAACATTGCAAGGACTCACCTGGAAAACCTGTCTAGTGTATTTGGACGACGTTATCGTCACTGGCAAGACGTTCGAGGAGCAGCACGAAAATCTAAAAGAAGTGTTTTAGAGGCTACGAAGTGCTCATTTAAAACTCAACCCAGAAAGTGTTCCGTCAGGAAGTAAAATATCTGGGCCAAATTGTATCAGCGGAAGGAGTAAGGACGGATCCCGATAAAATCGAAGCCGTGAAAAGTTGGCATGCCCAAAAAGATAAACATCAAATGAGAAGCTTCTTGGGACTCGCCACGTACTACAGAAGGTTCGTAAAGGATTTTGCTGGTATTGCAAAGAGCCTGCATCAACTTACGGAAAAAGGCCGACAGTTCAGGTGGTCTGGAGAATGTGAAAAAGCATTTCAAAAACTGAAGCGACAGCTGTGCAATGCCACATCTTGGGTTACCCCACGCGCGGAAAAATATTCATCGTGGACGCAGACGCTAGCAATGTTGGGGTCGGGGCTGTGATCTCCCAAGTTCACGATGGTCAAGAGAAAGTGGTCGCATATTACAGCAAAGTACTCTCCAGGACTGAAAGGTACTACTGCGTAACTGGCTACGAAGCATTTCCATAAGTACCTCTACGGACAAAAGTTCATTCTTCGGACAGACTACGAAGCTCTGAAATGGCTACTCCAATTTAAGAACCCTGAAGGCCAAGTTGCAGCATGTATCGAGCAGTTGCAGGGCTACGACTTTGAAGTGCAACACCGAAATGGAAAACTCCACTCAAATGCTGATGCTCTCTCTCGTCGACCGTGCGGAGTAAAATGTGAACACTGCAACCGTAAAGAAGCGAAAGAACAGGCCACTATCCAAATGACCAGGACTATGCCAATAGAGGGTTGGAGAATAGACGAAATCCGTTTCTCCTAACAGGCAGACAATGACATCGAACCAATATTGGCCTGGAAGGAGCACGATGAAAGACCAAGCTGGCAACAGATATCCGATCGGAGCCAAACTCTAAAGGCATACTGGGCACAGTGGGACCCGCTTTGTGTGCAAGATGGATTGCTGAAGAGAAAATGGGAAAGTGCAGTTGGGACAACATCTCGTATGCAGCTAATAGTGACACGGTCTAGAGTCAGCCAAGTACTATATGAAATACATGACGGAATCTCAGGAGGCCATTTGGGAATAAACAAGACGTTGGAAAAAGTAAGGGAACGTTTCTATTGGCTAAGCGCTAAACAAGATGTCGAGAATTGGTGCAAAAAGTGCATAAGGTGTGTGGCAACCAAGGGTCCAAAAGTAAAGCCACATGGACAAATGCAGCAATACAATGTTGGAGCACCATTCGAACGAATAGCCATCGACATCGCTGGGCTGTTTCCCGGAACCTTTAATGGTAACCGATATACCCTCGTGGTCATGGATTACTTCAGTAAGTGGCCGGAAGTATTTGCCATCCCAAATCAAGAGGCTAAGACCGTAGACGAACAGATAGTCAACAACTGGGTGCGCGGATTTGGGGTCCCAATAGAGTTACATTCTGATCAAGGGCGAAACTTTGAATCAAAAGTCTTCCAGGAAGTGTTCCAATATTTGGGAATAAGGAAGACAAGGACAACGCCCCTACGCCCTCAATCTGATGGAACGGTCGAGCGATTCAATCGTACCTTGATTGAGCATCTATCTAAGGTCGTCAGAAACTGCCAACGGGATTGGGGTTGACACATACTCCTCTTCTTAATGACCTACCGAAACGCGGTCCATAGTTCAATAGGACACACACCATCCGAGATCTTATTTAATCAAACAGTTCGGTTGCCAAGTGGTGCAGCAAAATTCGGATCCCCAATTACGGAGCCCAAAGAGGTGAACGACTACGTGGATGACTTGCGCAGCAGGATTCGTAAATTGCATGAAGACACCAGAGAAAAGATGAAGCTAGCGAGCAGCCGCATGAAGACTAAGTATGACATCAAGGCGAAATCTTCCGGCTTCAACGAAAGAGATCTGGTCTGGTTGTATAATCCTCAGCGTAAGAAAGGCAAACCACCAAAATTGCAACAGGACTGGGAAGGTCCATACAAGGTGATAACCCGCATTAATGACGTTGTCTACTGAATCCAGCGTGGGGATCGGGGAAAATTGAAGGTAGTCCATTTGGATAGAATGTGTCATTTCAATGGGATGCTGAATGACGAAGTTGTTCGGGACGAAGAAAAGGAAAACCTGGAAGAACAAAAGAATAGCCTCGAACAGAAAATGGACGAACTGAAGAACAGTGTCGACGAACAAAAGAAAAATCTGGAAGAATAAAAGAATATTCTAGAGCGAAAGTTCGAAGAAATCGACGAAAAATTCGAACAAATGGACAACAAAGTTGAGCAACTGCCAAACCATCTTGATACAGTGCGAAAACAGAAACTCCGAGAATGTTCTTTAAGCGGTCCAAGGAGAAAAGAGGTGACGCCTCCCTCATCCTATGGCCAGATCTCGTAGTCTACTTTAAAAAGCAATTTGAAATGGCTGCCTGTGCAAACGGCTGGGACAATGAGGAAAGTGCTTTGCCCTAACAATGCCCTTGCACGGTCCTGCAGCAGAATTGTTGCAAACAATAGACATCGAAAACCATAAAGATTATGTGACCTTAGTACAGGCTATCGAGAAACGGTTTGGGAATAGCCACATGCAGGAGGTTTACAAGGTCCAATTGCAAAGCCGAACGCAGCAAAGAGGAGAAACACTGCAGCAGCTCCAAGCAGACGTGAGTAGACTTGCACATCTGTCATACCCCACCGCAGGCCAGGAAATTATCGACGAAATGGCAAAAGATGCATTTATCAGGGGGATTGCAGAGTCAAAGCTACAGTCAGTAGTAATGATGGCCGGGAAAAGAAGCCTTGCAGTAGCACTTGCCTTCGGAGGCAGCCAATCAGGCTTCCAGGGGAACACATTTCGTTAGGGAAGTAGCATCTACTGAATGCTCCTGCGCAAGAATTAGTGCAGAGGAACGAGATACTCGACAGGATAGACGAACAATGCGCTTCTGGAATTGCAATAAAATAGGACATTTTCAAAGGCATTGTATAGAACCAGTGCGACAAAATGTCTGCCCTCACTGTGGTGACAAGCAAATAGAGGAATAAACCAGTATAAACAGCTATCAAGAAGCCGGTCAAACTTTCCGAAGCCATCAGTGGTCGAGAGCACGAGTTGACGGCCACAGGACCACCATCCAAGTCTTGCTGGCAAACCGATGCAATAAAAGTTTTTTGACGGAAGTAGTCAGCGGTAAGGAGAAGTGGGTGGCAACAATAAACACCGGTGCCACGGCCTCAATTATCAGGAGGAAACTTGTGCAGAAGTCTTGGGTGCATAACATCAGCAGTTGCAGTTTGCGAACAGCTACAGGAGCAGCGATTAAGGTATGTGGTGAAGTCCGCATAAAAATCCAGCTGGCCGGAGTAACATTCTCTCACGCGTTTCTGGTGGCTGACATATGTGACGAGTGCATTATTGGTACAGATTTCATGAGAGAACATGGACTAGTAGTAGACTTGGGGGCACAAACCCTGAAATATCGAAATATGGAAATACCAATGATATACGGAAATGTCAATACCTCAGTCTCAAATGTCGTTATCTGCAGCAATCAGAGTCTAGAGCCTTCGTCGGAAGCAATTTTGTGGGCAAAACTGAAAGGTGATCCTGGTAGCCACCGATTCTACTCGTATTTGATGGAGCAAGAAAATAGAAGAGACTTCATAGTGGGAAAGACCTTAGTGGAGCCAAAGAACAACATGGTCCCTGTTAGGATTCTAAATCCAAAGACATTCAGTGTAAAGGTGAAAAAGGAGGAGATAGTGGGGAAATGCGAACCTGTTGAGGCTATATCCACCACAACGGAAATAAATGGCGCAACACCGGTCGCAACAGTTCAGAGCATAAAAATCAAGAATAAAATTCTCAATCTCTGTAATCTGGACGAAGATAAGCGAATCCTGGCAGAAAAACTAATCGGTGGGTACGCTGCTATATTTGTTACACAAGACGGAGAATATGGACTTACGCATATTGTTCAACACCACATTGACACCGGAGACGCTCGACCAATCCGTCAACCTGCAAGGCGTCTTCCATTGGCAAAGCAAACAGAAGTTGCTGAAATGGTGTCAAGGATGAAAGCCGAGGGGCTGATTGAAAAATCGCAAAGACCGTCGGCGTCTCCAGTGGTCCTCGTGAAGAAGAAAGATGGCAGCACGAGGTTTTGTGTAGACTACCGACGTCTCAACGATGTCACTACAAAGGACAGCTACCCACTTCCGAGAATCGATGACACTTTGGATATGCTTTCTGGAGAGAAATGGGTTTCAACTCTTGACTAGAAGAGCGGTTACTGGCAGGTAGAGGTAAATCGTACGAATCGTGAGAAAACTGCCTTCACTATAAAAAGCGGTTTTTGGCAGTTTATAGTCATGACGCTTGAACTGTGCAACGCTCCGGCCACCTTCGAACATTGCAAGGACTCACCTGGAAAACCTGTCTAGTGTATTTGGACGACGTTATCGTCACTGGCAAGACATTCGAGGAGTAACACGAAAATCTAAAAGAAGTATTTGAGAGGCTGCGAAGTGCTCATTTAAAACTCAACCCAGCCTTGTTCCGTCAGGAAGTAAAATATCTGGGCCAAATTATATCAGCGGAAGGTTTTAAAGATGGATCCAGACAAAATCGAATCCGTAAAAAGTTGGCCTGCCCCAAAAGATAAACACCAGATGAGAAGCTTCTTGGGACTCGCCACGTACTACAGAAGGTTCGTAAAAGATTTTGCTGGTATTGTAAAGAGCCTGCATCAACTTACGGAAAAAGACTGACAGTTCAGGTGGTCTGGAGAACGTGAAAAAGCATTTCAAGAACTGAAGCGACGGCTGTGCAATGCCCCCATCTTGGGTTAGCCCACGCCCGAAAAAATATGTTGTGGTCAGAGCTGTGAACTCCAAAGTTCATGATGGTCAAGATAAAGTGGTCGCATATTACAGCAAAGTACTCTCCATACCTGATAGGAACTACTGCGTAACTCGGCGCGAGCTTCTGGCCTTAATTCTGGCTACGAAGCATTTCCATAAGTATCTCTACGGACAAAAGTTCAATCTTCGGACAGACCACGCAGCTCTGAAATGGCTACTCCAATTTAAGAATCCTGAAGGCCAAGTTGGAAGATGGATCGAGTAGTTGCAGGGCTACGACTTTGAAGTGCAACACCGCATGGGGAAATTCCACTGAAATGCTGATGCTCTCTCTCGTCGACCGTGCGGAATAAAATGTGATCACTGCAACCGTAAAGAAGCGAAAGAACAGGCCACTATCCAAAAGATCAGGAGGGAACCAGTAGAGGGTTGGATTATAGAAGAAATCCGTTCCTCCCAACAGGCAGACAATGACATCGAACCAATATTGGGCTGGAAGAAACACGAGGAAAGACCAAGCTGGCAGCAGATATTAGACCGGAGTCAAACTTTGAAGGCATACTGGGCACAGTGGGACTCGCTTTGTGTGCAAGATGGATTGCTGAAGAGAAAATGGGAAAGTGCAGATGGGACGACATCTCGTATACAGCTAATTGTGCCACAGTCCAGAATCAGCCAAGTACTATATGAAATACATGACGGAATCGCAGGAGGCCATTTGGGAATATAAAAGACGTTGGAGAAGGTAAGAGAACGTTTCTATTGGCTAAGCTCTAAACAAGAAGTTGAGAATTGGTGCAAAAAGTGCATAAGATGTGCGGCTACCAAGGGTCCAAAAGTAAAGCCACATGGGCAAATGCGACAATACAATGCCGGAGCCCCTTTTGAACGAATAGCCATCGACATCGCTGGGCTGTTTCCCGGAACCTTTAATGGTAACCGATATACCCTCGTGGTTATGAATTACTTCAGTAAGTGGCCGGAAGTATTTGCCATCCCAAATCAAGAGGCTAAGACCGTAGACGAACAGATAGTCAACAACTGAGTGAGCGGATTTGGGGTCCCAATGGAGCTACACTCTGATCAAGGGTGAAACTTTGAATCAAAAGTCTTCCAGGAAGTGTGCCATTATTTGGGAATAAGAAAGACAAGGACAACGGCACTACACCCTCAATCTGATGGAATGGTCGAGCGATTCAATCGGACCTTAAATGAGCATCTATCTAAGGTCGTTAGAAACTGCCAGCAAAATTCGGATCCCCACCTACGGAGCCCAAAGAGGTGAACAACTACGTGGATGACTTACGCAGCAGGAGGCATAAATTGCATGAAGACACCAGAGAAAAGATGAAGCTAGCGAGCAGCCGCATGAAGACTAAGTACGACATCAAGGCGAAATCTTCCGGCTTCAATGAAAAAGATCTGGTCTGGTTGTATAATCCTCAGCGTGAGAAAGGCAAATCACCAAAATTGCAACAGGACTGGGAAGGTCCATACAAGGTGATAACCCGCATTAATGACGTTGTCTACCGGATCCAGCGTGGGGATGGAGGAAAATTTAAGATGGTCCATTTGGATGGATCATTTCAACGGAATGATGAATGACGAAGTTGGTCGGGACAAACAACTGTATGGAGGGGGTTAGTGTGATAACCATTTAAATATGAGCAGCGTCATCTAGATTTACATAGCAGAAGACTTCGATACTCGAAGAGCAAAAGATTTCGATACTTGAATAACAAAGACTCCAACATTTGTGAATGGAGAATATAATTGAATTTTCTAGCAAAATGGAAATTGTATGGGACGCTGGATGACGAGGATAGTTCTCGAAATATGTCATTCGAGTATAAATATCAGCATCCGAAAGGTATGCAAGTCAGTTCCCCAGTTGAATTTTAAGTGTTAATTAGGAGAAGTGATTAGGTGGTTTAAGTAAAAGATAAGAAAAGTATAAGCGGTTGAGAAATTGGATTGTACTGAGATAAACGATTAAATTGTGAATTGTTACTGTATTGAATAAAGCGATTTATATTGAGAAGAATAAGTTCTATCATTTGTACCCACACAAACATTTTGCAATATAATTTAGTGCAGTTTCACATGAATGTCCGTTTCTAATAATTTCAATAGATTGATAAATAATGTCTCTATTGATAGCAGCAGCATCTCTCTTATAATTGCACTTTCTAATTATATCCCAGATTGTTCTTACATCACAGAATTGAAATCTAAATCTAGTAGTCACAAGTATATCTGTTAAAATAGACTGAACATATGGGATTTATCACTTAGAATCTCGTTCGCGAATTGCACGCTAGATATATTTTTGATTTTAATGGTTTTTTATAAATAGGTTTTTTAATTGTTCGCCAAACTTGTATCTGATTACCCTTTCTGTTGGTGGTTTCGAACTTCAACTGGAAGTTTTCCTCTTTTTAAACAACACGACTTCTCATGTTTCAGACTCGAAGTTTATGGTTTTATTTCCTGTTATATGAACAAAAGAAAATATGGTTAAAACAAATATTCTTTTACTTAGGGTATTTGGTACGCTATTGTGACCGATTCTTTGATTGTGGAAGTTCCGGAGCTGTCTATGAAGCTCCATATCAGCTCCTATGAAATTTGTACCATTGTCAGATCGAATACGTATTGGTGTCCCTCAACGATTAGTAAAATTGCGGGTACACATCAGACACGTATCTGTGGAAAGGTCTGCCGCAATCTCCAAATGAACAGGGTGCGTCGTCAGGTAAGTGAAAATTGCGATCCCTCGTTTGAGTACGTTCCTTACATGGACTACAGTGAATGGCCTCATATAGCCCAAGCTAACATATTAGAACGGTCGCACAAAGGGTGTGAACCTATCTTTAGTTAGTTGATCCATCCATTTCGGACATGTCCTCGGTCTATGATGTTTGGGATCCAGAAGCGACGCCGAATATCGGCCATGATGGTATTTTTGTTCTGATGGTTCCAAATCCAATGGTAATCATCTACAATGATTTTGATTAAATGATGGTCCTTCGGAACCACCATTGAATTTCTCGTATAATGAGCTACTGCGACTTGAGATTCTTTCTGACAAGGCGTCAGCTTCCACAAGCTGCTGTTCTTTTTAACCCGTCCCGTCTTCCTTAAGCTGTCGTAATCTACTGCAAAGACTCCCATTTGCGCACTGCGACAAATACTTAGCTCCGCCTGTTCTAACTCCCGTACCTTCAGCCTTCCAGTCATACGTTCATAACGCGTTGGCAGGGCGTTCCCTTTAAGCCGTATAACCCAAGCTACAACTCTCTTTAACCGGAGGTAGTTGGAAATTTTTTTAAAGATCTCGAAGTTTTTGCGGGTTACCAATAACACGAACTTGGATCGTAGCTCTTCAGATGGGTTTAACGCACTAGGAACCCATCTCCATTCTTATGCCGCATTTTAACTCCACAGTCGCATTGCAGAACAAAATGCTATAGCATCGAGGAATTGAAATAGTCTTCACTTCTTTAAGTCCTTCCACCCATTTTTTCCAAAGATTAAAGGCTTCGCCGAAAATGCTCTCATCCCATCCGATCTGCTTACGCCACACTTCCTGTAGCATGACTTTGGCGATAAGTGAGTACTCCGAGGTAGCCCAAATGGGTCGAAGACTGACATTGTGATGAGAGCTTCTCGTTTTATGGTCCTTCTGTTTCTTTCCAACAACGCAGGATCCACTTTTCCGAATACCATGACAAACTGAAAAACGTCCTTTTTGGTATCCCATTGCATTCCTAAAACTTTCTGATAAAACGCCGTGTCGCTTCCTTTAAGCTTGAGAGTTGATACATCCGTTTGTTTGTCATTGAGCCTTTGAGTAACTAGCTTCGAATGGGAGACGAAGCTCTTCAAATTAAAACCTCCTTGCTTATGAACACAACTTCAGAAATTCTTACAGCTTCTTCTTCGTTGCGAAACAATGAACGAAATCGTCCACATAGTGGTTGTTCAATATCGCGTTAATCGCAGCTGGAAACTTGTTCTGAAAATCCTTCGCGTTCCGGTCATTTACGAACTGTGCTGAAACAGGGTGAGCACATGGCCCCGAACGTCATCACGCTCATAACATATTCGTACAACGGCTTATTCGCTCTCCATAAAAAGCGCTGTGAATCTTGAACTTCTGAAGGGCTTTAACTTGGTGGAACATCTCTAAAATATCAGCGCAGACGCCTACGGGTTTTTGCCCTAACTTCATCAACACGGTTACCAAATCCTGGTTTTGATCGGGTCCACTGAGCAAAGCTGAATTTAACGAAGTTCCACTTGATCCCGCAGCCGCGTCGAAGACTAGCCGCAGCTTGACTGGTTTGTTCAGATACCAAAGTTAGGTAAATACTATGCTCGCGGCCCCTTATGTGAGGCTTCAGCTGCACTCAACTTTCTTATATACCTTTTTCTCATAATCCGAAATAATATCACAATATTCTTTACTGTAGCTTTCATCTCGTTGAAACTTCGTCTCAAGAACCATGATTTTCCTCTCAGCTATCGTACGATGGTAAAGTGGTGTCGCCTCGCTACCACATCAGCTCTGTTTCGAAACGTTCGCCTTTTCTTCTTGTGGTTTCTTACAGAAACTTTCTGGCCCGGACGTCCTCTACTGATTCCACATTTACAGCATCTCGAACTCCTAGGATATCATTGGTTATGTTGTCGTAGATTATTTTCTCCACATTATCATCTAGCTTTCCAATAACACTTGTAATATACGTGCGATGGTTACGCGATGTTTTGTTACCCTCGCCTGCCTTGAAGACAACCCAGTCCAGCTTTTTCAAAACAACAGCTGGCCCTTTCCACCCATAGCTGAATATACAGCGCGCCACACTCAAGTGAGCATTATCGAGACCAATTAGGATTTCTGGAGTCGCTGCTGAATAAGTATGAATAGGAAGTCACTTTCCATGACGATATTTGAGATGTAATTTATTTATGTCTAACGTTTGGGTAGGTAGCTTTAGATCCTTGACCGTTCTGACTTTCCTAAGCCAACAAATTCTAAAACTAGGCCCAACCCCGGATATTTGTGTCTTGATACGACTAGAGGACATTGTTATGCTATTATTCCCGAACCAGTGCAAGGTAAGGTTTTCTTTAGTACCCTTAATCCCAAGAAGACTTACCAAACTTTCATTTACCAACGACACTGAAGATCCCTCGTCGAAGAATGCGTTACAGAAGACCTCTCTATCACCTGCAAATAACTTCACCGGTAGTATTTTAAATAAAAGCTTTGAAGATGTTGGCTGCCTATGTGTACTCATGAATACTTGCCCTTGGAGTTCGCTTGAGTTTCGCTACTTACATGGTTGGCTGATGTGCTCGAATCGTTCAGAAGCTTGTGAATCTTTTTCGAACAACCTCTGATGTCACAATGATGTTGTTGTGTGCACTCACTGCTTCGATGATTGCTGCGCAAACAATTGAAACAAAGCCGTTGCTAGCGGATAGTACACCACCTCTGTTTACCAGTCATATATCTGAACTGCATGAATTTGGAAACTTCGTGATCGTTGGCACACAACTTGCATATGAAGAAATCGGGATCGTCCTCCATTTTGCCTTGCGTTCGAATTTGCTGTTCGCGGTTGCTCACTTACACATGCCATGCTCACCATTCTAGCTAGATCCTGGAGCCAGTCGCTGAATTGCCGTATGTTAGCCCGAGGTTTAGTTGCAATGGCATGACTGGCCCAATCCGTTTGGCGTTCCACAGGTAACTTCTGCAGCAGCTCCTCCATTGGAGTCGGATAACATAAATGATGTTGACACTCGGCTCCTTCTAGACCTTCTTCTGCACCTTGGTTGCAAATGTCACCAATAAATTAACGCGGCCCTAAGGTATATGTGCCACCCTTCGTATGTTTGCAATCTGACTTTTGACCAGCTGTTCAAATTTGCCAAAGCAGCTTTCAAGTGTTTCAAACGCCCGCTGTACATTGTTGCTGTGGATCAGGAGACATTCCACGGTTTCCCTCGCACTTCCTTTAATAGCCTTCTGCAAGCGCATCATGTTCTGGCAGTCTGTGTACTGATGTTCTTCAGTGGTTGTTACGAATGCTAACATTATCTAGTCCTCCGGTCGGCCATCAAATTCTGAGAGATCGTACATTTTTCGACCATTCTCAGGTCTCGACGAAGACAGCGTGCGACTAAGTTCACCAATTGCAGCAGCTACTCGTAGTGTGGAATCTTCCCCGTTTCCGCTGACAGTGGATGCTCTTAACGTTGCGAGGAATTGTTCGCGCTCTTGTTCTCTTTGCTCTAGAAGTTGATTTTTTTTACTCACTACCTGTTGTAGTTCTTAAATCTGCTTCAATATTTGAGCTAACTCACTTTCATCGAAATTTTTTGGTTTGATCTTTCTGTTAAATAATTTTCAGAATTCCATCTTTTTTTTTGTTTTTTCTTTCTCCTATTGTCGCTTATTTTCATTTTTTCCGTTGCTTACAGTCCGTACCAATTCAGTTTGCCATTCTACTGCACAGGTCTCTTAATATTTCTTTTATCATTTCTTAAATTGACAAATATGACCTAAGAAACACGAAAATGTGTGGAGTCATAAACAAAAAGGATTTACATCCCAACGTTACTTTCAAGATCGCAGTTGCGATCTGACTGAGGTTGGTTTTTTTTTATTTTCCTTCTATTAAACTGAAGTTGAGGTATAATCATTGTGTATATCCAGTTTTCCAAAAAATTATTACATCCCTGGTGGGAGGGGAAATGTAGATCCTTATATGCCAAATTTACTTCGAGAAAATTATATTCTGATAAAATATAAAAAAAAATCTGTACGAGTATATCTGTTGGTACTGTATGGGATTACAAAAAAAAGGAAATAAAACACTTAAACAATTTTATTTCTAAGACCTAAAATCCTTTCCTAAGACCTATGAACTAAAGTCCCACAGGTAGAAGCAAACACCATAAAATAAATGGAAACACGCCACATACACAGGTACCTAAACCTAAACCACAAATAAAAAAACCATAAAAAACGTTGTTCGTGAACACAATGTATAAATAATATACATATATTTTAATTTAAATAATTATTTCATTTTAAAATTGTAATCCATGTTAAAACTAAGCTAAATTAATTGAAACGTAATCTAATGTAACCTATGAAACGTAACGTAAGATTACGGATTGTAAATATTTAGTACAAATGTATGACAGTTTGTAAAGTTAAAAATGGAAGTTATTTCCGGAGTTCTCTTTGCTGTAACCCTTGAAGCCGAAAGAACGTGTTTTATTTAAAACCGCATTTTTCTATCCGATTAACCCCACACATAGTACAAAATAGTAAAAACAACCCTACACACCCCAACAAACGTTGAGAACCTAATCAATTACGATCGGACTAGTGTATACAAATTCAACAAATATACCTATGCCTTGTAGTTTTTGCCAATCCCACCATAGATAATAGGTAACATTACATATGAAGTGCGTGGAAATTTATCGACCCCATAATAAAAAAAATTAAAGTAATTTATGCAACAGCATTTTAGTTCATAGCCATGTAAAGTTAGGTTAGGCATTGTAAGCTACAGGCAAAAACATTTACTCTTTCGTAAGACTTTTGTTCTTTTAAACCCTCTCTCTGCGCAATCGACCGTTGGCAAACTGAATTGGTACGGACTATACAAACATTAACTCCATTTCCATATTCCTTTTAACTCTTCCTCTCTCCTGTTTTCTCTTACCACTTAAGTCTCAAGAAGTTTACATTACTATTCGTAAATTTTTAATTTTAAATTTTAGTATTTTTACTTAATTTAATTGTGTTGGTGTTACTCCTGCTTTTCGTTATTGTTGTTTTCATCTTTAAATGATTGATAAGTCCGCTATTATTTCGATACCTCTTGTTTGACGTTCCTCTTTCTGCCTGTTCGTAATTTTTCTATTTCTCTTCATTTCTTTTCGTTCCCCATTAAGAGAATTTGCCAAAAATGACGGAACAAGTTTATTGTTCAAAGGATAATCGATTGATTAGAGAGCTCTATACACTTCACAGCCGAAGGAGAAAATTAAAGAGAGATGTCAAATTACATATAGGCATGAAAAAGAGTCATCGTGTGAGTCACGAGCCTGACAGAATGAAAATTCATATAATATAATACAAATAACACTAGTTTTCAAATTGATTTCTTAAACAACAAAATCACACGGCTTTTGAATAACCATGTGCCTTTGCACACATTTAGAAACACCAAAACGAAATTATCACGGTTCACGCAGGAAGTAGGTGCATTAATCAAAGCTCGGAACTTACTGTATGCCAGATGGAGGCGATACATATATTTAGAAATTTACAGCGAGTTTAAAACTGTACGTAATGCTGTAACTCGTCTTATACGAAGAAACAAACCATATTTTCATAAAAACTAACTTGACTCTTGTCCTTCAAGTTCTGACTTTTGGAGAAATATTCGTCAGTTGGGACTTAAATTAGAAATAACACCGTGTCCCAACAGCATGGACCTAAATGTGAACTTCGCTTCGCTTGCAAAGAACCTGCGTCATTAAATAGTCTTAGTTCCCTGGATCTAATTAGTAGTGTTACCTACCACAACAGCGTTTTCACTTTCATGTGTGGATGGAAATATAATATTAAGTATTAAGTAAAGTGCAGTGGGTTCGGATAACGTGACTCTGCTTCTTCTTCCTTTTATTTTGCACCAAATCACCCACATTCTTAACATAATTATAACCATTTCAGTTTTTGCGGAAAACTAAGAAAGTTCTTTCCCTCCCTAAATCACCAAACGGAGCTCCCACAGAATGCCAGCCTATTGCAATCTTATCGTTTTTGAACAAGGTTTTCGAAATAATAATAAGACGTCAAATGAAAAATCATCTAAATGCTAAAAATATGTTAATTAAATACTAGTCTGCTTTTCGTGCGAAGCTTAGTTGTACCTCAGCTCACTTAAAAATCAGCGAAGATTTACGTGCTGGTTGTGACAGAGATATGTTGGGATTAATTGTTTTCTTGGATTTTTCGAAAACTTTTGATTGCGTTAATCATGCGCTCTTACTAAAAAAAACTCAAATACCAATTCCTTTTTGATGACTTGTTATGTTAACTGTTGTCTTCATATCTTCACAACAGGTTTCAGTGTGAATTTTATAAGAACGAGGACCCATTTTGCCTTGCTGTCTTCTCAGGAAGACCTCAGGGTTCTGTCTTGGGTCCCCTACTGTTCACTTTTTTCATAAATTACATCCTTCAGTGCTTTCATAACTGCATTTACCATATTTACGCCGACGATGTTCAAATACATATATACACTTTTCCCAAAAGCAAAAAAACACCAAGCGTTTGAATGAAATTCATAAGTGGTCATTAGTCAACAGTCTAAGGCCCAATCCAACAAAAACAAAGACAAGGATTATAAATGCAGGAAGAAGTACACAGTTGTTCCCCCCACTGACTATTAACCATTCCTCAGCGTAAAAAATCTTAAATCTTAATCATTCCTCAGCGTAAATCTTAATTTTGGTGGTAATTTGAATTGGAATGCACATATAAATAAAATTGTTCTGAAATTTATGGAGCTCTCCGAGGACATAGTCCCACTGCGAGTTACCTTCCGACTAAGGCAAAATTGAAACTTGTAAATGCATTTATCGTTCCGATCATTCTGTATGGTTGTGAAATACTTGCATGTATGGAACACGAGCCCGCCAGAAAGATAACGGTTGCATATAATTCCTGCGCTAGATACATTTTTAATATGCATGCACCTGGTACATATATATATATATACGAGTATATTGCCTTTCTGCCAGACGATTATTTTATTTGAACTTGAAACGGCAGACGAAGCAAGTTTTTAAACGTTAAACCCATGCAAGAGTTAACAAATTAATTTTAATAATGAAATGAAATGAATGAAATTAGTGCATTTGAAAGGCATTGATTCAGCCAACTGAAATCAAATAAGGTCAGTAGCTGACAACAAAACAGCAACAAGTGAAATTACACTAATACTCGTAATTTAGTCTCCCCATTAAATATTATATCACCCATGAGGTGATATAATTACCAAGCCTAATTTTTTTTTCTCTCCCTATTAAATTTGTCATAAAGCCACGTTCACAGGCATTTTAAGCGTATTCATACCCTCTCGAATGTTGAGTTGTTTGAAAAAAGAAAATAATAATAAGGGGTGATTCGTTGGTATATTATATGCGGGGGTGTTGGAAATCCATTCCCTCTGAGATATAGCGGTTTCAAGTAAAACATCGTTTACCTCTGATTAAAAACGTCATCTTTAAGTTTTTGGCTTGTGTGGTTACTATTTTTTTTCCAAAAAATGTCTATTAACCTGTAATAGTATGCTTATAGGAGAGGATAGGAAGTAAACTGGAGTAGAAGAAAATGTGTATTGTAGGATATATATAGGATACCGAAACAAACGGAACTAACAAAAGGAAGGTATTGATCGCGGATATGGATATCTGGAGGGAAAAGGGAAGGGATAGCAGAGTGTGAGGAGCGCGGCACAGCTTGCCGAATGGAGCAGTTCTTGTCCCCACTCTCAACTGTATTACCACAAAAAATATATATATCATGCCAGTTTACTCTGATGTTGTCACCATATTGAGGATCGCTGTCTGGTGTCGATTCAGAGATACCAAACCCTCCCTGCCGTGAAGTTCCATGGCGATTTTCTGAACTTCCTCTAACCGGATGTTGGACGCTGTCACTGGATCAAGTCATCAGCTTCAGACTCTGCCAGCCTTACTTGCCACTAAAAATTAAAAAAAAATCTAACACATCCCTAGACATATGTGTCTCTCAAAGATAATTAAAAATAAATGACACCATACACATAATACTGTAAAATATTTGTGTGGGTACATATAACAGAACTTAATCTTTTCAATAAAAATCGCTTAATTCGATACAGGTACAATTCACAATTTAGTCGTTTATCTCAATACAATCTAATTTATAAACCGCTTATACTTTTCTTATTGTTTTACTAGGACACTCGCAAAATTAAAAGGAAAAAAAACTGTTCTTTATTATTTTTTTATTACTTGACACTCTTGCTTCGACACTCGTCGAAAGAAACCTCCATATCATATGGTTACGCCGTTACGCCCACATCTTTGGATAGTTCATCAGACGGTTTTGCCGTTGACCAATTGTTGTAGATCAATGACCCCAACCACAAAGCGAGTACACGAATTAACAAAACGTTCTTCGGAGTTTAAAAAAAAAATCGACTTTATTTCATCCTTTACAAAATACAAATGACAAAGAATCTTTGATCTAACTCACAATTTATAATTTGTCAACAAAGTATGCAAACTGTGGGAACGGAAGCTTGGATTTGGTTTAGTGTTACAATGCATGCATTTTGAAAAGCAAGCACTTTAATTATTTGACAAAAGAGTATTGCGTGTATGTACGAGTATGTATAACTTATTGATGTACGTAATTTGATGTAAATAACTCCTCCCGCCTAAGATGAAGCGATGGCCATGAAAGGCTGTTACTTGAAGATTTATCATGAGCTGGAACTTCTGAATTTATATCATATGTTTGTTGACTGGAGGCTGCATGATTCCGGCGGCATTTCTTTGTATAGTTGATCAGGTACAAAATTAGAAGGATCATAGTTACTACAACACACATTGAAAGTGAATAATTTTGTTGTTGGTTAGTGTTTTCTGCCAGGGTGATAACTTCTGTGTTGGTAAAGTTGTCTGGGGTTAGTCTACTGGTGTTTAATCGGTCTAGGGTAATAGGAACTTATATTAGAGCATATTGAGGATATAATTTGTATTCTATCCCAAAATAAGTTTGTGTTGCCCTTATATACCACGTTGTTTAGGGTTACATCGCTTTCTTCGTAGTGCAGTAAAAGTGTTCCTGATATTAGCTTGGTTTCGATTCCACACGTGGAGGACATTTCTATATTGGGAGAGTTTACTAAAAGTATATAATTTTCTTCTGGTTGCATGATGTTGGCTTGGTTCAGGTCTTCCATTAAGAAACAGGTGGCTCTTTTGTTTTTGATTATGTTTGAAATGCATTTGTCTGTTGTGATATTCTTTAAGTTTCCTTTTGTACAGTAGAAAACTTGCTCAATCATTAAACATGGTTCGTCAACCAATTGGATATAACGGTCGTTTATTAGGACATAGAGTTTGGTTATATTAACTGTAAGGGTTTAGTTTATAGGTAATTTGATTAAATGGTACACGGTGAAGGATTCTTCGAACAGGATTGGTAATTTAATATTAAATATAATATTTGTATGATTATAGTAGGCCTGTAGACTCAACAATTCGTATATTTGTTCATCCGAAGAGAAATTTGTTTTCTGATTTGCGATATGTTTTTGTATAAATTCTAATTTATTCGGATTTAAAATTTGTTTAGGGACTATATTAAGCTTTGAAAGAGTTATAGATTTCTTGTAAATGGTTCGTTAGTATTTCAATGTTGTAGTTAGTTTGATAAACATATTGCATATATTGAAAGTTTTCGTGATCGGTATGAATTCTCTGGGACAATGCTAATTGGTACTTAGTTCAATAATCTTCCAAATCCTTCTGTTGTGAATTTATATATTCGGTTATGTTACTAAACCTTTCTATCATTTTGTTATTCATCTGGACCTGTTTTGTCATTTCTTTGTTCATGTCCTGTTGATTAGATTGTAATAGCTTAATGTCATTATTTATTTGTACAGCGTCATTGTGGTTCATGTTCTTTTGATACTCTTAATTAGCGATCCTATTTCGTTGATAAACCCTCTTTTATTTCGTTATCGAGGAAGAAGTGTTAGAAATTTATTTTCTAATTCCCTAAATTTTATATTTGTGACTTCTTTCATTGAACCAATGTTTTTATTTTTTTTAATAAGTTCTACAGATCTCTTGATATTGCTAACATTTTCTTCATAAGCTGTCAAATTTATAATGTGTATGAATTTTGTATGTTTATCAATTAACCGTACCAGGCCTAATTTCATGGGAAGAAGACCTTGATCGAGAGGTCTCGAATTTCGATTCGTTTACTCATGGCCTGTGTTAACCTGAAATTTGTGTTTTTTTTACTAATTTCTTTTTATGAGCTTACCTATTATTTTTAGCTAATACAGGAACTTTATTGTTAGTCACTACCTGTAACTTCTTTGCTTTAGGAGCTATTTTATTTCTTCTATTATTATATTCATATACTATATCATCTGTACTAAAGATGGGTGGCGTCAAATTTGTAACCGAATGTATTGAATTGTTATATGTAGTCAATGCTTCGTTCAGTATGTCTGCCGGTATTTGTCTATTATTTTTGTCCTAAATTATTCTGTAAATTTCAGTCAATGTTGAATGAAATCTCTCGACAGGAGAATTGCCTGTAGAGTTTTGAGGAGAGGTTATATGTAACTGAATCTGGTATTGATCACAAAACTCTTTAAATAAGTTTGAAGTGAATTCAGCGGCTGAATCGCATACAATTTTCTTGGGTGTACCGTGTTGTGAAAAGAATTGCCTTAAAGAACTGATTATATTGATACTATTACGTGCAGGTAAGATAAAAGCAGAAGCGAACTTTGAAAATTTGTCGATTATTGTAAGTATTTGTATATTGTGAATACTGTAAACATCTATGTGCAGAATATCAAGAGGCTTATTTGGAATTTCAGAAAGTTCATATTTTATTTTCGGGGGTGTCTATCGTACTTATGTATATAATTTGCATTTCTCACAGCTGTTAATGACTTTAGTTTTTTTCTCTTTCATTTTCGGGAAATAAGATGTTCTGCGGAGGTGATTACAGGTTTCGTTAACGCCGCGGTGGTTGCTATCTATGTGATACTTATTTATAAGGGCGTCCTGTTGATCTATATTAGTAATATTGTTTAGTTTTTCCATACATCGTATTAATTTAAACACTTTACTATTGGCAAAGTATTTGGAGGATACTTCTTGAACTATTTTGAAAGTATCACCGTCTGTGTAAATGGCTGTTATTAATTTATGGGGGTTTAGATATTCATTGAGGATTGATACAATTATTTTTTCGTTATGGAGATCAGGTTGTCTAAATATAGGTCTACGTTTTGTTTCAAAAAGGATGTCATAAACCATGGAAGGCCTAACAATGCAGTTCGTTTTATTCAAAACCAACTGTTCCCTTCGTATATACTATTTCATAATCGAACTCCTTTAACCTTAACCGCCATCCGATTAATTTTGAATTGGGTTCTTTTGGTGAAAATAACCAGTTGAGGAGTTTATGGTCAGTTATAAGCTTAAATTTTCGACCAAACAGATATGGGCGGAAATATTTAGTAGACCAAATTATGGCTAAAAGATCCTTTTCTATTGCGCTGTAATTCTGTTCTGTTTGGGATAAAGTTCTTGAGGCGTAACAGATTGGCTTGTCAGATCCTATTGGGCCTTGACTAAGAGTTGCACCAATTGCAACGTTACTAGCATCGGTTGTCAAATTAAAACTCTTCCTAAAGTCAGGGTATTGTAAAAGTGGATCGTTACTTAATATATCCTTACAATGTTCAAAACATTTAACATAACGCTCGTTGAGGTTTATGCTTCTTCCTTTCTTTAAGCATTCGGTCAAGGGTTTTGTTATATTTAAAAGATCTTTAATAAATTTTCCGTAGTAACCTAGCAGGCCAAGTAAGAACTTAATCTCCTTTTGAGTAGTGGGTATCGGATAATTTTTTATTGCATGAATTTTACTGGGATTGGGCTTAACACCATCTGATGTAACTACATGACCAAGAAACTCTACTTCGTTACGTACAAATTCTGACTTATCTAATTGAACTTTTAGATTGGCTGCACGAAATTTTGAGAAGACCTTTGCCAAATTTTCGATATGCTCTTGCAAGGAGGTTGAGAAAACGATAATATCGTCCATGTATACTAAGATATTGTCCATTATTCTCTGGAAGGTTGACGGGGCATTTTTGAGTCCAAACGGCATTCGAATGTACTCATAGTGTCCATGATCAATGCGGTTTTTTGAACGTCTCTGGGATCTACCTCGATCTGATGAAAGCCGGAGGCCAGATATAACGTAGTGAAATACATGCATTTCCCTAATTTATTGAGCATCTCCGTTATGTTAGGTAAAGAATATCGATCGTCTACCGGTTTTTCGTTAACCTTAAGACAGTCGACAACAAGTCTCCATTTCTGAATACCTGATGCGTCTCGCTTTTTGGGTACGATCCATATGGGACTACTCCATCGGGAATAGCTAGGCCTTAGTATACTTTTCTGTTTTGAATTTGAGACTGTACCTCTGTTTTATGTATATATGGATATCGATAGGACTTCGTATATATTGGAATGTCATCTTATGTTTGTATACGATGTTTAATTACGTTGGAAAATGATAACTTTTGCCCTTTTATGAAGAAAATATCATCAAAATTTTTGCACAGTCTAAGAATCAATTTCTTTTCTTTATTATTAAGGTGATCGACTCGAAGTAATTTACTTATGTCGGTTGCAGATAGAAGTTCAATTTGATAGTCAGTTTGACAAATATTTATATTATTAAATCTTCAAAATTTTAAAATTTTTCTACCTTTATCGGTTGTTCTACAAATAATTTTTGTTCCATATCAGAGTTGTTTATTACCTCTAATTGACTGTACCATTCTTCAGATTTATATATTCCTTCAGGTATTTCTAGAAAATCATTTATTTTCGTTGGCTTGATGTATATTTCGCCATTTTGGATATCGACCGGTAATGTAACCAACATTTTGGATCTTGCTGGTATCATATACATAGATTTTTGACATTAGATTGGGCTTAAGCAATAAGGGAATAGCTGCACTTTGAGTTTTTAATAGTTTATTCTTAAGATCTATTGAAGCATTTAATCTCGCTAATGTTTCTAATCCTATCAGGCCATCAAAATAATTGTGAAATTTAAATAAGGGAAATGTAAAGCTGAATTTAGAGAAATGTGATCTGTTTATTGAGTTCATGTTTACTCAAAACTGTAGTGATTTTAACAGTGTCAATATTTTCATGATATTGGGGATTAGTAAATTCGGGGTCAATAAAATTAACAGAGGCTCCTGTATCTATGAGAAAGTTGTCGACCAAATGGTGAAGTCACATTTATGTAAGGGAGAAGATTGCTACCGTGTTGATTAACTTCTAGGAACCCGTATTGTTTTCCGAGGCATTGGAATGAAAATTTTTGTCATCAATTTCATTCTCCTGTATTTTTTCATTTCCAGTAACTTGTGTAACTTCATCATTTTCAATTTCTTCAATTGTATAATAGTCCAAATTAGGTTGGTGGTCGTAGTATCCATTAGGTAACACATATGTGGGATATTCCTCCCCATAATTTTCCTCATTTTGTGAAAAACTGTGTACTTCTCTTATAATGTATCTGGGATTTTGCATTAAGTTGTTTCTTTGATAGGGTTGTTGGGTTTGCACTGGTTTCGGAAGAGTTTTAGCATTACCGCTAGATATTTCCATTGGAATTGAACGTAGCTGTTGGTAATTGAAATGTGGTTTAGATGCAGAAATGTTTATTATAGGGTTATTGAATCTCTTTTCTTGATGATTGGGAGACTGAAGATGGGGTATTTGCTGTAAGGTCCTTATTTAGGGTTGATAAGGTTGAGGTGGTTTAAACTGGGGTAAGTATTGAGGAAAGGAATTATGATGCTGTCTAACTGGTTGGTATGGTTGGAGCCGTTGATTTTGTGGTGGTTGTTGTGTCAGTTTGGGGAATGGTAGTGGGTTTGGTAAAACAGGAGGTTTCGGGTTTGTATTTTTTAAATAGTATGCGTTTTCTTTCTTGATGCAATAATTTAATGCCTCCACCAAGGTTTCAGGTCTCATGGCTCTTATTGTTGAGCCCAATTGTTCTTTTAATCCTATAAGAAATGTATATAAACACATTTCTGAATACAGCGACTTTTTTGCATGTCAGCTATATGTTTTTCATATATACGGATATTGTTTTTCATTGTTGACAACAATTCAATGATCTTTGAGTAAAATCTCTCAACAGTATCATTGTCTTGTCTCAACCCATGCAAATTCCGAATCAAAGATGATTCATTCCGCTTATTTGAATAGTGTAAAATTAGATTAGCTTGTATTTTCTCCCATTCCGTCGGAGTCCCGTACATATTTACGAGGGGAGTTCAATATATTCCCGGTATCGATATGAAGGAAAATGCGAATTCAATTTAAATTGTTTTTATTTTTCAATATAATCTCCCCTAACATCAATGCATTTGTTACATCTTGAGATAAGCTTTTTTAAATCCTCAAAAAAATAAATTTCCTCTTTCTCTGCAAAATACCCATTTATTGCCGACTTGAGTTCTTCATCATCCGAAAATCTTTTTCCACGAAGACATTTTTTCAAATCCGGAAACAGGAAATAATCACTAGGGGCAAGGTCTGGACTATAGGGTGGGTGTTGGATTTCTTCGAAACCACAATCTCACGCAGCAGCCTTGGAAACTCGCGCCGTGTGAACAGGAGCGTTGTCACGAAGAAGCAACACACCCGCTGCAAGTTTACCCCGTCTTTTCTTTTTAATTTCGTCCCGCAAATTATGAAAAGTGGAAGCGTAGGATGTGGCGTTGATGGTTTCACCTTTTTTTTTGTACTCAATGAGCAAGATTCCCTTTGAGTCCCAAAAAACTGTGGCCATGAGCTTCCCGGTAGACGGAGTGACTTTGAACTTCTTCGGGGGGCTGTTCCTTTTTTATGCCACTGCATGGACTCTACTTTGCTTTCAGGGTCATAGTGGTGGACCCATGTTTCGTCCCCAGTAACAATTCGATCCATAACACCGTCCGCGTTCTCACTACACATCTGCAAAAGCTCTCTACAGCATGCGATGCTCACTTTTTTCTGAGGCGCTGTGAGCATTCGTGGCACCCACCTTGCACTGACCTTTGAAAGGTTAAGATGGTCATGAAGAATGTTGTGAATGGTACCAATTGAAAGCTTGGTGATCTCTGCCATCATTTTCACCTTTATTCGGGCATTCTCAAGAACTAGTTTTTCGACTTCTTTGATGCTTTCTCCCGTACAAGCAGTAGCCGGGGCGCCGGAGCGGGGGTCGTCTTCAATGCTCTCTCTGCCTCTCTTGAACTCACTTGACCACTTTTGCACAGTTGATAAAGAAGCTGCGGAACCCTGGTAAACAGCCACCATCTCTTCATGAATAGTTTTTTGACTTTTTCCTTGCTTAGTGAGAAATTTAATTACAGCGCAATGCTCAATTTTCACCATCATCGTCTCAGTTGCCATTATGATTCTGTTTAACTAGAGATAAAACGCGAATTAAACGCCCCTCGTAGTACTTCATTGGCCTGGCCAATGATTGTGTTTCTAATAGCTCGTAATATAATGATGTCATATGAAGTGCCGTCTAACTGAGGTATAAGCTTCAAAATTTCCTCTACGTAATTTATAAAATCATACAGAGAACGGGGGTTACCGCCGAAATGTGGCAGATCTTTAACGGCATCTGGTATACGTAAGCCATTAAATAGATTGTTAATATCTAAACTACTTAATGGACTATTACTTGTGTTCCTATTACCAACGTTTGTAACAACGTTAGCGTTTACGTTTGGGCTTAAACTATCTAAATTCATTTCGGAAAGATTTGGAAAATTGGATTTTTTTCTTGTCTCTAAGAATTCGCACTGATTCGATTCTAAAGTTGTAAAATTGTTTTGAAATTCGTCAAATATATCTGCTAAGGATGAAAAATAAGGTTCTTGAATATTTTTTCTACTTATTCTATTTTTGGGCATAAGGATTATAAAGGATGAACAGGGGAATGAATGTTAACCAACTAACAGACTTACATGCAAATGACTATAATCATTATCATTCTGTAGCCGTAGGTTCCAGGAATTAAAGATTTGAAACCACCAGGAGTCCGGATCTGCACACTTCTTGGACACGAATAACCTTCGTAATAATAACACTTGCATTAACGAGAATCACTTTCTTAAATAACGATTGCCGTCGTTACAAATGTATGTCTTTGTACAGTTTTTAAATGTTCACACACTAACCACAAGAATAACGATAAACCGTCGTTATTGGTATTTAATGTTCATTTAATATATCATACTCCTGTATGCGGATTAATTTTAAATGGATACACTTGTATCCTACTGACTGCGCCAATTAACAAAACGTTCATTCGGAGTTTAAAAAAAATCGACTTTATTTCATCCTTTACAAAATACAAATGACAAAGAATCTTTGATTTAACTCACAATTTATAATTTGTCAACAAAGTATGAAAACTGTGGGAACGGAAGATTGGATTTAGTTCTCACACGGTTTTGCTTCTGGTTTAGTTTTACAAAGTTGTGAAAAGCAAGCATGTACATAACTTTCAAGAAAAAGGTTTATGAATTTTGAAAAGCAATCACTTTAATTATTTGAGAAAAGAGTATTATGGGTATGTGTCTATAACTTATTGATGTACGTAATTTGATGTATCATCATCATAGAAATTGTATCTCAGTGGGGGGAGCCAACTGATAATATGTTTTCCGCGCGTTAGATCCCGCACATGGATATTGTGTGTAGTTCAATTGTAGGTGAATGTTCTCCCAGTTTTGTCAATCAGCTGGACATAATGCATTAACGTTGCTGTCGGCTTTTTTGGTTGACATTGATCTTTGTCGAAGGCGAGTGCATTGTGGGTATGATGTTGTCGGATTTTTCCGGCGGTTTATGTTGCGTTACAACACTTATCTTTTATATAAACCACTTAATCACTCTCCTGATGAATTCACTTGCATACCTTGGGGATGCTTATGTTTATACTCGAATGACATATTTCGAGAACAATCCTCGCCATCCAGCATCCAATACAATTACCATTTTGCTAGAAAATTCGGTTCCATTCTCCATTCACCTGTGGTTGAAACTGTGCGATTCAAGTAAGGAAATGTTCTGCTATTAAAATGTAGATGGCGCTGTTCACTTTTAAGAGATATAACACTGCTCCCCCCTAAAAGTTGTTCGTCGCGAACAAATTCGCCGTTCGTCGCTTCGTTGAAATGACACACTCTGTCCAAATGGACCACCTTCAATTTTCACCGATCCCCACCTTGTATGGACCTTCCCAATCCTGTTGCAATTTTGGTGATTTTCCTTTCTTACGCAGAGAATTATACAACCAGACCAGATCTCCTTCGTTGAAGCCGGAAGATTTCACCTTGATGTCGTGATTAGTCTTCATGCGGTTGCTTGCTGGTTTCATCTTTTCTCTGGTCTTTTCATGCAATTTGCGAATCCTGCTGCGCAAGTCATCCACGTAGTCATTCACCCCCTTGGGCTCCGTAGGTGGGGATCCGAATTTTGCTTCACTTTGCAACCGAACTGTTTGACTAAACAAGATCTCGGATGGTGTGTGTCCTGTTGAACTATGGACCGCGTTTCGGAAGGCCATTAAGAAAAGGTGTATGTGTCGATTTCAATCCTCCTTATTCCCAAATATTGGCACACTCTGGAAGACTTTTGATTCAAAGTTTCGCCCTTGATCAGAGTGTAATGCCGTTGGGACCCCAAATCTGCTCACCCAGTTGTTGACTATCTGTTCGTCTACGGTCTTAGACTCTTGATTTGGGATAGCAAACACTTCCGGCCACTTACTGAAGTTATGTGGTTATGGTTATTCGTTCGAATGGTGCTCCGACATCATATTGTTGCATTTGTTCATGTGACTCTACTTTTGGACCCTTGGCAGCCGCACAACTTATGCACTTTTTGCACCAATTCTCGACATCTTGTTTAGCGCCTAGCCAATAGAAACATTCTCTTACCTTTTCCAATGTCTGCTTGATTCCCAAATGGCCTCCTGAGATTCCGTCATGTATTTCATATAGTACTTGGCTGATTCTGGACCGTAATTAGTTGCATACGAGATATTGTCCCATCTGCACTTCCCCATTTTCTCTTCAGCAATCCATCTTGCACACAAAACGAGTCCCACTGTGCCCAGTATGCCTTCAGAGTTTGGCTCTGGTCTGATATCTGCTGCCAGCTTGGTCTTTCCTCGTGTTGCTTTCAGGCCAATATTGGTTCGATGACATTGTCTGCCTGTTGGGAAGAACGGATTTCGTCTATACTCTAACCCTCTAGTGTTCACATTTAACTCCGCACGGCCGACGAGAGAGAGCATCAGCATTTGAGTGGAGTTTCCTTTGCAGTGTTGCACTTCAAAGTCGTAGCCGTATCCATCTTGCAACTTGGCCTTCAGGGTTCTTAAATTGGAGTAGCCATTTCAGAACTGTGTAGAAGAATGAACTTTTGGACATGGAGGTACTTATGGAAATGCTTCGAAGCAAGAGCTAAAGCCAGAAGCACGCGCCGAGTTATGCAGTAGTTCCTTTCACGTCTAGAGAGTACCTAGACACTTCAGGCACACTTTTCTGGGTTGAGCTTTAAATGAGCACTTCGCAGCCTGTCAAACACTTCTTCTAGATTTTCGCGGTGCTCCTAAAACATCTTGCCTATGACGATAACATCGTCCAACTACACTAGGCATGTTTTCCAGGTGACTCCTTGCAATGTTCGTTCTATTAGTCGCTCGAAGGTGGACGGAGCGTTTCACAGTCCAAGTGGTACCACTGTCAACTGCCAGGGACCGCTTTCTGCAGTGAAGGCAGTTTTCTCACGATCCGTACGTTTTATCTCTATCTGCCAGTAACCCTCTTCAGGTCAAGAGTTGAAAACCATTCCGCTCCAGAAAGCGTATCCA
The DNA here is from genome assembly GCA_949129095.1 of Volucella bombylans. NCBI lineage: Eukaryota > Metazoa > Arthropoda > Insecta > Diptera > Syrphidae > Volucella > Volucella bombylans. The sequence goes on from OX422140.1 coordinate 240,082,010, forward strand.
AAGTGTCGTCGATTCTCTGAAGTGTGAAGCTGTCCTTTTTGATGACATCGTTGAGACGTCGGTAGTCTACACAAAACCCCGTGCTGCCGTCTTTCTTCTTCACGTCGACCACTGGAAATGAACGCGGTCTCTGCGATTCTTCGATCAGTCCCTCAACTTTCATCTTCGACAGCATTTGCGGATTGACGGAATGGTCGAGCATCTCCGGTGTCAATATGGTGTTTAACAATATGCGTATGTCCATATTCTCCGTCTTGTGTAGCAAATATGTCAGCGTACTCACCGATTAGTTTTTCTGCCAGAATTCGCTGATCCTCGTCCAGATTACAGAGGCTGAGAATTTTGTTCTTGATGTTTATGCTCTGAAATCTTGCGACCGGTATTGCACCATTTGTATCCGCTGTGGTCGATATAGCCTCAACAGGTGCATTTTTTCCGTTTTACACCAAAAGTCTTTGGATTTAGAATCCTTACAGGAACTATGTTGTTCTTTGGTTCCACTAAGGTCTTTCCACCATGAAGTCTCTCCTATTTTTTGGCTCCATAAAATAGAATCGGTGGCTACCAGGACCACCATCCACTTTTGACCCATAATTGCTTCCGACGAAGGCACCAGAATCTGATTTCTGCAGATGACGATATATAAGACTGAAGTATTGGCGTTTCCGTATATTATTGTTATCTTCATGTTTCCGTACTTCAGGGTTTGTGCCCCCAAGTCGACTACTATTCCATGTTCTATCATGAAGTCTGTACCAATGAGACACTCGTCACATATGTCAGCTACCAGAAACTCGTGAGAGAATGTTATTCCAATCAGCTGGATTTGTATCCCGTTTTCGCCATATACCTTAATCGGTTGCTCCTGTAGCTATCCGCAAGCTGCAACTGCTGGTGTTGTGCAATCAAGATTTCTGCATAACATCTTTCCTGATAATTGAGGCCGTGGCACCGGTGTCTATTGTTGCCATCCACGGTAATGACATGGCTGCGTTGATGCAACTCCACTTGTTAAAGTTGGACGAGCAGAGGAACAGTCTCGACGAACGGAAGAAAAATCTGGAAGAACAAAAGAATAGCCTCGAACAAAAGACGGACGACCAAAAGAAAAATCTGGAAGAACAAAAGAATATTCTAGAGCGAAAGTTCGAAGAAATCGACGAAAAATTCGAACAAATGGACAACAAAGTTGAGCAACAGGCACAAGAGCTTGACACAGTGCGAAAACAGAAACTGCGAGAACGTTCTTTAAGCGGTCCAAGGAGAAAAGAGGTGACGCCTCCCTCATCCTATGGCCAGATCTCGTAGTCTACTTTAAAAAGCAATTTGAAATGGCTGCCTGTGCAAACGGCTGGGACAATAAGGAAAAGTGCTTTGCCATAACAATGGCCTTGCATGGTCCTGCAGCAGAATTGTTGCAAACAATAGTCATCGAAAACCATAAGAAAAAGAAGGCTTGCTGAAGCACTTGCCTTCGGGAGCAGCCAATCAGGCTTCCAGGGGAACACATTTTGTCAGGGAAGTAGCATCTACTAAATGGTCCTGCGCAAGAATTAGTGCAGAGGAACGAGATACTCGACGGGATAGACGAACAATGCGCTGCTGGAATTGCAATAAAATAGGACACCTTCAAAGGCAGTGTACAGAACTGGTGCGACGAAAAGGCTGCCCTCACTGTGGTAACAAGCAAATAGAGGAATAAACCGGCAGAAACAGCTATCAAGAAGCCGGTCAACCTTTCGAAAGCCACCAGTCGTTGGGAGCACGAGTTGACGGCCACTGGACCACCATCCAAGTCTAGCTGGCAAAACGATGCAATAAAAGTCTTTCGGCGGAAGTAGTCAGCGGTAAGGAGAAATGGATGGCAACAATAAACACCGGTGCCACGGCCTCAATCTTCAGGAGGGATCTTGTGCAGAAGTTTTGGTTGCATATCACCAGCAGTTGTAGCTTGCGAACAGCTACAGGAGCAATGATTAGGGTATATGGTGAAGTCCGCATAAAAATCCAGCTGGCCGGAATAGCATTCTCTCACGTTTCTGATGGCTGACTTATGTGACGAGTGCATAATTGCTACAGTCTACATAGACTTGTAGTCGACTTGCCCCCAAACCCTTAAATACGGAAACATGGAGATACCAATGATATACGGAAACGCCAATACCTAAGTCTTAAATATCGTCATCTGCAGAAATCAGAGTCTAAAGCCTTCGTTGGAAGCAATTTTGTGGGCAAAAATGGAAGATGGTCCTGGTAGCCACCGATTCTATTTGATGAAGCCAGAAAATAGTAGAGACTTCATGGTGGGAAGCACCTTAGTGGAGCCAAAGAACAACATGTTCCCTGTAAGGATTCTAAATCCAAAGACGTTCAGGGTAAAGGTGAAAAGGGAGATAGTGGGAAAATGTGTACCTGTTGAGGCTATATCGACCACAACGGAAAGAAATGGTGCAACACCGGTCTCAACAGTTCAGAGCATACAAATCAAGAACAAAATTCTCAGCCTCTGTAATCTCGGCGAAGATCAGCGAATCCTGGCAGAAAAACTAATCGGTGAGTACGCTGATATATTTGCTACACAAGACGGAGAATATGGACATACGCATATTGTTCAACACCACATTGACATCGGAGATGCTCGACCATTCCGTCAATCCGCAAGGCATCTTCCATTGGCAAAGCAAACAGAAGTTGCCGAAATGATGTCAAAGATGAAAGTTGAGGGACTGATCTAAGAATCGCAGAGAACGCGTTTATCTCCAGTGGTCGACGTGAAGAAGAAAGACGCCAGCACGGGGTTTTGCGTAGACTACCAACGTCTCAATGATGTCATCAAAAAGGTCAGCTGCATACTTCAGAGAATCGACGACACTTTGGATACGCATTCTGGAGCGGAATGGCTTTCAACTCTTGACCTGAAGAGGGGTTACTGGCAGGTGGAGATAAATCGTACGGATCGTGAGATAACTGCCTTCACTACAGGAAGCAGTCTCTGGCATTTTATAGTGATGCCATTTGGACTGTGCAATGCTCCGGCCACCTTTGAATGGCTAATGGAACGAACGTTGTAAGGAAAACCTGACTAATGTATTTGGACGACATTATCGTCACTGGTAAGACGTTCAAAGAGCACCGCGAAAATCTAAAATAAGTGTTTGACAGGCTGCGAAGTGCGCATTTAAAGCTGAACCCAGAAAAGTGTGCCTTGTTCCATCCGGAAGTAAAATATCTGACTCACATTTTAAGGAGTAAGGACGGGTCTTGACAAAATCGAAGCCGTGGAAAGTTGGCCTACCCCTATAGATAAACACCAACTGTGAAGCTTCTTGGGACTTGCCACGTACAACAGAAAGTTCGTAAAGGATTTTACTGGTATTGCAAATAACTTGCCTCAACTTACTGTAAAAGGCTGATGGTTCAGGTGGTCTGGAGAGTGTGAAAAAGCATTTTAAGAACTGAAGCAATAGCTGCGCAATGCCCCTATGTTGAGTTACCCCACACCCGGAAAAAGGTTAATCGTAGACCCAGACGCCAGCAATGTTGTGGACGGAGCTGTGATCTCCCAATTTCATAATGGTCAAGAGAAAGTGGTCGCACATCACCGCAAGGTACTCTCCAGACCTGAAAGAAACTACTGCGTAACTCGGCGTGAAATTCCCTAAGTACCTCTATGGACAAAGGTTCATTCTTCGGACAGACCACGCAGCGCGGAAAGATCTACTCCAATTTAAGAACCCTGAAGGCCAAGTTGCAAGATGGATTGAGCAGTTGCAGGGCTACGACTTTGAAGTGCAATACCGCAAGGGAAAACTCCACCCAAATGCTGATGCTCTGTCTCGTCGACCGTGCGGAGTAAAATGTGAACACTGTAACCGTACAGAAGCGAAAGAACAGGCCACTATCCAAATGATCAGGACTGAGCCAGCAGAGGGTTGGAATATAGACGAAATCCGTTCCTCCCAACAAGCAGACAATGACATCGAACCAATACTGGCCTGGAAGGAACACGGTGAAAGACCAAACTGGCAACAGATATCCGATCGGAGCCAAACTCTAAAGGCATACTGGGCACAGTGGGACCCGCTTTGTGTGCTAGATTTATTGCTGAAGGGAAAATGGGAAAGTGCAGATGGGACAACATCTCGCATGCAGCTAATCGTGCCACGGTCCAGAGTCAGCCAAGTACTAGATGAAATACATGACGGAATCTCAGAAGGCCATTCGGGAATAAGCAAGACATTCGAAAAGGTAAGGGAACCTTTCTATTGCCTGAGCGCTTCTAGCGTTAGCCTTTAAAAAAAAAAATTTAATAAATACGTTTATCGGTGGTGTTCATATTTGTGTCACTGTACCAAGTCCGATAAATTGACCCCTGCTCTTAAACACATCCTTTCTCCTCCCAATAATTCAATTAGACCTACTAACCTCTCTTTCACAACTCACCAAAGAACCTGATTCTATCAATTTTTTAATTCCCTCATTCCACTTTCTTAGTGCTTTTGTTCGTATGGTTAATTTGTCCCTTTTGTCGCAGAGGGAGTTGTGTTGACTAATTTCAATTCAGAAGGATGAGGTGGTAGACCTAGCTAAGGAGGTAGATCGTGTGGGAGTTAATTTAAGCATTAGTTTAGACAGGAACCCACAGTTAAGAGGCAGAAATTAGAGTGAGGAATAAAAATAGGCAAAAAAGAAATTAAAGAAATGGGAGCTTAAGAATAAAGTTAAAGAAAAGAACAGGTAGGAAGGTCAATGACATTGAGCAGAAAGTCAGCTGAACATCTTTCGATGCGGATCAGCTGTTGAGTAGTTGGTAGTTGGCGTCAGGCGATTTCAAAGGCAAGGTCGATGGATGAGTTTTTTTGGACATTCGTGATAGTCGGCGTACAAGGTCGTGGATTTGTTTTGGTGAGTTTGGTTCGAGACTTCTGATTGAAACAGTCTTCATTGTCTGTCGTAGCCTTTCTGTTTTCTTTTTTCTTGGAGTTTGTCTTCGAGAGACTTGTGCGACAAAGTCCTTCACACAGAAAGAACAAAAAAGACGTCTGGTTTTGATGTTGGATTGTTCGAGACAGGGAAAAACCAATAAAAACAAACAAAGGAAAAATAAATATTGCCACCGGGCGCGGGAATCACTCCACGGGCAAAACAAAAAACGAAAAAAAGCCGAAGTGAGTGTACAAAACAAAAAGAAATATGTAGTAATAATAACCCTTAAAAAGAATTTTTTTTTACCCATTTTACCCATTATGTGTGCTAAGAACACCCAGGATATCCTGTAAGATTGGTGGGTGAAAATCCTGCGGTTTTTTTTACGTTTATTCTGGTGCGGTGCAGTTATATATGATCCTCCATAGCTACATCGCCAACAACAGGTGTTAAGCGGAACAACTATTACAATAACAACAACAAAAAAAAAGAAGATAAAAAGTGAATTGGAAAAAAAGAAGATATTTAACAATAAAATACAGACAGCGAAATGAAAAAAAAAGTTGGTGAATTAGTACAGTAGATACATGTGTATATGTATGTCGAATATAGATTCAGATGTGGGGACATGAAGATTTGTTTTTTTTTTAACTTAATTGTTTAGAGTAAGGATAAGCTGTAAGTTTAAGTCTTTTTGTGAAGTGCTAAAAGTAAGAATAGTGTTTAAGAGTAAGAGTTTTATTTTATTTTCGTTGTGCGCGCAAACAAAAAAAAAATATTTTCTTTATTAAATTCGATCAAGCGATTCTTCTAGTGCTAGACAACTCACTTGGGGAGTTGATGAGGCTCATTCTAAAAAGCAGGATAATCAACTCCAAACTGGGTGGGACTTCTGATAAAAGATGCGTCAGCAGAGGTACGCCGCAAGGCGGTGTCCTCTCTCCCCTCCTCTGGAACTTAGTAGTTAATGAACTACTGATATACCTGGAAGCGGGGGGTAGCAGGGTGATTGCCTATGCGGATGACGTTGCTATAGCCGTCTCAGGTAAGCATCTCAATACCATTAAAGAACTCCTTCAAGTAAATCTCAATAGATCAACCCGCTGGGCAGATCGCTGTGGATTGGGAATAAACCCCCATAAAAGTGATCTTGTTCTCTTTTCCAGGAAATACCAAATTCCAACTGTAAACCCTCCTTCAATTAACGGTACCAGACTAGTATTTTCCGATACAGCAAAATATTTGGGTCTCATTTTTGACAGGAAACAAAAGGGTGGACGGCCTTTGATTTGAACAATTAACATTATAAATTGAATGAAATGAAAATCGATTATGTTACATATATCAAATTACAAATAATTATTATTCGCTTATTGTTTTACAAAGTCAATTTTATATACAGATGATACCTTTTGATTGTACTTCCGTACTAGCCGATGGTTGAAGTAAGAAAAAGACTGAGTTAAATGCAAAATAGATTATTTACCATAGCGAATGATCGCACAAAGCATAACAACAATTAGAGCGATACGAATATTAGAGAGTAATGTAAGAGCGCAATGTAAAACGAGGAGTATAAGAATAAAGAACTGATATGCGCTTGTCGATATGCGACCAAATCAATAAGTGATATAGCAATTAATACAAACTCTTATACGATATTAAAATTGAGTACAATGTTAAGTTAATACGAGTACATGTTAATACAGAGCAAATAATGATTGAATTAATAGATAGAATACAAAAATAAACAATAGGATGAGTTATGTATGTTTGTCCAATGTAACACTTAGTAAGTCCCGAACATTCAGCCCCCCCTGAAGGAACCAGTTCCTTCAGAAAAAGGTAATTTAGCTAGTTTTACAATGGGACGGACATAAACGCCCGTTTGTGTTGTTATTGTTGCAACTCGAGTGCGGTTGTCTGTTCCAGGATGTATCTCCTTAACTCGACCCAGAATCCATTTTGAAGGTGGTAAATGAGGTTCCTTCAGTACTACTACGTCTCCTTTTTTAAGGTCCTCCTTTACTGTTTGCCATTTCGGGCGCTGCTGGAGCGAGGTCAGATTTTCTAAGTGCCAGCGTTTCCAGAAGCCTTGCTTTAAATTTTGTAAAAGAGACCAGTTAGAGTAAGGGCAAACATTTTGAACACATATATCAGGACGAGGAACAGATACAAGGGGTTCACCAATCAAAAAGTGACCCGGACTCAGAGCGATGGGATCCATATCAGATGTAGGCCACATAGGTCGAGAATTAAGCAGGGCTTCCACTTGAGAAAGCAAGGTATTCATCTCTTCATATGTGAGCTTCTGATCCCCTATGACGCGCTTGAGATGAAGCTTTACGGACTTGACCCCCGCCACCCACAAGCCACCAAAATGTGGTGAGGAAGGGGGGATGAACTTCCATGAGATTTGATCCTTGGAAAGATGGTCGCTGACGATGTTGTTGTGCTGCTGACTGATGAGATGCTGGAATAATTCATCCAAGTGTCGTTTACTGCCACGAAAATTTGTTGCATTATCGCTCCATATTTCTGAGGGTTTGCCTCTGCGCGACGTGAAACGATCGAGAGCTGCGATGAACGCGGCGGAAGAGAGTTCACCATCTAGTTCAAGATGAATTGCCTTTGTAGTAAAACAGACAAAGACTGCGATATATGCTTTAATAAATTTTGGGTTACGGCCTCTGGATAAACGTAAGGTTATGGGGCCCGCATAATCAACTCCGACGATGTTGAAGGGTCGCGAATAACGAACGCGTTCGGCGGGTAAATTACCCATAATCTGAGTGGATGTTGTTTTACGATGTCGAAAGCACTTAACACATTGATGGACAACCTTGCGCAGGAGGTTACGACAAACGACGATATAGTACTCTTGTCTTAGAATGGCAAAGATTTGGGAAACACCAACATGTAAATAACGTTTGTGAATATGTTCTACGATAAGTTTCGCGAACCGAGTGTTTTTATCAAGTTTGGTAGCGAATATTGCGTTAGACTCTTGGATACGACCACCGATACGAAGGATTCGGTCTGCATCCAGAAAGGGATTTAGGGATAACAGCTTATTTCCCTTTTTCAACACTTCACCTTTGGAAATTATATTGATTTCAGTCGAAAAAGAAAGAGATTGGTGCCACTTAATTAAAACAGTTTTTGAATTTGAGAGTTCACTGGCAGTTAGGGATTGTTTTTCACGAGAGTTTGGGCTGACACGAGAGTTAACAATAAATCGCCGAATATAGGCAAGTACACGTATACAGTTGAGGAAGGTAGAAGACTTGTTGATCAAAGTTTCAAAAATGGTAGCGTCGTATCCAAGCGATAAATGCACGTTGACAGGAGGATTTTTGCGTTCTTCGAGCTGTTCCTTTGGAAAGTTAGATGTTAGATTCACATTATAAGGCCACTGATTTTGATCGTCCTTGATCCACGATGGTCCAGACCACCATAACTCATTTTGTAATAAATGAGAAGGTGAAATACCACGGGATGCGCAGTCAGCTGGATTTTCATGAGATCGTACGTGATACTAAGACTCTCTTGGTATGGAAGATAGAATTTCTGACGTACGATTTGATACAAAAACTGACCACCTTTTTGGCACATCTGAAAGCCAATGAAGGACAATTGAAGAATCAGTCCAGGCGAAAACTTCAATTTCTTGGCATTGCAAAGAAGTTTTAAGTTTTTGAATTAAACGCGTGAGAAGAACGGCTCCACAAAGTTCGAGTCGCGGAAGTGAAACTACCTTAATCGGTGCTACCCTAGATTTTGCGGCCACAAGTCTGCTAGTAACGTTACCAGCTGGGTCTGTACTTGTGCAGTACACAACAGCTGTATACGCTTCTAAAGATGCATCGCAAAATCCATGGAAACTTCGTTTTTCCTTTGAACTCCACGTGATACGCGGGATATTTAAAGTTTCTAGTTTAGGAAGCTCGTCGCGTATTGAACACCAGTTGTTGAAACGAATTAAAATCCTTTTTTTGCAAATTTTGAGCAATCTTTATTCAGACGTTCAGCGTCGGTCTAGGACTTGCTAAAATTTCCTAAATAAATAATTTGATAAGTTTATTACAATAATACTCGTAGGTATGCAATACATGAAATCTTACATTTGTTTTCAGGATGTTCGTTTTCTTTTTTTTTACTTTTTTTTTTTAACGATATTTTAAGAAATTTATTTTACTTTTTAAGAAATTTATTTTACTTTTAAGTTCACAGCTCGACTGTTGAATTTCTCGTCTCAAAAGCAAATGGCCGATTTCGAACAAAGGCAAATTTAAAACGTGCCATTTGCAGTGTGACCAATTGACTAACAAGAACAAAAAAAATGTAGAAAGTGTATGGCGCCATCTACCTTGTAGTAGTACCGATGATGCCAGATTCCTCAACACTCCCCCCTGGTAAGTTGGGGCTTTGGTCACGCTGGTCCTGCTTACCACTATCTTTGGAACTGGCTACATCCAAAATGGCTAACTTGGAAACTGGACGGGTGTAAACTCCGTTTTTTGTCTGAATAGTAACACTCCTAATTTTACCGTCCCGACCAGGGTTAACTTCTAACACACGACCCTTAGGCCACGAATTCCTGGGGTTGCTTTGGTCAACCACGATGACAATGTCGTTGACGGAAATCGGATTGGTGGGCTGGAACCACTTAGTCCTTCTTGTCAGATTGGGCAAATATTCGCGAATCCATCGTCTCCAAAATAAGTTGCTGAATTGTTCAGCTGCTAGCCAATTCTGCTTCAGAATAACACCCCCATCTTGGAAACTCCCAATAGGCTTAGACCCGTTTGAGGACCCCAACAAGAAATGATTGGGGGTTATAGCTTCTTCATTTTCTGCACTAATGGGCACATACGTCAGAGGGCGGGAGTTAATTATGTTTTCCACCTCGGCCAGCATCGTCTGCAACAGTTCATCACATAGAATTTTATTGAAATTGATTTGCGCAAGGGTTTGCTTTACAGAGCGAACTAGCCTCTTCCAAGAACCGCCCATATGTGGAGCACCTGGCGGAATAAATGACCATTCAAGCTTTCCCTCACCTATGCCTTCCACCAGTTTTTTGCCGTCGATTTGATCAATTGCCACCCGCAACTCTCTACTGGCACCACGAAAATTCGTCCCATTGTCTGTATATATATGCGTTGGCATTCCTCTTCTCGCGATGAATCTCTGTAGTGCTTGAATACAAGAATCAGTGGTTAGTGAATATGCAATTTCAATATGAATTGCTCTTATAGTCAAACACGTAATCAGCACCCCCCAACGCTTTTCCCTTCGCCTTCCAACTGCCACTATCAATGGTCCAAAATAGTCCATACCAATAAATGAGAAAGGTCTCGTGAACGTCTTAAGTCTTGCGGGGGGGAGGGGCCCCATTATAGGAACCGATGGTTCAGCTCTCCTATTTCGACATTGCTGGCATTGATTTTGTACCTTCTTTACCATCGTACGTAACCCAGGAATATAGAACGTTTGGCGGACCTCATTTACAACGGTCTCGTTGTACTGGTGGTGAAATTTCCGGTGATAATGGTCTAGAATTAAACGTGTTGTATGGTGGTCCCTTGGAAGTACGATTGGCCTCTTGACATCATGGTTCAACCCTTCCATCGCGTCGATTCTTCCTGCTATCCTCAGCAGTCCATTTTCGTCAAGGTATGGGGATAACTTATATAATTTGCTTGCTTTGGGTATGACGCTTTCTTCTTGTGTTGTGGCAACATCGAGCACACGTATCTCTTCGTTGTATGCCTCTCTCTGAGCTTGTTTCCACAAATAACGTTCTGCCTTTTGCAGAAGAACTTTAAATTGGAGTTTTGGTACTGATCTCTTTGACAACAAGTCAACAAACCCAAATACTTTCGTCATTGTGTTGAGTAGTTTTCTCCATTTGGAAAATCTGTTTATGTCAATAACACAGATTTCATTTGTATCTGCGTGATAAAGTTGTTCGACATCACGATTGGATTCATGTTCAAACACAGGCCAATATTTCTCATCTTCCTTAAGATAGTGAGGTCCACAATACCAAATGCTGTGGGAAGAAAAGTCGAATGTCGTTCTTATTTTTGTAGCTTCGTCTGCCACGTTTAATTTAGAGGGTACCCACTTCCAAAATGCGGCATTAGTCCTCTCAAGAATTTCTCCGATCCTTAAAGAGACAAATTGTTGAAACTTAGAAGTTGGTGATCGAATCCAATATATAACCGTTTTGGAATCGGTCCAATAGGTTTGCTGCGTAAATCTGATCGAGTGAGAGTCAATGATCGTAGATGCAAGTCTGCTTCCGAGAACTGCAGCCTCGAGCTCCATCCTTGGGATTGATATTCGACGCAATGGAGCAACTTTGGTTTTTGCTGCTATCAACCTGCTTTCGAACTGTTCTCTGAATCTCACTCGAATGTAAGCGACGGCCGACAATGCTTCTTCGCTTGCATCGCAGAATATATGAAGCTCTATTCTGTCTGCATTTGCAAAGCTTAACGTTGTTAAATATGTCCGGGGAACTCTAATGTCGTTTATCAAAGGCAATAGTCTTAGCCACTTGTTCCAGACAATAAGCTGTTCATGTTTTATCGGCTCATCCCAACCAATGCCAGATCTCCAAATTGACTGAAGTAAGATTTTTATATTCACCAACAAATTGGCAATTAGTCCAATAGGATCGTAAATCCTCATAAGAAGACGAAGGACTTCCCGTTTAGTTGGTGCTTTATTGCCACTCATCACCTCCGGACTCATTCGATCAAAGTTAAATTTAAAAAAAAATTCGTCCATCGCTGGCGACCACCACATCCCTAGAACTTTTTCAGCGCTTGTCGTGGGGATGCTCAAATTCTTGTCTTCAACACGGTGTTCCAATCCGTTCATAACGGTTTGAGCATTAGATCGGAAATTTCTGATCTCGAAACCACCTTGATTATGGACATACACTACCTCCTTTGCAATCTTTGCTGCTTCTTCTTCGCTATCATAACTACCTATGAAATCGTCGACATAGTGATCTTTCACTATAGCGTGTACTGCATCTGGAAATTGTTCTCTAAAGTCTTCTGCGTTTCTGTTTTTTACATATTGAGCACAGAAAGGTGATGAAGTAGCGCCAAACGATAAAACTTGAAGCACGTAAGTTTCGATTTCACCTGTTTCCCCATTCTGCCAAAGGAAGCGTTGTGATTCTTGGTCTTCTTCTCGGATGCGAACCTGGTGAAACATTTCTTTAATGTCAGCACACAGGCCCACTTTCTTTTCTCTGAAACGGAAAAGAATCCCAAGAAGTGGCGATACGATATCTGGACCGGTTAAGAGGAACGTGTTTAATGAGACTCCGTTCACCTCTGATGACGCGTCCCATACTAGGCGGATTTTGTTCGGTTTATTGATGTTAAAAACGGGAAAAATTGGCAAGTACCACGTTTTATCGTTTTTTTTCGTTGTGATGTCGATTTTCCTAGCGTACCCTTTTTCAACATAATCTTGTATAAGCTCCGATATCAATTTATAGAGATTCGGCTCCTTTTCTAATCTTCTCATCAAACACTGAAGGCGACGAATCGCATTGGGTTCGCTGTCGGGTAAACTCACTTTCGTATTCTTCCATAGCAATGGCACTTCAAAATGATTACTAACTCTTTTGCAACCAGCGTCGAGTAGTCGCGTTGCCTTTTCATCGTCAGGCGATTGGAGGTAAACTCTTTTTGTCCCCATGCTTTCTATGGCGCAAAACTCTTTCATAACCAAATGCAGAGGCTCGTCGTCTCGACTACAATCGCAGTTACATATACTCAAATGATAATTCATACTTAAATTTTTGTGGGACTTGGTGTCGCATGGACCAAATACAACCCAACCCAATCGTGTTTTAGTGGCGACTGGCTCATCAGCTTTTCCTTCTTTTGTTTTTAATGGTATCCCTAGATTCCAATTCTTCAACCCTATTAGAATGCGTGGATTTGCGTTTGAAAATAAGTTAATTGGTATACCCTTTAGATGTTTATACCGTGTGGCCAATGATATGACATCGACCGTTTGCTGGGGTAAATCCAATTGTTTCACAGTGCGTACGCCAAACATTTGATATTTATTTTCCTTTCCATCCCCTGAAATGGCAATTCCAATTTTTCTTGAGTCTGCCTCTAGTCGAACTGTATTTGCAGTCCATTTTAGTTGCAAGGGTATGTGTTCACCCTCTACTCCTAGACTGTTTGCAAGCTCTTCTTCGATAAGTGATGTAGAAGACCCGTCATCTAAAAACGCAAATGTCTTTATCTTTGTAAGTTTCCCGTACAAAGTAACAGGTAAAATTCTGAAAAGGATTGTATTTTCCTTCGATTGAGTGTGGCATAGGATTGTCGGCTGGGTAGCAGTTGATGGTGCGGTGACAGGGGCAGAATTGCCCTCCGTAGAGCGCCCAAGTGTATAGTTCAGGTCTTCGGGACGAGTGGAGTGGTGGCGAGTTATTGTACGTGGTAATGACGACTCTTTCTCACTACTGATGTTCGGGTTGTGTTTATGCAGTAGTCTATTGTGACGATAAGTACATCCGTTTTCTCCACACAGTTGATTGGACTTGCAGCTGTTGGTGTGACGTTTAAGACAAGTGCGACAAAGTTTTTTCTCTTTTAACACGGCCCATCGTTGCTGTAAGTTGTAACTTAAAAACGTTTTACAGTTTTCTACCGCTGGACAATTTCTATTGCAGATTTTACATTTATTATTGTTAGCTGAAATTTCATTGTGAACATTAATGTACGGTTTTTGTTTATGTTCTAGCTTGGTTTCATTGGTAGAGTAAGAGAATGTCACGTCGTTTGCCGCTCTTCCAACTTCAAACAGCCATGCACTAAACTGTGATATGTTTATGAGCGGGAGCGTCTGTTTGTATATGGACCAATTCAAGCGAATTGAGGGTGGTAATCTTTCTACTAGTTCCTGTAACAAAATGGGATTGTTTAGATGAGAGGCACAACCGGAAATTTCCATGGTGGCACAAATATTCTCGACATCCAGTGCGTATTTCACGATCGAGTCTAGCTTATCCGCTTTAGGTAGTGGTTCGCGTCTCATCTTAAGGAGCAGAGAATTTATTATAATTTCCGGGCGTCCGAACATCAACTGCAGAGTGGAAATTATCCGTTGCACTTGGCCTGGTTGCGATAAACGACATCTCACTGCTTCGAGTGCCTTTCCTCTGAGACAAGAACGTAGTCTTCCCAGGTTTTCTTCTTCTGAAAATCCGCAAACGTTTGTGCTGCTCTCGAAGGAGCTGATAAACAGAGGCCAGTCCTCAGGGTTCCCATGGAATGTTGGCAGTTCTTTGGGGATCGATTGACGAGCTGCCATTTGCCTCTGTGTTAATCTATGTCCTTCGTGGGAATCTCCTGGTCGTGTTGATCGAAAACCACGTTGAGTAGCCGCGGAGGGAAGAATTGGTTCTTCATTGTGATGGTGATTGTTGATTGGTAAAATATTTTCGTGGTCATGTGGAGGTGGTTTTGGGGCGAACCAGGTTTTGTTGAGCATGCTGCTATGCGGTATTTCCGTTCGGCGTGTTGAGTTTTGTGTTTCATTCTGCCATTTTAACCAGTGCTCTACTTTGCCTCTTGAAGCTGCAGGTGGAATAACGTTGTCGGCGTGGTCGCCTGGGTTATCATCCTCGTCCTCCTCTTCGTCCGAATTAATGCCCTGAAGGATTTCATATTTCATATAATTTGGACTGATCAGGTGGACTTTTTAAAAGGGAATTTCTTGTATCTTGCCGTGCGGCTCCCGAGACTGCTGGGAGATCATCTTGTTCAACAGTTTGTTGTACAGTTTGTGTCAAGAGAACACCTTCTAATGGTAAAGGCGGCGGGGTGCGTAGCATTTTCTGGTTTGAAGGAGGTAAAGTGGAAGGTAAAGCTTGAATGGTACTCACCGTTTTCCGTGTAAAATGGTTGGTACAAGTGGGTTATTTTTTATTTGACTTGGGATCGCATGTACGCTTTTTATTTTTCCAACGTTAGTTTTGGATGATTTGGTTAAACCCAAATGAAATTTTAGAATGTTGAAACGAATTAAAATGCAAATTTTTGCAAATTTTGAGCAATCTTTATTCAGACGTTCAGCGTCGGTCTAGGACTTGCTAAAATTTCCTAAATAAATAATTTGATAAGTTTATTACAATAATACTCGTAGGTATGCAATACATGAAATCTTACATTTGTTTTCAGGATGTTCGTTTTCTTTTTTTTTACTTTTTTTTTTTAACGATATTTTAAGAAATTTATTTTACTTTTTAAGAAATTTATTTTACTTTTAAGTTCACAGCTCGACTGTTGAATTTCTCGTCTCAAAAGCAAATGGCCGATTTCGAACAAAGGCAAATTTAAAACGTGCCATTTGCAGTGTGACCAATTGACTAACAAGAACAAAAAAAATGTAGAAAGTGTATGGCGCCATCTACCTTGTAGTAGTACCGATGATGCCAGATTCCTCAACACCAGTGTTTCGATAGATCAACTGAAATAGGATCGTCCCACGAATACTTCTTGCGCCAGAGCTCTTGAAACAAGATTTTTACAGCTGAAGCTTCCGAGAGAATACAACGCTTAGCTAATATAAACATATTATTTAGATTTACCTTGAACGAAAAGGAATCCTTGGCAGGTGACCATTGCAGACCGAGTAATTTTATTGAGTTATGCTCTTCGAAGTCCTTGGGTGATAATTCTCGCTGATTTTCTTGTAGACTGAGCAGCAGAGGCCAGCAATTAGTGGTCCACTTGCGAAGATTAAATCCCCCTGATTGAAGCAATTCTATCAGCTCTAGGCGAAGCGAAATCACATCATCGACTGAATCCGTTCCGGTCATGACATCATCAACGTAGAAATCATTGAGTAGTATTTCAGCCGCACGTGGATATCTATCTTTTGAGTCAAGTGCCAGTTGATATAAAGTACGGACGGCTAAAAAAGGTGCACTGCTGTGCCGTAGGTAATAGTCGTAAGACGAAAATGTTTTAGTGGTTGATTAGCAGATTCTCTCCAAAGAATTCGCTGAAAGTCTCTGTGGCAATTAGACACTCGTATCTGACGAAACGTTTTCTCTATATCACCAGATAAGGTATAGAGATGGCGGCGAAATCGAAGGCAAATCGAGAAAAGATCGCGTTGGTAAGTTTGTCCCACTAACAGCGATTCATTTGAAGATTTTTTATTACCGCATCTAGCCGATCCGTCAAAAACCACCCTGACTTTGGTTGTGCTGCTATCGTCCTTTAGGACATAATGATGTGGCAGATAATAGCACTTATCTGTGGGCATTTGAATTTCGCTTTCAGGAATCTCTTCCATATGCCCCAAGTCGAAATATTATTTCATAAAGCTAATGTATTTTTCCTTTAAATACTGACTGGAAGCTAATTTACGTTCAGTATGTTGAAACCGCTGTAAGGCAACATTGAAGGTATTTCCGAAATCAGTTTTGCTGTTGGTCTTAAAAGGCAAATGCACCTCGTATCGACCATTAGGCAATCGACAATGAAAATTTTTAAAAATATTTTCAGCGCGCTGATCGTCGACAGAAAGAGTAGGTTCATGAGGAACTTCCTCAAGGCGCCAAAAGCGCTCAAGATCAAATGACTCTGACTTATCAATTTGAGTGTAATATGTATCAATTCTTTGATTGTTAGATAATGTTGTGGCTGTCGTGTTTCCGCTCAGAACCCAACCGAATATTGTTGGTATAAGGTCAGGCTGCCCATGCTGACCACGAATAGCAGATCCATCAAAAACGCTGAACACCTTATCAGCTCCAACGAGAATGTCTATGCTACTCGGCACATTGAATTTTGGATCCGCTAATGTATATGACGAGAGCGTTTTCTTAACCGAGGTTGAATTATGTTTAGTAGGTATTAGCGATGTAAGTTTCGAGATTACATAGCACTGTATCTCAATCGACTGTTGGCTATGGCACGAAAAGAGATTAAAGGTTACAACTCCGTTTGTGAAACCAGCTGATGTAGATCCAACACCTAGCACAGGAATTCGAGCGGCTTTACGAATCAGACCTAATCTCTGAACCGTTTGTTCGGTGACAAATGATACTTGTGAACCCGAATCCAGCAGCAATCGAACGTTTTGGAAATGATCTTGTTGATCTTGTACGCGAGCAATGGCAGTATGCAGCAATGTATGAGTAAAACGAGTGGATTTTAGCGATGAGTTATCTACTGCGTTGAGTGATCAGCAAATATGAGTAGATATCGAAGAGTTTGCTGCTGAAGGCGAATTTAACTGTGATGTCAAGTCCGAGGAAGTAGTAGGAGCGAGAACATTCGACGCGAGTGACGAGGAGGTGTTTGCGGACGAAACGTTTGAGCGCGAGGTGTTTGACGATGAGGTATTTGATTGCGAGTTTGGAAGATGAACGAGAGTATGATGACGCGTATTACACATTTTACAACGATTGTTCGACCGACACTTGTTAGATGAATGTCCTTGACGAAGGCAGTTAAAACATAACGAATGTTCCTTTACGAAGCTCCGCCTATTATCGACCGAAAGCGAGAGAAAATGTTTGCAATGAAAAAGACTATGCTCTGAATTACACTTGGGACAACCATAATTTGTTTTCACTAGATGCGAACGAATTGATCCCTGAGTCTTGTTTCGAGGTTGCACTGACCGGGTGGTATTAAAACAGGATTCGAGACAAACGCAGTGATTTTGAAGAAACTCTAAGAGCTCATAAATAGTTGCATCCGACCTTGAGCCCATAAGCTCAGCCCATGCCTGCTTTGTTTCTGGATCAAGTTTCTGAAGTAAGATGAAGATGAGCCACGGGTCGCGTTCATTTGACTGCAGCGCATTTAAACCACGAATTACCTCGTCAGCGCCGTCAGTGATTTTACGTAACACAACTACATTTGAATTATTTGTTGTAGGAAGTAACAAACAAAATTCCACAAATGACTGAACAATTAAATGGGTCCTATCATAACGGCTCTCTAGATGATCCCATGATTCCAGGTAGTTGCTATCAATATTTTTAACGTGTTTCAAAAGATCGCTTGATTTTCCACTTAAAAATGACTTTAAATATTGAAGTTTCTGTGTTGGAGAAAGCGACGAGTTGCAATCAATTGAGGCCATGAATGAATCGCGAAACTCCGGCCAATCTTTATAATCGCCCGAAAAGGTTGGTATCGAAAGATTCGGCAATTTAACCGACGCGGATGTATTCGACGCACTTTTTAAATTTTGCAAGAGTGATTCTTGTTGACTAGCTAACTTTTCTACGACCGATTCGTTTGGATGTTGTGGCGGATTTGACAGTTTCTTAAGTTGAATAAAATTTGCTAGAACTGAGTGAGCTAGAAAGAACTTCGCTTCATACTCCTCGAATTCAGGCTCAGGATCTACGAAATCCGCTTCTGCAGAAAATTCATAAAGAGCATTTTGAAGCTGTATGAATTCATCCCACTTTTCATTTAATTTAGCTAACCTAACCTCAAGCAATGATAGCGTGGTATTAATGTCCACCGATTCTGCAAACGTAGCAGTACGAGAAATCATGCCTTTTGCACGTCCACGCTCTTTACCTTGATAAAATTCATTATATCTACCACAGGAAAAAATTACAAAAATGTATTTACGCACACTTAATATGTCTTCAAATGGTAATAGTTCGTAACCGATCGCACACGAGATTTACACAAACTTTGAAAGTGAATTTATACGATGTACTGTTCATGCAATTGTTCAAATTTAAGGACACGTGTTTAGCAAGAAAAAGCGAATCTGAAAGTCTTTGTTCACAAAAGTCTGTATTAAATTAAATTCGGCTTCTGAAGGACTATAAAATGATTTGAACAATTAACATTATAAATTGAATGAAATGAAAATCGGAAGTCTTAACAAGAAAAGAAAGTTAACTACGTACGACGTCTCTGGATGACAAGTGTGACAGACTGGATATCGCAGATGTCAGCACTTGATGGGTGATGACAGCGTTGCCAAATCTAGATGTTATTGGAGGATGCAACACCTCCCCTCTTAGATGGAGGAGACGGTGGGCTGAACCGCTTAGGAGCTCGGCGTTTCCTATCTGACCTTCGAACTAGTGGTGTCACATGTGGTCTGTTACGATTTACATCTTTAGGTTCGCTATTGAGAGGTTCTCCCGAGTCAATCGACGTTGTTGATGTTCCAACTGGTAGAGAATCTTCAATTTGCTGTGGTGTTAAACCTAACGATGGGAATGCTTCATCCAAGGCTGTCTGTAACTCAAAATCTTCCATTAAGATGTTAATAGGCAATTTATTGCCATTGATAGGAGTGTTCAGCAAAGGTGAATTTCTCCTTCTGAGTTGGTTAGTATGGGTACGTACAAGTTTCTGTCTTGTTTGGACCAAAACATTATACGAGTAGTTGACGTTTCCAATTTTCTCAACTATTGTACCAGGAATCCAATCGCTTTTATTGTATTTAAAAATTAAAACGAAGACCTTGTCTCCAGCGCTAAAGCTTCTCTCTATCTCACCATGATGACGATTGTACTGCTTGTTTTGTTTTTCCTTGATGCGATGTATCCGACTTACGAGGAATGCGAAGTAGATCCAACGATGTTCTAAGCTTCCGCCCATAGATAAGTTCAGCTGGCGATTTTCCGCTTGGAGTATTCCTATTTGGTGTTGTTCGGTACATAAATAAGAACTGTTGAAGTGCACTTTGTATCGTTCCCTCCCTTCTAAGCTTTTGAAAAGACCGCTTTAGAGTATCAACAAATCTCTCTGCTTGCCCATTAGACTGAGGATGGAACGGTGCAGTCTTCATGTGGTAAATACCTGCTGATTCGCAAAACTCCTTGAATTGGTGACTACAAAATTGAGTACCATTATCCGATACTATTGTCTGCGGATAACCTTGCCGTGAAAAATTTTTTCTTAATATGTTTATGGTTGCAGCTGATGTTGTAGTGGAGGTTTGTACTATTTCTGGCCATTTGGAGAAGGCATCAATGATAATCAGGTAGTAGGTATTTTGGATTGGTCCAGCGTAGTCTATATGAAGCCGCTCCCACGGTGCAGATGGTAAAGGCTATGACTGCAAGGATGTCTTGACTGGCGATTTGGATGCTGATTGACAAGCTGAACATTGGTCTACAAACTGTTTTATGTGCATGTCAATTTCGGGCCAGTAAACATAACCTCTAGCGATTGCCTTCATTTTTTCGATGCCTGGATGTCCTCGATGAAGCTGATTGAGAATTCTGGATCGAAAACATTCTGGAATAGTCAGCCTGTCTCCAAACATGACACAATCGTTGACCAACGAAAATGCTTCACGTCTAATATAGAATGGAATAATGATGGGGGACAAATCCTTTTTGCCAGGCCATGACGTTCTTATAAAATCGCTTACTTTTTGCAAAATCGGTGATTTTAACGTTGCAGCACGAATCATTTTAAATGTAACTGGTAAATGTTTGAATGAATGCATCAAATCGGGATGTGCGACATCGTTGGTGTCCACTGTAGTATTCGCAATAACGTAGTCTTCATCTGTGGGTTTTGAATGGAACCCTATTAATCGAGATAACATGTCTGCATTGCCGAACTTCGCTGTTGATATATATTCAATTGAAAAATCATACCTTAGCAGAAATAACGCCCAGTGTTGCAACCTGTTTGCAGTGTAAACTGGAATACCCTTCTTCGAACCAAAAATGGTCAGCAGTGGCTTGTGGTCAGTTTGAAGTGTAAAATGACGTCCGAGCAGCATTCTATGGAATTTTTTTATTCCGAAAATAAGAGCCAGCCCTTCTTTTTCCACCTGGCTGTAATTTTTTTCAGCTTTAGTGAGTGTCCGCGAAGCATGCTGAATTGGTTTGATACTACCATCTTCCAGTCGATGAGATATACAAGCACCAATGCCAATACTAGAAGCGTCAGCTGCAACAATGATCGGTAATTTTGGGTTATAGTGAATTAATCTCCCAAGTCTGATAGCAAAATTTTCTTGAAGTTGTTGAAAATAGCTTGGCAACTTGATGTCCACTTCCATTTGGTGTCTTTCCGCATTAATGCATGTATGGGCCCACTTTGCTTACTGAGGTTAGGGATAAAACGACCATAATAATTGATTGCTCCGAGAAAAGATCTTAGCTGAGTGATGTTCTGAGGCTCCGGTAAGGATACGATGGCTTTTGTTTTTTCTGGATCTGGTTGAAGTCCTTTTGAAGAGATGACATGACCTAAATATCGTAAGCTTGATGTGAAAAATGAGCATTTTTCCAGCTTAATGTGAAACCCGTACTCACGCATTCGCAAAAGTACTGCACGGAGTCTTTTTACGTGTTGCTCCATTGAATCTCCTGATATAAGGACATCATCCAAGTACTCTGATATTCCCTCAAGACCAGAGAGCATTGTATCCATGAGTTGTTGAAATGCCCCGGGTGCTGACTTAACTCCAGGAGGCAGGCGATTAAAACGAAAAAGTCCTCGATGTGTGTTGATTGTCAGCCAGTTTTTGCATTCATCTTCAACCTGAAGATAGGCATCGGACAGGTCTATATGGGTAAATACTTTGGCTCCTGCGTGCTTAACAAAAATATCATCAGGCATTGGGAGAGGATACTGATGTGGTTGAAGAGCATCGTTTAATCCCGTTGAATAATCGGGACATACTCTGATTCCTCCATTAGCTTTGCGGACGGCTACTATTGGTGCTGCCCAATCAGAAAAATCCACAGGTGTTATTATGCCGCAATGCTGTAAGCGTTGAAGTTCTTCATCTATTATTGCCAAGGATGCATAGGGCACGGGGCGGTTTCTTCGGAAGATTGGTGTAGTATTGGCTTTAAGATACATTCTCGCCTTGAATTTGGTGCAATGCCCTAGAGCAACAGTAAATATATCAGCAAAGTCATTTTTAATACATTCAATATACTCCGCTTTCGGTTTACATAGTGACGCCTGGACCACTAAACATATGTTATGTAACGGCTGATTCCACAGTCCAAATTCGTCTATCCAGTCAATACCAAAAAGATTTAGGTGAGGAAGATCCACTACATGGCATGATAATTTTGTTTGCTTATCCAAAAGCTCTACATCTGCAATGAAAGATCCAAGCATTTTGATTAAATTACCTTGAGCATCTTTTATTGCCACATCGCCTGTGTCGATTGCCAATGCGGGCTGACCAAGCTGTTGCCATATTTTTCTCGAGATAATAGTGACATCGGAAGCGGTACCAAGTTGAAGCTTGACACTCCTATGGTTGATTTTAACACACACAAATTTCCGATTGGCTTGAATTGAGTTCGCTACTATTGAATTTGTTTTAAACCGCTGTTTTCGCTGAAACTTTTTTTTACTTCGAGATGAATGCGAAGAAGTTGGATTTTTATTGGTTTCTTTCCTTGAAAAACAAGCGCAGTAACCCTCTTTGTGGCCACGTTGCTGACATGATGAGCAAGTGTGATCTTTGAATGGACAATATGCGGAAAAATGCATCTCGCCACATCCCCAGCATGGAGATCTAGGCACTGATTTCCCTGAGGTGCTTTGTTCGGCCAAATTAGTCGTACTTCCTGCATTATGCTTTGATTTTTGTTTTGCTGTTTGCTTCCAAATGAAATGGTGTGTACCTTTGATAGCGATGGTTCCAAAAGTTGGGTATCTTGCTTTAGCTTTAAGATGCGTTGACACTCCAAAAGTAAGTTTTCTAATGTGATTTTCGATTCGTCACCTGTTTCGAGCAACGAAAGCAATCTAGACCGCACATCCGAGTCATTACCCGGTTGCAACCCTTTTACGAAAATCAGACACTTGAACTGTTCGTTGGTAAGTTTATTGATCTCGAACTGTTCGCACTTTTTATTGACATTGCTTGCGTACGTTGTGAAATCTTCGAGGTTACTTTTAATTGTCTGTAAGCAACTGAAGCGCACGCTAAATCTTGATTGAGACTTTCCAAAAATATTGCTTAGCTTATCAATTGTAGTTCTAAAATCGAGGCTAGCAGGTTTGGAAGGCAAAATAAAATTGGTATACCGAATATACTCTGTAGCTCCCATTTTCCGTAGGAGGAGGCGAACTTTGCTTTTATCGTCTAATGAAGCAGCATCTTCTTCGAATAATGAAGCGTAACGTGAAAACCACTCAGCAAATGTGACGCCATTTTCTTCATCATACTGGAACTCCTGTATGTTTTTACATAGCACTTCGATAGTATATTCCACAGATGACTTTTCCTTATGGGATTCTAGCGCATTTTTAGTTAATTTTTCAATAAGCATTGATTGATTATGCATAAGTGCTTGAAAAAAGGAGATGAAATCTGGTGGCACCGTCGACTCGTGGGGTACGTCGTCATGCTGTCTGGTACTCATCCTTACTTATTTGAGTAATCCTCGTCGCCACTGTTGCGATCTCTTGGGTAGAGATCTTGAAATAAATACTCCGGTTGATAGTGCAATTATTTATTATATTTCCCGAGAGATCTTACTACACAAAACTATAACAGAAAGGAAGTCTTAACAAGATGTCAGCACTTGATGGGTGATGACAGCGTTGTCAAATCTAGATGTTATTGGCGGATGCAACAGATTGTACTTCCGTACTAGCCGATGGTTGAAGTAAGAAAAAGACTGAGTTAAATGCAAAATAGATTATTTACCATAGCGAATGATTGCACAAAGCATAACAACAATTAGAGCGATACGAATATTAGAGAGTAATGTAAGAGCGCAATGTAAAACGAGGAGTATAAGAATAAAGAACTGATATGCGCTTGTCGATATGCGACCAAATCAATAAGTGATACAGCAATTAATACAAACTCTTATACGATATTAAAATTGAGTACAATGTTAAGTTAATACGAGTACATGTTAATACAGAGCAAATAATGATTGAATTAATAGATAGAATGCAAAAATAAACAATAGGATAAGTTATGTATGTTTGTCCAATGTAACACTTAGTAAGTCCCGAACAGCCTTAGAATATGCAGTAAACTGCATTAAACTAAGCAGAATCCAAAAAACAGCATGTCTATGCATAAGCGGAACCTTGCGGTCTACCCCCTCTGCGGCAGTAGACATTCTGATTCATTTAACACCCCTCGATATCTTCAGCAAGCAAGTTGCAGCGACTGCAGCTATTCGCTTTAAAGTGACTAAACAGTGGACAAATAATTCATTTGGCCACGCCAATATTCTTAGCACCTTAGGAATCCTCACAGAGAATCCAGGCGGAAATTTTGGCGATTAAAGAAGCTCTGTCCTGGCTGAAGGAAAACGTGATATAGCGATATACCAATCGCTACGTGCAAACTAGCATTAAAGCCGGATGCCAATAAAAGAACAGACGTTAGGTGGACTGTTGGGCAAACATGTCTAGCAACCAAAGAGGTCTGGCCAAAGCTGGATCTGAATCGCTTTAAGTGTCTGATCCTTTTAAATAGGAATCATCTCAGCGCCGTAATAGGTGTCATCACTGGACACTGCCTCATAGGCGTGGCGCTTTCACAAATGATTTCTGTAGAAGCTGCATGGACGAGGAAGAGGAGGAGACAATCCTGCACCTACTCTGTACATATCCAACTCTCTCCCAGAGAAGAAAGCTTCATCTAAATAGAATAAAATTCAAAAAAAGTCACAATTACAATAGATAGTAAGTAAGATAGTAAGGGATTTACATTTTAGCTAAATAAATTATAATGAATTATATTGCGATGAGTTGAATTAATTTTTATATTATAACGATAGAGTAAATCCAACGCAAGTGATGTGTGGATGGGCGAACCGAGCGTCCTTCGATGGGGCCGACTGTGACCGGAAGTGATGTAAAAACGATGACGACATGACGGAAATAACGTGACTGACTTACTGATTTTTTTTACAGGTCCCAAGTGGGAGGAACTTTGTCCTATGGGCTACCCTTCACACTTTCGGCCAGAATGGTAGCAATTGATCGCGTATAAGTGCGATAAGAGTGGATTGGCTATCCTCAGCCAACAGCATCCGGCTTATTTCAGGCAGTAACGAGTTGTCATGGCTGTGTGATCCTGGGACGCATTGTTCGGTATAGGGTACATAGGGTTAAGTTAGCTTTAGGTTTAGTTATAAGTCGTTATTTAAGTTTCGGTTCTAGGGCTTAGGTTAGTATAGGATTATTTAGATTTAAACGCGAAAGTTCCGGTCTCCCACAGATGGCATACGCATGTGATCTTCCTGTTTCTTTTTTTCTTTTTTCCTCTCTCTCATTTTTCTCATCCTGTCTTTTAAGTCCGTACGTTTAGTCAACGTGAAGTTAAGTAGCTTTCTCTAGGCTATCCTTATTTTCCTTAATTTTTTTTACAATTTCGGGAGGCGATAAAAAGGTAGTGGCAAGTGGCAAGAACCAACCCCATCAGACGAGCTAGAGCCGAGCAACCGCGAGCGTGCCACTGCCAACTACTCCTGCACATGGATGCCACCGTGGCTAACTGATTCCTTACAAACTAATACGAACTTTTTTGAATTCTATTTTTTTTTAAAACACCTACTGTATGGATACTCTTATTCTAGACAAAAAAGAAACTTAAATGCATACGACTCACCGGGTATACATGAGTCCCTCGTAGATCTGGCGCCAGCACTTAGAAGAATCGATTGAAGATGAAAATCAACAAATAACTATTAATTTGGTACGCGGTTCAAAAGCCTACTCTACCTGCTGTTGCTGGATATTTTTTTATAAATCTATTTATTTATTAATTTATTTATATATTTTATACTTATAATGTATTTGCTAAAAAAAAGACTTGTTGACGGTTCAGAATATGCGAATACAATGAATACATGAATGCGAATACAGTGAATGTGGCAGGAAATGTATGAGGTTAAAA
Source organism: Volucella bombylans (assembly GCA_949129095.1). Classification (NCBI taxonomy): domain Eukaryota; kingdom Metazoa; phylum Arthropoda; class Insecta; order Diptera; family Syrphidae; genus Volucella; species Volucella bombylans. The sequence continues at coordinate 240,107,846 of OX422140.1, forward strand.
TGGTATGTTTGACAGCGTGTGTTTAATGTAGTAAATTTGTTTCAAATATTTACTCATAGGTTCACAATACAAAATGTAATGTTTTCTTTATGTACATCTCATGAAAAATTTAACATTATAGATGAATGAAAAATAAATTAACTGAATCATAATAATTATACTGGATTATGAGAAAGAGAAAGAAAAAAAGTTCTATGGCAAACAGGCAATTATGTAGAATTTTTATAATCTCCGCCATTTCTGTGCGGGCGTTATTTTCTTTGTCTTTCCTGATTGCTTTGAGCGCCGATCTCCTCTTCATCTGTTGACGAATCCGAATTCATTGGAGTTGTAGTTGGAATCCAGTCCGGATCATTAGCCCTAGAATCATTGCTAGTCGACGGTGACGATAGCGATTCATTACCTGAAATTTCACCTGAAACATTGACCACAGTCGCGGTTTTTTTATTTACACTTGATATTTTCGTTTTGATGTCCTCGTATAAAGATTTATCTGTATCAATAGATTGATCACGAACTTGATCCTAATGACGATTTATTTCTTTATTGTTGTGTGTGTAGAAAGAAGTATACGTACGTGGACTCATTTTTTGTTTAACCGTTGCCTGCAACCATGATGCATTGTTAGGATCTTTGTAATTTCTCATCATGACATTTAGAACTTCATTAAAAGTTACGTTTCGTTTGCTCTTGAAATGTTTTTTTGTTTTTCTTAGTGGTTTTCAACTACTTCACTTACGGTTGGTGGTCGTAAATTACTGAAACGAGTACGCAAAGTGCGCCCAAAAAATAGTTTCGCGGGCGTTTCACCCGCTGTACAGTGGATTGTGTTACGATAATCAAGCATTTACGATTATATCTACATTATATGATTTACTGTTTGACTTTGCGCTGTTTACGCTAGCAATGAATGACTTTTTGAACATTTTCACAAAATTCTTAACATGACCATTTGTTGCGGCATGACCTGGAGAAGTGAAAATGTGTTCAACATTGTTACGTGTGGTAAAGTCATTGAGCTCGGCAGACGTAAATTGAGTTCCATTGTCGCTGACTATTCTGTCTGGAATTTATTTTAATTAATGGTTGAATTTTGGTCCAGCGAAGTCGATATGAATATGACTCCAAACTGAGTTTGTTGGTACCCATGATATTAACTCTGCTTTCGGTGGACTTGCTCGCAATTGTTAACATGGAATACATTTTTTTATTAAATTTTCAATTTCAGAATCAATCAACATACGTATGAACTTGGTTTTGACAACTCCCAATGGGATAATTAATAATTGAAACCACTCAGTATCAGTGCCCAGCTTTGCATGTGAGCTGCGGTCATCCATGGTAAATCGTGTGTTTCACCAAAAATTGATAACAAGGGCTTATGATCTGTTTGCATGCATCAGTCGTTAGAACGATAGGAAGTTTTGGATTGAAATGAGTCATCATTTGTTCTGACGAAATGTTAAGTTTTATCAATTCGTATGCCTTTTCACAATCTGTATTCCATATGAACTGAACGTTTTTTCGAAGTAAAATATATAATGGATTCATTTTGCTTGCAAATCTTTTATGAAGCGTGAGTAATAATTAGCCATGCCAATAAATGCTCTTAATTCATGAATATCTTTAGGGATGCGAGCATCCACAATAGATTCAAATATGTCTTTCTTCTTATGGAGCCCTGTTTATCGATATAAAAACCAAGATAAGAAATTTGTTTTTGAAAGAAACGGCATTTAATTTCATTCAATCTCAAACCAGCATCGGCCATTTTCTTCAAAACCGACTTTAAATTAAAAAGATGGTCTTTGAAATTCCTTCCAGTAACTGTTAGTTTAGTTTAGTTTTGAATGCATTTTATTTACTTAATCACTAACTCTTACATACTAACAAAAAATGCTTAAATGCTAGCTTACAATTACTTAACAATCTTATACTAACTTACTGGCCCCACACAGGCACTCTAAGCTAATCTAAATTCTTATATCTATGTCTTTCGACTTCATTTACATTTTATTTATAAATGTTTATTTTGTGTACTTAGGGCTAAGAAAAAATTTATAACAAAAAACTTAGCATATGGACATTTTATTATTTTTTATAAAAGCTTAGTATCTAACTTAAAATAAACCTTAGCCTACCTAACCTAAATGCACAATACACACATAAACACACATAGAAATTATACACGATCATATACATATATCAGTATACACCTTTGTATACACTGATATATGTATAATAGTATATGTTTCTTAAATGCTAACCTAAGCCTATGTAAGCTGGCCATCGCTATTTACAAAGCAAATACATTGGTCAGCCCTGCCTCATTAGTGAGGCTGGTCCGTAATTGACGGAAACGACGACGAAACATCTTCTCCATCATTCAACCACCAGAAATGCTGGTGCTGCCGAACGACATCCCTCTTATCGCGATTCCCCACCGCCCTACTGAACCTGAGGCGATCCACACTGCCGTGTGCGACGTCTCTGTCGTAGTTGAGTCGCCTGTCCCCAGCTGTCCGAGCGACATGGAAGATTAACGGCACCGCTGATCTATCCTGGATCAACCCTATCTGATCAAGGTAGAGGAATGCTTCCGGTGGAACGAAGCCGTCAAAGCGCACACTCTCGTGGTAAAGGTAATTGGGGTAGTAAGCCCCAGATATCAGGTTATTCGTCGAGGTCATTGCTCTTGCAATGTGCCTTCGAGTCAGCTTAATTACGAAGTTGTCCACTCGTATTAGGTTCGCCCTGTTATAAAGGACCTCATTAGGATAAAATTTCTTGTACTCCGATTCTGGTGTTCTGTACAAGCGAAGACAAGCCCTAAGACAATCCCTCTCAAACACCCGAATCTTTTCCATTAAGCTTGCTCGTACATTGAACCACACGGGACAACCAAATACCAGCATGGGCCTGATAAGGGCCATGTAGCAGATTACCTTTACCCTCGCATCGAGTTGGCTGCTATAAAACAGTCTCTTTGTAAGGGCAAAAGCCCCTTTAGCTCTGGCCAGAGCAGCATCTACATTTTTGCCAAAATACAGAAACTGATCTAGCCAGATTCCAAGGTATCTGACTACATTTCGACAGGCAAGAGGCTGTCCGTGTTGTCCAATAATCGAGAACTTTCTCCAATTTTTTCTGGTATCCCTAGAGGCTCTAGACAACGGCGTCCTAAAGAGAATGGTTTCCGACTTCTGAAAGTTGATTTTCAACTTCCAGTCATCGCAAAATCGTCTTATCTTATCGAAGTTACGCTGCAAGAGAGTATTAATGACCTCGATTTTTGGACCTGTTCTGTACGCTACCACATCGTCTGCGTACGCAATAGTATGGGGAAGTGAACCTATCAAGTCGCTTGTATAAATGTTAAATAGGATCGGCGAATTGACCGCGCCTTGCTGAAGGCCATTTTTAATTTGAAATATTCCAACAGAAGTCACATCGCCATTTTTCACGATGAACTGTCTGTTGGTTAGCATATTATAGAGAATGTACAAGAGTGGTTTACTGATCCCCAGCCTAGTCAGCTTATAGAAAGACCCTCTAACCATACGGTGTCGAAGGCCTTCTCCAAGTCAACAAGGCAGGCACCAGTGCACTGTTTCTTGCCTTTGTTCCATTGGATATCAGAAACCAGTTTAGACGCGGCATGTGAGATATCATGTCCCGCCTTAAAACCGAATTGATTATCCGGAACTATATGTTTGTCCTCAGCCCACCTAGACAGAGCTCTATTGATTACCTTTTCAAAAACCTTACTGATATTCGGAAGGAGACTTATCGACCGGAGATTCGCCGGATTGGATATATCCTTCCCCTTTTTGGGGATAGGTTGAACCACCGCCGTTTTCCAATGCGCTGGATAATGTGCATTATTCATTGCATTATTAAACAGGGTGGTGTAAATGTCCACCGCTTCTAGAGGAAGATGTCGAAGCACGATGTTCGGAATACCATCGGTCCCCACTGATTTCTTAGCCCTGATTGTGTCGAAGATCTCACGGAGTTCCTCTTTCGAAATGAACGGGGGTAGGTCACTCTCTCTGGTCATGACATTATTTGCCATATTTTCGTCGCTGAACCGAGTGAAACCAGAGCCCTCGGATCGCCAGTTCCCTATTTCATTTCGAATGCCGAAGTCGTGCAGCAAGACGAGACTGTCCAGGTCATAATTAGGGCCAATGATATCAATGGCCTTGTATACTTCCTGGAAAGTCGCCCCTATGGTCTCAACCTTCTCCTGTGGATCCTCGATCACAAAGAAGTCGTCATCATCAGCGGCCTCATTTGGATCAATACCTGCTATTGTCAGTAACCGTTCGTTGTCTGTTGTCCGGGCTATTTTAAGACACTGAAGATCGTTTTGATTTTTTCTCCGAAATAGTTTATTTATTTGCGGAAACATATTCGGGTTGCTGGTGTTTACAGCCCGAACCTTGTTGTTCCAATACAAACTTACAGAAATTCTGTAATTTTCTTTTATTAGCGTTTGAATATTTTTAATCGACGACTTCAGTGTCCTAATCTCCTGGTCTCGTCGGTCAGTTAACTGTCTGTACAAATTTTTAAGTCTTGTCAGAAGTCTACTTTTCTGTCGGTGCAGTGCGTCAATAGTAGGATTGCGGAACAGGTCTTCGTTAGTCGTACGTCGATACCGCGGTATTGTAGTCCACTACATAGTCCATAGTTTGTTTAATTGTCTCGTCCATTTGTTTTAGGTAATTGTCGATCTCCTCGTTTGACAAATTCCTATTGGACGGTGGGCGGAGCGTGTTCGAGGAGAGTGCTCTTGTCAAGGTTGCGGAGAAGCGTATCCATCGAGTCTTACTGTAGTTGTAAGAATATTTTTGGACAAACTCCTCCAATTCCGCAATTTCGTTAGGAACTGTAATTTCGGTGCTAAAACCGCAATGGTCGCTGTCATACACGAATGTGCGCAGACAGTTTAGCGTTTGTAAATTCGTACCTGTCAGTCGTATACGTTCGTCGTACAGCAGTAGATCCAAATAAGACCCGCCTCTGGGAAACGACGGGTTATCCGTCGCTTTATGACCGAGTCTGTACATGACATCGTGCTGACCCCACCAATCGAGTAGTAGGTTCCCTCTAGTATTTGGCAAATTATTTCCCCAATCGCTGTGTCTAGCGTTGAAATCCCCGCCGATTATAAAATAATTCTCCCCCGATTCCAGCCTCAGAAGTCGAAAAAGCGTGTCGAGCTCTGTAATGAATAGGGTGGATTGTGAAGTATCAGGTGCATAAACAGAGGCCAAGTACAGCCGCTTTCCACTGCGGAGCGGGATGTACACGACGACTGCCTCCAACACCCGGAACCTGCGCAACACGCCCTTGTACACTCTGTGAAATTTTATACCTTCTTTAATGAAGATCGCGACACCGCCTCCACGTTTGGATCTGGGCCGGTTTCTTCTTCTAACGATATAATTATTGTACTCCAGTTTGTGCTTATCGGTTAGCTTAGTTTCGCTAGCGAAAAGCACATCAGGAGTTTGGTCTTGTAGCAATTTAAACATTGCGGCTCTTCGTTCAATCCTAATCAGTGAATTAACATTCACCGCAAGGACCTTCAAAGTTTGCTCCACCATGTGCGTACCCATTACGACATGTGTTGCGTTAGGCCCGGCAGCAGCGCGTAGATCTGGTCCACCCGCTTGGCCTGTTCTTGAACCTGCTTTTGCAGCTGAGCCATCTGCCCTTGGATTGCGAGCAAGATGGCCAGCATGTTAGGTGCAGCTTCCGTTGTTCTCGGCGTTGGCGCCGGAGAAGCAACAGTCGCTTGCTGTACCGTAGCCCCCCCACCTGACGCCATTTGGGCGTAGGAAATTTGGGACGTGACGGCTGGTGTTTGAAACCTCACAGGTGAACGTTTGACCTCCACCTTCTGCTGCCGAGCCAGTTTTGCTTTCTTAATGTCAGCGAACTTAGGACAACCCCGATAGTTTGCGGTGTGTCCCACATTTCCACATAACACGCACGAGAGCTGCGACCTATCGGATGCTCCGTCAACACCCAGAGGACATTCTTCGGAACTGTGGTTCTTAGTGCACTTCACGCATCGAGGCTGCATTTGGCAGTTCGACGCGGCGTGCCCGAACCTCTGGCAGCGAACGCATTGTATAACGCCGTCGCTCCTTTTTAGTTTTTCCCAGTGAACCACCTGGTAGTCTAGGACATTGATACTCCTTAGACTATCCAGACGGCTTTCGGGACTGAGTTGCACCAGGAAGAACGGCAGACTCCGTTTCTCCCGCCTGGCTCTAGCTGTGGTAAATGGCTTTACCCCTACAAACTTGAGTCCTTCGCACTCCTTCTCTTTGAGCAGTGCCAGGATCTCCTCAGGATCAGAAGACGGTTCCAACCCCTTCAGCAGCATAGATTGCCGCTTTTCACACTTCGGTGTGAATGAGAAGTGCTCCGTCGTCGTTTCTCTTAGGAGCTCTTTCACTTTCGCGTAGCCCTCCACTGTATTACAGTGGATGGCATGGCGATCGTTCCCCAATCTCTTTATATTAAAATTATTGCCAATGACCAACTTACACAGGTCCTTGGTTTCATTTACCTCTAATTTATAGGTGTTGATAGGAGGCACCTTCTCCTTCTTCTTCTGTTGCTGCTGCTGCTGCTGCTTCTGTTGTTGTTGTTGCTGCTGCTGCTTATGTTGTTGTTGTTGTTGTTGTTGCTGCTGCTGCTGCTGCTGCTGCTGCTGTTTTTTCAGCTGCTGTGGTTTCAGCTTTTGTTGTTTTTGCAGCTGTTGATGTTTCTGCTTCAGCTGGTTTTGTTGTTGCTGTAGTTGTTGTTTCTGCTTTTGTGGCTTTTGATGTTGGGAGCTCTCTGCTTCAAGTTGCTCCCTCTGCCTGCGTGCAGTTTGCCTTTGCTTCATAGCAAGCTTTCTCTCTGTCAGCTTTTGTATGCTGATGTTGATTTCATTTATTTGCTCCTCCTCATCTTCCGATTCGGATGACGCTAGAGAGGCAAAGTTGTTATTGCCCCCCTCATAAAGGACCTCATCTGCTGATTCAACGGTATTTATCCTTTTTTTTCTTAGGTTAGGAGGGGTTTTCAAACTCCCCCTCCTTTTAATAGCTTTAACGGCACTGGCAACACTATTACTGCCTTTTCCAACTCCCGTTATGGGAAGAGCGGAGTGCTCTCCACCATCCATCGCGTGATTGTATTTTTGTTTGTTTTGAAGCAATTTGTTTTCACGATTTGAGCCAAAGAAAAAAACAAAAACAAAAAAAAAAAAAGTTCCAAGTCTGGCCCGGGATCGAACTCACGTCCCACGATTTGATGACCGACGCCGCTAACCGCTTGGCTACCGAGTCAACTAATAAGTTTGTTATTATTTTTAAAAAGATAACTTTTTCACTTTTTTCACTTTAGGAAAAGCCGAGACACATCTATTCTCCTCGGAGATCTGCGAACGACTGCTTCCAGTAACTGTGATATCATCTTGATACACAACTCCTCCATTGATACCTCTTACTAAATTTTCCATGTGCATTTGAAAAATTGCAGCTGCTTGCTTAACGCCAAAAGGTAATCTTTTGATTTTAAATGTACCAGTGTGGGTGCTCCATGTGCACAAAAGAGATGACGGTTCAACCAAACACAATTGATTGGACTCATGTCCAATTTACTAAATAATTCTCCACCTTGCAATGATATAAATATTTGCTCAATCAGAGGTAGTGGGTATTTGACGTCAACAAGAAACTTGTTAATTTTAGTTTTGTAATTACCACACACTCGTAATTTTCCATCTGGTTTTGGAATGGGAACTAACGGTGTTCCCCATTTAGAAGTTTCAATTTGTTCAAGGACGCCTTTAGCTACTAAATCACGCAGATTTTGTACAATTTCAAACTTTGACCAATTGGAATTGACCGTGGTTTACAAAATACTGGTTTGGCGTCACTATCAATTTGCAATGATTGGCCATCGAAAAGTTCGGAAAATTGACTTTTAATCTGATCGACAATAACAGAAAAACTTTGATTTTCTGGCTATCAAATCAAATGAACAAGGTTCTCACGATTTTGATCCATTTACACTAATGAAAATCGAAATGCGCGTTGAAAATTTCTACTTAATAAAGGTGGTGCGTTTGCATTACAACTGTAATGCATTTGCTTGTGTCACTATAAGTAATACTTGCTAAACACTCACCAATTATGTTGATTTTATTTCCACCGTTATTTCTATACGGGATTTTACCAACCGTTAGTGGATACTGCGATAAATGCTTCATTTAGAAAGTCTTTGGAACAAATGTGCGCGGAGCCGCCGTGTCACATGCAATATCTATCATGGTGCCGTTGAACATGACCTTCAACCAATACATCCCGCTGGATTCATCATCGACTAAACTGAATAAAGAAAAATCAAACGAATTGCCATTAGAAATAGAATTTGCATATGGATTAGAATCAGAAAGATTATGAGAATTAATAAAATTGAAACTTTTCTTGCTATTTTCCTGTTTGGAACGGTAAAAACTGCTTAAATGTCCCTTTTTAAACAGGAATGGCACGTGGCTTCCTTGTAACATATGGACATGTATTGGCCTCATGTATCTTCCATCCACATCGCGTACAAGTGGTTTTTTGCCAGGCAGTTGTACTGTCACTTTACGATTGTTGTGCTGGTCTTCATCGCAAATTTTGTTTCGAATATTATCGCCTTTTTCAGAGCTTCGGTCAATTTCAAATCTTCATCTTCTTCACAAATACGTGTGAGCATTTTCTCAGGCAATTGAGTAATAAATTTGTCTTTCACTATCACATCCAAATTCCTATCATATTTACATTTTAGAGCCAGCTTCTTGATGCGTGCATACCACGATGACACACTTTCGTATATCGTTGCGAGTGACGTCATTGAAATTTTTTCGTTCATGGTACACAATTGTTGTATAAACTGAGTAATAATTCGTATGTTGATGATCCAATTGATTTGAATAAAACTTTGTCGTCGGTGCAATTTATTTCGGTGAAGTGAATGACCAAACGCTCTTTTTAAATGCTCCATTTGATTTCGCTTGGATTAAATTCATTGATGGTCGTTGAATGGACTACCGTACCTTTGTCGCTGGTCATTGAAAATATTCGCAAAACGTGTTTTTACGTTTTAGATTTTAAACCGATAAAAAAAAGTCCTTCTCTTTTTTTGTGCGAAATAAAAAAAAAATCGTAGTGCGAAATACGATCCCCCGTTTAAAGCTACAACAACTCCAACAACAAGAATTAAAAAAAAAAATTGAAACTGGAAAAAAAATAAGGAAGATAAAATACGTAAATGAAACAGCTGCAGGCGTCTACTGCGCCTAGTGACAAGAAAACAAAATATTTATTAAAAAAAATATTCATATTAAAATTTTTGGAGTTTAGTGAATAAGAGTAGTCCTTACTTTCAAATAGGTTAAGTTCTAGATTTGTTTTTGTTTTTTGTGTAGAGCAAGGTTAGGGTTAAGATTTTTTTTCTGAATTATTTTTTTTTATTTTTGTGTCCGCAAACAAACGAATAGCAATTGACATCGCTGGGCCGTTTCCCGAAATCTTAAATGGCTATCGACACACCCTCGTGGTAATGGATTACTTCAGTAAGTGGCCGGTAGTGTTTACCATCCCAATTAAGAGGCTAAGACCGTAGCCGAACAGATAGTCAACAGCAGATTTGGAGATACATTGTGATCAAGGGCGAAACTTTGAATCAAACGTCTTCCAGGAAGTGTGCCAATATTTGGGAATGAGGAAGAAAAGGACAACGCTAATTTTCCCAATAATTTTGGAAAGGTTGAGCGATTCAATCGGAGCTTGAATGAGAATTTATCTACGTTCGTCAGGAACTGCCAGCGAGATTGACACATACCCTTCCACTTAATGGCCTACCGAAACGCGGTTCAAAGCTCAACAGCACACACAGCATCCGTGATCTTATTTGGTCAAACAATTTGGCTGCCAGTGAAGCAAAATTCAGATATCCACCTACGGAACGCAAGGAGGTGAACGACTATGTGGGTGATTTGCGCAGCAGGATACGTAAATTGCATGAAAACACAAGAGAAAAAATGAAGCTAGCGAGCAACCACGTGAAGAATAGGATGTCCATTTGGACAGAATGTGTCATTTCAACTGAGAGACGAATGACGAAGGTTTTTGGGACGAACGACTTTAAGGATTGAGCAGTGTGATATCTATTTAAATGTTAGCAGCGTCATCTATATTTCCATAGCAAAAGATTTCGAGACTTGAATAGCAGAAGATTTCGATACTTTAATAGCAAAAACTCAACCATTGGTGAATGGAAAATGGAATCGAATTTTCTAACAAAACGGAAATTTGTATGGACGCTGGATAGTAAAGATTGTTCTCGAAATATGTCATTCGAGCATAAATGTCAGCGTCCCCAAGGTATGCAAGTTAGTTCATTAGTTGAATTTGAAGTGTGAAGTAAGAAAAGTGATTTAGTGGTTTAAGTAAAAGATAAGAAAAATATAAGCGGTTGATAAATTGTATTGTATTCAGATAACCAATTAAATTGTGAGGTGTTACTGTATTGAATAAAGCGATTTGTATTTTTGGATTTAAAAGAATATATATTATATATATTTTACATTGTAAAACTAAACGCTGTTTTATATAAGTAAAGTGTGGCTTGCTGTGAGGCGCACAAATTATTAAATTAAATGTTCAATATTTATATATGTACGTACATACCACCTTGATCAAAATGTTCCCGATTTTAATTAATCGGATAATTAATTTATTCAGAAAATTAAAAATACAAGTTTATCTATCTAAATCTATATTGTCCCTTTCAAAGTAATCCCCATCGACTGCAACACACTTATGCCAGCGCTTGATCCAATCCTCGAAACATTTTTTATATTCGGTTTTCGGTATGTCCATCAATGTTTCCTGCGATTTTTCCATTACTTCCTCTCGGCTGCTGAAACCGTTCTCCTTAGTGGTTTTTTAACTCGATTGAACAGAAAGAAGTTACAGGGAGCCAAATCAGGTGAACTCGGTGGCTGTTGATTATTACGAGTATTTGATGCATTTTTCGTCATTTTGCGAACAATGATGGCACTGTGCGAAGGTGTATCATGGTGCAAAAACCACGATTTTTCTGCCCACAATTCTGGTCTCTTTCGGCGAGTTGCTTACTGTCTGGCCTTCTGGCAAAAATTCATGATGCACTACACCATTGTAATCCAGGAAAACCGTGAGAATTGCCTTCTTTTTTGACTGAAAATGACGTGGTTTTTTTGGTCTCGGCTCATTTGGTGAACGCCATTCACTTGCCTGATGTCTGGATTGCGTGTCGTACTCATAAACCCTCGTCTTGTCTCCAGTAATGATCCATTTGATGAATGTGGGATCGGATTCAGCCTAGCAAATCATCTCTTTTGCGACGTCGACACGGTCTCTTTTATGCATGAAATTGAGGTCTTTTGGCACCAACTTTGCTGCTACACGAAGGAAAACCAAATTATTAACCAAAATGTCTTGGACGGATCCACAGGCAATGTTCAAGTCCTCCGCTATCTCTCTGATGGTTAATTGCGGTTATTGACCAACATTTATTTTACTCCATCAATGTTTTCGTCGGTTTTCAATGTCGATGGTCTACCACTGAGTTCATCATCTTCGATTGACTCACGACCACTTTTGAACCGCTCGTGCCACTCGTAAACGACCGTTTTCTTTAGAAAATCGTTGCCGAAACACTTTTCCAACATTTCCAACGTACGCGCACCATTAAATCCGTTTTTTACGCAAAATTTAATGCACGTTCGTTATTGCAAATTTAAATCCATTTTTAAAATTGTAAAAAATCGCCAACACACACAGAGATAGAGATGTACTCTTGGCTACGTAACTTTTGCAAATGTCAAGCTATGACGCTAAGATTTAGAGGGAATATCAACAACAGATTGGAACAATGGAACAACCACACGGTAGTTATTCCGGGATCTTTTGATCAAGGTGGTATACAGGGTGTCCCCAAAATTAACGTCAAGCGGGCACCGGGTGATAGAGTGGATCAAACCCGTGCTGTGAAAAATTAGGAGAAAAATCCATCTCACTTGCTTAGGTAATAATAGCGATATTTAGAAAAATAATAAAAATCGATACCCTAACCACATTTTTAGGTTCTGTGGTCACAAATTTCCAAATGTTATACATAATCTTCAATAACCATTTTATTGATCGCAATCAGAAATCAAAAATAAATGCTGTAAGTTTCCGAAAAAAATAAAGTTTGACTGAGTCATAGTTCAGAAAAATTTTGAAAGCTAACTCTGAACCTCTTATCTAAAAAAAAATATACTGCACATATACGAGTACATTATCGAAATCGATAATGTAAAATATGCGAACTGGGAAAGTATAACGTACCACATTTTACCTCCTTTAATGCAGAGTAATCGACAGAGGGCGACCTAACATTAGATCTCCAATATCTTCATAAGTTGCATCTGGACAATGTACGTGAATTATCGAGTGTCCTACCCAATAATAAGCTGTTACTAAGCTCAGACTTAGCCGTCTTGCTAATCAATGTTACCCTTAATCTGTTGCTAATTTTCTGTCTAAGGCGACAATATAAGCACAAGGTCATTAACACCAAGTCCCAGATTCCCATTTTTGAACCCATTAAAATAAGCCTTTAATCGGCGGGACGCAGACACTTAAGAAGGGGGGAGTTAACACATAATTCCCACAGCCTACCTGAACCCCATTTCCTTTCCCAGTCACTGTCCCACACATTTTGCAAGCCTAAGTAAAATTGCACAGACGCGAGTTGACTTAGTTCTAAGAAATATTGTATTGCAGACTCGAGCGTGCAGGAAGTAGAATATCATATTAACCCACGGAAATCAATCATTTTTGTCAAACTAGTGTGTAAACAAAACAAATCATTTTTGTCAAACTAGTGTGTAAGCAAAATAACCTTGTAAAGGTAGGTAACAAATAAAGTTAGTCGTGCAGAATAGTTGTGTTTTTTTTTGGTCCGCATACAACGCGAAACCATAAATGGCTCCCGAGCAATCCGAGCTTAGCTAAATAAGTTAAAACCCGTGCAACGAAAAAAAAAGTAAACATTTATTATTTAACGTATACCCTACCGTTAAAGGTGTGAAGTGGTGGTACCCGTGAAAAATAAAAAATAATAAATAAAATAACTAGTCGTGCGTATACCCTACCGTTAAAGGTGTGAGTGGTGTTGCCCGTGAAAAATAAAAAATAATAAATAAAATAACTAAACTAGTCGTGCGTATATTCTACCGTTAAAGGTGTGAAGTGGTGGCTAAAGACTAGCCAATTCAACTTTTCCGAACTTTCAAAGGCGTTCACATAAGAACACGTCCAACGAAAAAAGTGTACCCATAAGAATACGCCCAACGATCACTGTCACCAACAACAAAACATCCAATTGTGGCGCAACCCGTCCTTAAGTAGACCAGTGAAGTCAGTTGAAAGAGACAACACGGACCTCCCGACAGGATGCAATTAGCAGATACATTCTTGTAAGCAGTCAAAAAATTTTGTTTTTTTACTCACCTTTTCAATTATTTTTTGAACAAAGTGAATATTAAAAGAGAAAAAAAATACAAATTTTACATAACGAATCATTGTTACATTATTTTAATTATTTAAATCAACAATCATACTTTCTTTACTATTTTATTAAAAAAAAATATATATATATTATCAAATCGAAACCAAAAAACATTTAAGAACAAGAAAAAAATAATAAAACCTTTTTTAACAACTTCGAATGAATATATTATAAGAAAAAACAATCAACCTTTTAACCAATATTTATATAAATATATAAAAAAAATATTTTATAAATTTAAGAAACTTTTAATCATAAGGAAACCTAGTATATTTAAATTGTTCTACCAGACTTTACCCCTTAATCAAGTGTTCTGTTAAATTTTATCCTTTACATTCCCTTCTCCTAATAACCTAAAGTCCAGCTCCCAAAAGTGTTAACTTCCTTGGTCGCTATGGAGCAATTGCAGGAAGTAATTAAACAGTTGACAGGTGCACTGAATGCACAAATTGAGCGAACCAAGCTCATAAGCAATCGGTTTCAACAATTGGAGAGCAGGATTAGTCCTCCTCAGCCCAACCCACAAACCCTAACAAGTCGTAAGTTGGAACAAGACTTAATTGAAATAACGAAGCTCCATGACAGTATCAGAGATCTTCAAATCTTTGACGGCAACCCAGTTCAGTACGTCTCATGGGTATACAGCGTAGAATGGATTCTCAAAGACTACGAGATTGTCAGAAGTAAGCCAATATACAGGGCTATACTTCAACACATAAGGCAAAAGATAAGAAGCCGGCCGATGCCGCCCTCATTTTATATAACTTATTCGATGAGGATTGGTTATCAATAAAAAAGTGTCTACTTCTGCATTACGCAGATAAACGCGACGTTCGAACTTTGGAACATGAGCTTAACACCATGGTGCAAGCCGGTCGAAGTATTGATGAATTCTATGCCAGAATAAATCACCAGTTGTCGCTTCTGATTAAGATCAAGGCCGAAGAGTATTCTCAGGAAACGGTCAACGCCTTAACGGCAAATTATAGAAACAGAGCCTTAGATATCTTTATTAGAGGCTTGAATGGAGATATCTTGAGAATGCTCGTTATACGAAAACCTCAGACCCTTCCAGAGGCATACATATACCTCATGCCTAGAATTTCAAAACTTACGTTTTAGAAGCTTCACCTTACATCGCATAGATGTAAGAAATTCATTAACAGCACCAATAAATCAAATGTTCCCACCGAAAAACCCGAAACCCATTACCACATACGAACGAAATCAAATATACAACGCTCCGCGAAATACTAATTCAAAACCCACTTGGGATACCCCACCACCCGCTAGGTCAACGAACCCCTAACCTCCTCAAAGAATGGAAACTGACCAGTCCATGCAAAAGCGACAAGTTAATTACATGTACCGGCCCGCAAACAATCTTGTACAACAAAGGCCAGCAGATTCAGAAAACATGCCGCGAAAACAACAACGCCTTACGCAACCGAAATTGTAGAAGATCCAGAAGAATGCCCGCAAGAACCTTCAAACGAAGAGTACGAAAAAGCCTATAACGATGTGGTAGATGAGGAAAACTCACCGAAAACTTAACCCAGCTAAATTTTATGACGGACGCCTCTCTAGCGTACCATACTTAGAGTATGTTACCAGAGACGGCACAATATTAAAATTCCTAATAGACACCGGAGCCAAAAAGAAATTTCGTGCCGGACAGAATTTCACCAAACTGCGTCTTAATAAATAAACCATTTCAAATCTAATCTGCCGGTGGTATGGTTCAAATAACAGAGAAAATCAGTGGCCCGTTCCTTAAGAGTATAGGGAATAACACCATCGACGATTTCCTCATTCTTCCAGGACTAACATCATTTGACGGAATAATAGGAGACGACACCCTAAAAAGGATAGAAGCTGTCATCGACAGGAAAAACAACGTCCTTAAAGTGAGCCCAAACATCAACATCGAACTAAAAGAAAAGGAATCAAAGCAGGTGAACAACATTCAAGTAGACACCAACCTGGATGATGGAATAAGAAAAATACTTTTAAAATACGAAGCACTTTTCGGAAACATTTCTGACAGCGGACTAATAGACACAAATGTTCGCGCTGAAATAAAAACTACATCTTCCGAGCCAATTTTTACCAAGTCCTACCCTTATCCAGCCAACTTAAGGGCAGAACTGGAGAAACAAATTGGGAAAATGCTTGAAGATGGTATTATAAGACCATCCAATAGTCCGTATAATTCACCGCTATAGATTGTGCCTAAAAAATCCAACGCAGCAGGTGAGGCTTGTCATTGACTTTGAGAAATTGAACGTAATAACAATTGCAGACGCTTACCCTATCCCAGACATAACTAACACGCTGGCGAGTTCTGGGGAATGCAAATATTTCACGACGCTTGATCTAACATCCGGATTCCACCAAATAAAAATGAAAGAGAGCGATATTCCGAAGACAGCATTTTATACAGCCAATGGCAAATATAAGTTTACCATTTGGTTTGAAAAATGCTCCCGCTAGTTTTCAGCGGATGATTAACGATGTTTTAAGACCCCCAATTGGGAAAACGTGCTACGTTTATATTGACGATATACTCGTCTTCGGGAAAACCAAAAACGAGCACATCGATAACGTTGAGGAAGTTCTTTCTTTGCTGGAGAGAGCAAACTTAAGAATAAATCTTGAGAAATCCAAATTTTTGAGATCCGAGGTAGATTTCCTAGGGTATATTATTACTCAGAAAGGTATTCGATCAGATCCGAAAAAAATCGCGGCAATTCAAAAAATACCACCTCCACGAAACCTCAAAAATTTAAAAAGTTTCTTCGGTTTGGCCTCCTACTATCGAAAGTTTATTAAGGACTTTGCCAAAATAGCAAAGCCTTTGACGACTTCAACAAGAGGCTTAAATGCGCAGATTAAAGTGAAAAAAAATCGCGAAAAATTTAGGTTAATCTTAACGATGAAGCCTTAAAAGCGTTTAAAGATTTAAAACAGATGTTAATGTCTTCAGATATTTTGATCTTTCCCAACTTCAACATACCGTTCATTCTCACTACTACGCCTCTAACGTCACCATTGGAGCCGTTTTGTCACAAGGAGAAATGGGCAATAATAAACCCATAACATTTATATCAAGATCATTGACTAAGACGGAAGAAAATTACTCAACGATTGAGAAAGAAATGCTAGCTATAGTATAGTCCCTCGACAAACTCAGGACATACTTGTACGGCGCTAAGTGCATTAAAATTCTCACTGGCCACCAACCATTGACTTTCGCCTTAAGCAATCAAAACAACAACGTTAAGCTTAAGAGGTGGAAAGCCAGAATCGAAGAGTTTAATTACTCCCTGATATACAAACCAGGCAAAACAAATGTGGTGGCAGACGCACTTTCTCGACTTCCAGTCGAACTAAACATCTTATCATCTTTATCCGCTACACAACATAGTGCCGAACAAGATAGTAGTGATCTCATTCCCCACTGCGAGGCTCCTCTAAATGTTATCAGAAACCAATTCATCTTTTCTGAAGGCAAGGAAATGATTTGCCATGAAGAACCCCACCCGAAGTACCTTAGACATTATATTAGAATTCCAACCCTTGAACAAAATTACTTAATTAAATCCCTTAAATAAAACCTTAACCCCCAAATTTTAGACGGCATAAAAATACCCGAGAAACATATTCCATTGTTACAGGAAATCTACAAGAACAATTTTAGCAAATACAAAATTAGGATAACTCAACGAGTTGTTACTGATATTAGTAACGAAGAAAATAAATTCAAAATAATTCAGGATGACCACAAACGCGCTCACAAGAATTATAAAGAGAATAAGAACCAGATACTAGAAAATTACTATTTTCAGCGAAATTAGCCAACAAATTTGCAGAATCTTGTCAGGTCTGTCTCTCTGATAAATACGACCGACACCCCGTAAAACCGGAATTACAACCAACCCCAATTCCATCTTACCCAACGGAAATTCTTCATTTGGACATAATTGAAATAAAAAGAAGAAAAATTTATTACGTGTGTTGACAAATTTTCCAAATTTACAAAATTCTTTCACATTAAAAACAAATCTGTGCTCCATATTAGAAATAAATTAATAAAAATACTTCATTTCTTTACTGTTCCGAAAGTCCTTGTCACGGACAATGAAAGTAGCTTCATTAGCTCCATAATACAAAACTATATTGAAGGGCTCGGAGTAACTGTATATCTAGCTCCTCCACAAAAAAGTGAAGTGAATGGGACCGTAGAAAGGGTCCACTTCACCATCATAGAAGTGATAGGGTGCCTTCAGCAGGAATACCCGGACTACACAATTAAAGAAATTATTAATATAGCGGTGGATAGATAAAATAATTCAATACACTCCGGAAGCCCACCGATATATTTTTCGGAAGATCCCAAAGAATAAATTATCAAAATCTTTTTGACTTCAAAGATCGTCAACACTGATCTTAAATTCGAAATTTTAAGAAATCAAAAAAAAAACAATTAGCTAGATATAATACGAGTATAAAGAGATCTGTACCAAGAAATTATAACCCCGGTGAAACAGTTTACAAAAAAGATAAGCAAATCAAAGGCAAAGAGAACCCGATATTCCGTAAGGAAACTGTAGGTCTCGATAATAAAGTCACAATATCCACTACAAATGGAAGGCGAATTCATAAATCGCATTTTAAAATGTTCCTTTTATTTCAGGTTAAACGTCATCCTATGGGCAGACGCTACCGTAAACGTCTACCAATACAACAGCCCGTTAATCGCAATAAAACAAGGAACAGGAAGGATAGTAAATGGAAGCTACAAAATTATTCACGCAATAAATCTCACCGAGTACCAGCAGCTAATAGACATGTTTGAAAAAGACAAAGCCAAAAAATTGCAAGGATAAGTCCCTACTTACCTCAGCTGAAACTCCAACTTTTAAAAATATGATATCTCATGGAACAACTTAGAGGAAAAATGCTAAGAAAGCCCAAACGATCAATTAATTGGATAGGATCGGCCTGGAAATGGCTAGCAGGCAATCCAGATGCCACAGATTGGGATAGCATTCTTTCAAAGCAATGAGATAATTAACAACAATAACAAGCAGTTCCACATACATAAATCAAGACTTAAGTCAAGTCAGTAACACACTAATAGAACAATACAATCGAAGAGCTAAGCGCAAACAACACCAGTAAATTTGAGCAAACACTCTTTAACAAACTTGGATTGTTAAAGGAAAAAATCGGAGAAATAGTTCTAGCAGGACAACTCGCTAAGAAAGGTATTGTTAACTAAAATTTATCGAATAAAGCAGAGGTAGCTGATATACTGTCAAGAACAGAAACACGTCCATTAAAAAACGAACTTCAAGCTATCGAATATTCGGAACCGATGATGCTGATCAAGAATTCACTACTCTTATATGTAATTTGCTTACCGCAAACAGACGAAATGGCTTTCAATAACATCATAATCCGATCAACGGTTAATAATGGCAAAAGAATTTTTCTCAACTTTACCAACCTATTTACATCCCAATCACTGAAGTTTGGTATCAAGGAAAAATGCATGGAGATAGAAGAAACAACAATTTGCAAAAGAAATCAACTTTAGGAACTCGCTCCCAATGATTCTACGCTTAAAATACTAAATGGTGAAAGGGCAAAGTGCGACTACCAATATCAAAACAAACCAACAGTGGAACATTTAAATGAAGGAACCTTATTTCTAACAAATTATTTCGGCAACCTCACCTATGGTTCGTCATATAAAAGCCTTAACGGCACTTTTGTTATAAGCTTTCATAACGAGTCTATTGAAATCGATAATGTAAAATATACGAACTGGAAAAGTATAACGTACCACATTTTGCCTCCTTTAATGCAGAGTAATCGACAGAGGGCGACGTAACATTAGATCTCCAATATCTTCATAAGTTGCATCTGGACAATGTACGTGAATTATCGTGTGTCCAACCCAATAATAAGCTGTTACTAAGCTCAGACTTAGCCGTCTTGCTAATCAGTGTTACCCTTAATCTGTTGCTAATTTTTTGTCTAAGGCGATAATATAAGCACAAGGTCATTAACACCAAGTCCCAGATTCCCATTTTTGAACCCATTAAAAAAAACCTTTAATCTGCTGCACGCAGATACTTAAGGGGGAGTTAATACATAATTCCCACAGTAATTCCCCCAGCCTACCTGAACCCCATTTCCTTTCCCAGTCACTGTCCCACACATTTTGCTAGCCTAAGTAAAATTGCACAGACGCGTGTCGACTTAGTTCTAAGAAATATTGTATTGCAGACTCGAGCGTACAGGAAGTAGAATATCATATTAAAACATGGAAATCAATCATTTTTGTCAAACTAGTGTGTAGTGTAGTGGTACTAGCAATCGCTTCTCACTCTGAGGGTCCAAGGTTCGAATCCTGCCCATGGCAAGTTAGTTTTTCATTTTGTGTAATTGGAACTCAGACAGAAAAATTCTGCGTGTAAAGGCATAACACTGACACGTAGATTTGGCTGTTGTAGGGTTTCAACCACAAAAAACTAGTGCGAATTATAACTTCGAAAAACTTTCCGTCCTATTCGGACTCCCACCCCTGGAGAGCTAATATCGAAACCAAATACACCTGAGTTTCAAACCACTACAAAACAATTTTCCTTTCTCCTCCTCTTAACTTTCCGCCCGAACCCTATCAACAGTAAAATGGTATCTAACCCCTTATGCGTGCGTAAATTATAAAAAAAATTTTTGTCAAACTAGCGTGTAAGCAAAATAAACTTGTAAAGGCAGGTAACAAATAAAGTTAGTCGTGCAGTGTTCGACGACAAGCGGAATAGTTGTGTGTTGTTTTGGTCCGCATACAACGCGAAACCATAACTTATATACATATTTTTTTTCTTTTGTGAATTTATTTACATATATACCTATTTTTTTATATACTTGTGGCAATACATACACATGTCGCTAAATACTATAATAGTATAATTAACTATCTTTTTTTTTTGTTTGTGCAAATTTTATGAAGATTTAGCACAATTTTTAATAGTATGGTAGGTATGATTGTATATTTCCAAGGAGAAAAGAGTTGAAGCCTTCCTCCTTCGATGGCCAGACCTCATGGTCTACTTATAAGAAGCACTTTGAAATGGCTGCCTGTACGAACGGTTGGGACAATGAGGAGAAGTGCTTTGCCCTAACAATAGCCTTGCAGGGTCCTGCAGCAGAATTGTTGCAAACAATAGGCATCAAAAACCATAAAGATTATGTGGCTTTAGTACATGCTATCGAGAAAGGGTTTTGGGGACAGCCACTTGCAGGTGGTTTACAAGGTCCAATTGCAAAGCCGAATGCAGCAATGAGGAGAAACACTGCAGGAACTTCAAGCAGACGTGAGTAGAATGGCACATTTGTCATACCCCACCGCAGGCCAGGAAATTATCGACGAAATGGCAAAAGATGCATTTATCAGGGGAATTGCAGATTCGAAGCTACAGTCAGCAGTGTGAATGGTCGGGAAAAGAACCCTTATTGATGCACTTGTCTTCGCTCTAGCGATGGAAGCAGCCAATCAGGCTTCCAAAGGAACACATTTCGTCAGGGAAGTAGCATCTGTTGAATGCTTCTGCCGGGGAACGAGATATTCAACGGGATACGCGAAGAATGCGCTGCTGGAACTGTAATAAAATAGGACATTTTCAAACGCATTGCAGAAACAAGCAAATGCAGGAAGAAATCGGTTGAAACACCTATCAAGAAGCAGGTCAACCTTCCTGAAGCCATCAGCCGTCGATAGTACGAGTTGGCGGCGCCAGGAGAACCTTCCAAGTCTCGTTGGCAAAACGATGCGATAAAAGTCTTCTGGTGGAAGTAGTCAGTGGTAAGGATAAATGGATGGCAACATAGACACAGGTGCCACAGTCTCAATCATCAGGAAGGATCTTGTGCAGAAGCCTTGGTTGCACAGCACCAGCATTTGTAGCTTGCGAACAGCTACAGGAGCAACGATTACGGTATATGGTGAAGTCTGCATAAAAATTCAGCTGGCCGGAATAACATTCCTTTACGCGTTTCTGGTGGCTGACATATGTGACGAGTTCCTCATTTGTACAGACTTCATGAGAGAACATGGAATAGTAGTCGACTTGGGGGCACAAAGCTTGAAATATGGAAATATGGGGATACCCTTGATATATGGAAACGCCAATACTTCAGTCGTAAATGTCGTCATCTGCAGAAATCAGAGTCTAGAGCCTTCGTTGGAAGCAATTGTGTGGGAAAAAGTGGAAGGTGGTCTGGTAGCCACTGATTCTATTTGATGGAGCCAGAAAATAAGAGAGACTTCATGGTGGGAAAGACCTTAGTGGAACCAAAAACAACATGGTCCCTGCAAGGATTCTAAATCCAAAGACATTCAGCGTATAGGTGAAAAAGAGGGAGATAGTGGTAAAATGTGTACCTGTTCACGCTGTACCGACCAAAATGGAAACAAATGGTGAAGTACCGATCGCAACCGTTCAGAGCATAAAAATCAAGAACAAAATTCTTATCCTCTGTAATCTGGATGAAGATCAGCGCATTTTGGCAGAAAAACTAATCGGTGAGTACGCTGATATATTTGCTACACAAGACGGAGAATATGGACGTAAGCAACTTGTTCAACACCACATAGAAACCGGAGACGCTTAACCAATCCGTCAACCTGCAAGGCGCCTTCCATTGCCAAAGCAAACAGAAGTTGCCGAAATGGTGTCGAAGATGAAAGTTGAGGGACTGATTGAATAATCGAAGAGTACGCGGGCATCTCCAGTGGTACTCGTGAAGAGGAAAGACGGCAGCATGAGGTTTTGTGTGGACTACCGATGTGCCAACGATGTTATCGAAACTCTTGACTTGAAGAGCGGTTACTGGCAGATAGAGATAAATCGTACGGATCGTGAGAAAACTGCATTCACTACAGCAAGCGGTATCTGGTAGTTTATAGTGATGCCATTTGGACTGTGCAAGTCTCCGGCCACCTTCGAGCGACTAATAGAACGGACATGGCAAGAACTCACGTGGAAAATCTGCCTAGTGTATTTGGGCGACGTTATCGTCACATGCAAGATGTTTGAGGAGCTTCGCAAAAATCTAAAAGAAGTGTTTGAGAGGCTGCGAAGTGCTCATTTGAAGCCGAACCCAGAGAAGTGTGCCTTGTTCCATCCGGAAGTAAAATATGTGGGTCATATTATATTAGCGGAAAGAGTAGGGAGGGATCCTGAGAAAATCGAAGCCGTGAAAAGTTGGCCTGCCACTAAAGTTAAACACCTACTGCGAAACTTTTTGGGAATTGCAACGTACCTGTTCGGAAACAATTACATTTATTTCCATTTGATTATTTTTTTTTGTTGAAATTGTCATATCACTTTAAAACTTAATTTAAATGTAACAACTAAATTCTTATGTAAACAAAGAAACGTAACGAAAGATTACGAATTGCAAACTTGTAGTAGAAATGTATGAGAGTTAAATGTTAAAGTATGGATGTGATTTCCGGACCAAATAAACGTTCTCTTTGCTGTAACTGTTTGTCACGAAAAGATGTGTTTTATTTAACTGCATTTTTCAACCCTATTTAACCCCACACATAGTACAAAAAAAAAGTGAAAAAGCCCTACACACCCCAACAGGAGGTTCATAAAGGATTTTGTTGGTATTGCGACGAGCCAGCATCAACTTACGGAAAAAGTCTGATGGTACAGGTGGTTTGGGGAGTGTGAAAATGTATTTCAATAACTGAAGCGACAGCTTCACCTTTGGTTACCCCGCACCCGGAATAATGCTCATCGTGGACGCTAGCAGAGTTGGGGTCGGAGCTTTGATCTCCTCAGTTTATGATGGTCAAGGAAAAGTGGTATTACTGCAAGGTACTCTCCAAACCTGAGGGGAACTACTGCGTAACTCGGCGCGAGCTTCTGGCTTTAATTCTGGTTACGAAGCATTTCCATAAGTACCTCTACGGACAAAAGTTCATTTTTGGACAGACCACGCAGCTCTGAAATGGCTATTTCAATTTAACAACCCTGAGGGCCAAGTTACGAGATGGATCGAGAAATTGCAAGGCTACGACTTTGAAGCACAACACCGCAAGGGAAAACTCCACTCAAATGCTGATGCTCTCTCTCGTCGACCGTGTTATAATAGGGGTTTTTGGTAGATAGAGGGTGGAAGATAGGAAGAAAGGAAGGTAGTAAGAAAATGTTTTGAATATAAATATGGGATTATAGAGGGCGTTGGAGATGAGAAGGTGACAGGAAACTAGGATGTGGACCGGACTGGGAAAGGAAATGAAAAGGAACGGAAAGGATGTCTCGGAGTGAGGAGCGTGGCATGCTTGCGAGGCACGGCTAGGCTCGCCGGATGGGGCTGGTTCTTGTCCTCACTCCATGACAGGACCTACTACAACAAAAAAACATAAATCATGCCAATTCAAAATACAAACCTTTAAAACGGATTACGATGCTGAGGGGCGCTGCCGTGTTGATCAGCGCTGGCCATTTCCCTCCCAACCTGGAAATCCAGTGGCCGACTTCAGGATTTCCCCAATGAGCGGGCATCGTCTCATCCGCTCACATCATCTCCAGCCGAAGTCTGCTTACCTATGACACTCTCTGAAAATCTTTTTAGTAGCCCATGGTAGCGCCTATTGGTATGTTACAGAAACAATACTTCTTTTTCTGTTTTATTTTTATTTTTTTTTATTTTGCCTTTTATGTATATTTATGTATAACGATGTATGGAAATGTGTAAATATATATGTATATACAATACAATAATAGATAGGTATACATATATAGGGTCCGCCAAAAAATTTTTTTTTTGAAAATGCTATAAAAAAAAACTACTGAATATTTTCTCAAATTTCTTTTTTATTTGAAAGTACAATCCTTCCGGTTAATAATGGAAAATAATTCCATTCAAATGGCTGCCTCGGCTGGCCATGCAATAGCCTACACGATCGGTCCAATTTTTAAGCACATTATCGATTGTGTGCAGCTGTATTTCACCAATGGCTTTACGAATATTGTCCTTTAAAGCGTCAATATTCTCTGGCTTGTCGGCGTAGCACTTATCTTTTACGGCACCCACGAATAATAGTCCAACGGTGTCAAATCTCAGCTCCGAGGTGGCCAAACGACATCAGTTCTGCGGCTGATAATGCGATCTTCAAAAACAGGGCGCAAAACATCGAGTGTAGATTCGGCTGTGTGGCACGTAGCGCCGTCCTGTTGAAATCAAATGTTTCCAATATCCGCCTCTTCAATTTTTGTGAACAAAAATTCGTTCAACATGGCCCGATAACGATCGCGATTGACTGTAACGGCCAAAAAAAAGAAAAATGGCCCAATTATGCCTCTGGACCAAAATCCGCACCAAACAGTGACTCGTTTTGGGTGTATCGGCTTTTCAATGTATGCGTGCGGGTTTTCTGTGTCCCAAATGCGACAATTTTGCTTGTTTACATACCTGCCAAGATCAAAATGAGCTTCATCTGAAAAGATGATTTTTTTTGGCAAAATCGGAATCTTCTCTTACCATGATTTTCAAAGTAATGTCGCAATATTTCTCAGCGTAGTTCAAGCGTATACACAACCATATTCGTTCAGCGGAAGGATAAAACTAATTATCTGTCAAATCAGACATGAGCTAAGTATTACCATTCACGGAATAAGTACTAGTTGAAAAAAAAAACGTTAGATGGCGGACCCTATATACGAGTATTAATACAAATTGATTTATTTAGTTAGGTACGAGTATTTTATTTTTATTATTATTATTTTATTTTTTTTTTTTCAGGAAAAAAAAGAAAACTAATATCCCTTCTCCTGAGACCTGAGATGGATGTATGGATATGTACTTCTATGCACCTACCTAATCTGAGCTCAAATTAAGGGTATCGCAACTATTTTGCTGACTTTTATGAATTATGCTGCCTTTTTAGCAAATCGATATTAGCTTTTTGTTTTTTTTTTCTTTCTAAGCAAATAGAAACGTAAATATGGACACTAAGTATGACAGTGGGAACAATACAATAAACAATTGAATAAATTATAAAACTAAAACTAAATTATAACATTCTAAATAAATTATACAACAGAGACGGCTTGGTAATTGACTACTTAATTGGTAATAAAAAAAATTTTTTTTTTCTTAAATTAAATCAAAAAAAAAATAATCCATTATGTTAATTTGGCGAATTTTGCCGGTTCTTCTTCTTTTTATTCTTCTTCTTCTCGTGAGGGGGGTTAAAGAAAAACAAAGGAGGGAAGAAAAAAAATATGGCGATCACGGTATTTTTTTCTTGCCGCGATCGCCCCTTTCTCACTTGGTGTATGAGGATGTCGTCCGACTCCTTGCTATTTTTCTGCAGCGTAAGGCAACTAAAACCCTAAATTCAATTTTAATCTTTTAATGCTACGCTGTAACACTCTTACTGCTAGCACTTACACTTTGTCCTCGAAATGTCCTTCAATTATTCCCCCTTTTTTTTGTATTTCGCCTCTTTTACCTTCCAAACAAAATTTTTAATTTTTTTTTATATTAGCTGCTTTCCTCTTTCGATTTATTTCACCTTTGCTATGATTTTTATTTTTAATTTTAACTTTCGCACTTTTTCCTGTTGTATATTTATGTCTTTATTAGTTTTTTTTTATTTTTTTTATTTTACTTGTTCAAGAAAAATTTAAATTTGTACGAGTAAGTATTCCTTTTTTTTTTTGAGGATTTCTGTAACTTAACTGGTTGCAATCACTGCACTTTGTATTGTGGCGTGATGGTTTTAGCTCTGCCTATTGCGATGTCTTCATATTCTGTTGTTTACGGTACCAACATTCAGCCACTCAGCCTTATTCATCGTAGGCAATCAGGGTTCTCTTGCGAATAGCTTACTGGAAGTTTTAAGCTATTGCCCCCTACCTTACCCACTGCCTAAAATTGTTGGTTCTAAGCCATGCTGGCTTGGCACCACCTTTTAATTTCCTTCGAAAATCGATATTCATTCGAAGTTCGAATCCCGATCCCCACCATCTTGGTTTTTGGTTTGAGAATTTTCAAATAAATTAAATTGTTTTGTTTAGATAGAAAGAGGATGTTCCGGTAAGTATTTGGATATGTTTTTATTTTTATTCAACCTAATTTCTCTTTTACAGGGAGATGTAACAAAACTCTGGACTTTACAGAGTGCTCACGACGGAAAGGACAGAGGACAGCTACCTGGATTGGAACAATTGGACGTGGTGAAGAACCCCACGCTATGATCAGCCGGGCATGAAAATTATTGATCAACGTATGTACATATGTACGATGTACATGTACATATATCGTATGTTCATTCCTGCCTATGTGCGTTAGGGTAATGAACTTTCCCAAAACAGCTGTGCGAGTTCTTGGGCTGTTAGCAACGTAAGTACATGCAGAAGGAAATATGTTATATACATATACGTGCAAATATATTTAATACATTAAAAAAATATCACAATAAATAAATTTCTAAGTTTAAGTCAATCGTAATATAGATAAATAATTAAATAAATTAATATTTAAATAAATAAAGGTGTAAACAAACAAATGTATAAATAAGTAAATATATGAATAAATAAATATATAAAAAAAAATAAATAAATTTGTAATTAAATAAATGTTTAAATAAATAAATATATGAATAAATAAATATATATAAAAAAATAAATAAATCTCTGTACACTTACATATACGAATAAATAAATACTTAATCCTAATACAGTCTATATTCTCTAATTCTATATAAATAAATAAATAAATTTGTTAATAATTATAATTTTATGACTACAAAGATGGTTCTTTTTTTGTAACTTTACGTTGCTGTCGCTTTTTCATGTCCTTCGCGTGATAAACTCCGATTTCTGTTCCAACTAGATTTTCCAGCTCATAC
This sequence comes from Volucella bombylans, assembly GCA_949129095.1. Taxonomy (NCBI): domain Eukaryota; kingdom Metazoa; phylum Arthropoda; class Insecta; order Diptera; family Syrphidae; genus Volucella; species Volucella bombylans. Next base: position 240,135,450 of record OX422140.1, read on the forward strand.
AAGTTCCGACCAATTGCTCTTACTACACGACATTTAACATATTTTGGACACAGTTTAGACGCTAAGTACTTGGACGTGTCACTTAAAATAAAATTTCTTCGGTAAACCTCTTGGCCAGGTATATATCGTACTATTCGTGTTCTCATGTTGTAAGTTTTAGCGCTCCTTTCATAGGATTTCTTAATGTTCTGTGTAATTTTATTTCTCAAGCACTGCAATCGTTTTTGTCTTGAGAGGGTTGTTAGTTCTCCGTCCTCCACAGCATTGAGTCGTTGAGCCAGTTCGTAGCAGCTTCCGTGTGTTATCATATTTATCCCAAACAAGGCAAAGTATGGTGACACACCGATTGAACTATGCACAGAACTCCTCAACGATCCCGCTATGTCACTTAAGTGAAGATCCTAATCACGATGGTCAGTCGTTATGTAAGATCTTATGGCCGTGATTATAGATCTATTCACTCTTTCAGACGCATTCGATTGAGGCGAGTAATTGGCGGTTTTCAGGTGTCGAATTTGCAGTTGTATCAGAAGATTTTGGAAATCTTTTTCCAAGAACTGCTTACTATTGTCCGAGTGTATTACTTGTGGTACACCGAACATGTTAAAAACTTTCTGTAAAATCTGGACAACACTGGACGAATTTTCATTTCTAAGCGCTTTCAATAACACAAACTTTGACAAATGATCGAGGACCACAAATATAAATCTTTTTCCGGATCTTGATCTGGGGTATGGTCCCAAGAAATCTATATATAGTTTCTGAAATGGACGATCAGTACAAAAATTTGTTGACATTGGCGGACGTTGTATGAAGTTGGACGGTTTACATAGTTTACATGTAACACAATTGGACACATATCGACGAATTTGGACTGTCATATTTGGCCAATAAAAGAATTGCTTAACCCTATGTAATGTTTTTGCAACACCACCATGCGAAGCTTGCGGAGGATTGTGTGGTCTTGAAATTAACTCCTCTGTGAGATGTGACGGGATCCATAATTTCCAGTTGTGTTCAACCGTCGACTCATCTCCGTACGGTGGCAGCGCCCGTTTATACACATAATCTTCTTCTATTTAGAGGTCTGGCAATTCCTCTTGATGTTGTGGGATCGTTTTTATTAGCTCTAAATACTCATCCGATTTGAACGCTTCGGAATTTAAGTCCACAAGCGGAGCGATGTCTTCCATTTCGAGGCTGTCGATATGTACACGGGACAGAGTATCTGGCACAATGGAAGGTATATTTCTGCAGCTCCAGACTCCATCTTCCAAGCTTGCCGGAGAGGTTCTTGAGGCTCATCAGCCACCTTAGGCTGGAATGGTCGGTAATGATGGTAAACGACATACCTTCCACGTAGGGTCTGAATTTCTGGACGGCCAGTACCGCTGCTAAACATTCTTTCTCTGTCACACTATAATTGCGTCTACATGAATTTAACTTCTGAGAGAAGTACGCGATCGGGCATTCTTCTTTAGCTTCGTTGATTTGGAACAAGACTGCACCTATTCCCAAATCAGAAGCGTCGCACTGGATGAAAAATCTCCTGGAAAAATCGGGGTGGATGACTACTGGGGTGGTTGTTAATGCAGTCTTAAGTGCTTCGAAGGCTTTCAGCTCCTCATCAGTCATCAGAAAAGGTTCTTTAGTTTTCTTCAGGGTTTCAGTTAAGGGGGCAGTCAGGCTAAAAAAATCCCTGATAAATCGTCTGTACCACCCAGCGAGACCGAGTAGACGGAGTACTTGCTTTCGGTTTTTTGGAACGGGTAGATCAACGACCGCTTCGATCTTGGCCGGATCGGTCTTAAGCATTCCACCACCGATTATGTAGCCTAGGTAGCGAAGTTCCTTGAAGCAGAACTTTGACTTAGTCAAGTTAATGGTGAGGTCCACTTTCCGCAAGCATAGCTCGACCTCCTCGAGCAATGCGAGATGAGTCTCGAAGTCTGGAGATACAATAAGCAAGTCATCGAGATAGACGAAGACTCTTTCTCTTAAACGCGACGGGATGACCATTAACCTACACATCCTTTGGGCCGCATTACACAACCCGAAGGGCATGGCAGTAAACTGGTATAAGTGTCTCCCCGGAATCGTAAAAGCAGTTTTCACCCTACTCTGTTTCTCCAGCGGTATCTGCCAGAAAGCATCTTTTAAATCGACATTACTGATGTAGTAAGTGTCCTGTAGCCGACTGAGAAGCCCGTCGATATGGGGGAGAGGGTAAGCGTCTTTTTTCGTAAGCTCGTTGACTTTACGAGAATCCAGGCAAAGTCGATTTTTACCTGGTTTTCGTATGAGTACAACGGGCGAACTCCACGGACTCTCAATTTCCTCGATAACGCCGAGACTTATCATCCGGTCTATCTCCGCATACAGAAGACCTTGTATGGCTGGGGAAACAGGGTAGTGACGTTGCTTTACAGGTTCCGTCTCCCCGGTGTCGATGACATGCTCCTCCAACGATGTTTTTCCGAGACCATTTTTTTTTTTTTTTATAATTTACGCGCGCCTAAGGGGTTAGATACCCTTTTACTGTTGCCAGGGCGCGGGCGGAAAGATAGAAGGAGGAGAAAGGAAAATTGTTTTTGTAGTGGTTTGAAACTCAGGTGTGTTTGGTTTCTATGTTTGCTCTCCAGGGGTGGGAGTCCGAATAGGACGGAGAGTTTTTCTTCACTCAGAGTGATTCGAGATATAATTCCCAGTATTTTTTTTTCTTTGCTTGAAACTCTTATAACAGCCAAATCTACGTGTCAGTGTTATGCCTTCACACGCAGAATTTTTTTGTCTGAGTTCCAATTACACAATGAAAAACTGATTTTGCCATGGGCAGGATGCTGGGTGAAACAGCGAAATTTTGTTTTGACTGCCTCTAGTCTGATCTGGTCTTTTACTGATAACTGGTGAGTATCTGTATTATTTATATTACCTGTTAGTGTAATCGAACCTATAATTTCAGGCGCTATTTCGAAAGTCTTCCAAAAATCAACCCCTAGGTACAACTCCTGGTCGAGACTCGGGACTAGAAAAAAGGTTACCGTCTTTGTCGCACCTTTCTACTGTACTGGTGCAGTGATTCTACCGATAATGGCTTGGTTCTTCCCATCGGCAGTTTTCACGCCAGCACTATTAAATGAACTAAATGGTAAACCTATTTTTTTGACTACCTGTTCACAATGTTTCCCTAATATACTTATGCTAGCCCCGCTATCCAGTACACTTAACATTGCCCTTTCTCCTATTTTTACTTTCGCATAAGGCCTTGGATCAGAGGACGTGTCGACTATAGTTGACGCTATTGCTTTCCTGACCATCTTTCTAATTGTATATCGTTCCCTAGCTTTTAAAATTCTATTGGTTACTATCCCTTTACCACCTATTATTCTGTGTTTTGCCTTAATATACTCCTTTAATCTTATATGCAGGGGTTTTATATCCAATTTCTTTGGCTCTACAACTTATTTTATTTCTGAGTCCCTCTTTAGTGTTTTAACCTGCCCCTCATTTTCTTCGTTGTCTTCTTCTATCTGGATGATGACACATCCTTGATTCTTTATTCAGGGAATTGCGTCGAACGCGACTTCCCCGTTGACATCACGTTCCTCTGGCTGTTTTCCGGGTTGCACCTCCGACATTTAGGAGTTATCACTCCCTCTTGCCCACACCGGTAGCAGAAGATATTTCTACTGTTAAGATGGGCAGTGAATGAAGGTGTGACCCTCGGCCTTGCAGTTCCAGCAAGACAATTTTTTTGGCTCTGCAAAACTTCTTGACGGCTTCGGCCTCGGTTCACCATACTGCATAGCTGCCATCTCCCTGATCTCTGCCGTGTCATCTTCCGGATTTAAGTAAACTATGCCACTTAAATTATTTCTGTTTGGATTTCTATCCCGGATCGGAAAGGCATTCTCTGCATCTTTACAAGCGTATCTCAGTTGGTCTAATGTAAAAATTGCCATGGGATAAACCAACTTTCCAATTCTTAAGTTTAAATTCCTCTTGATTATTTTCACTATTTCAAACTCTGGGGCTTGAATGGTCATTTGTGATCTGAGTTTGGCGATCGCTGCGAAAAATTCATCAGTTGATTCATCCGGCACCTTGCCTACGGTCCATAAGGTCTCTCATTATTTCGAAGTCTGACTTCGTATTGCGGAATTGACGCGTGAGTGCATTACGCAGAGATAGCCAATCCGAATAGTAGTTAGCTCTTTTAAATTGCCAATACCATTCGTATGCCGTACCGGAGAGGAGGATGTGGAAATCGCGCAAAATCTCAGACCATGGACACTTGTACTGGCGTTGAAGGGTTTCCAGCCGAAAAATGAAGTCCTCCACAGTTAGCGAATCCGGGTTTCCTTCAAAGTAAATGTCCCACTTATCGATTTTTATCGGGCCTTTTATATTGGTGCGGTATCTTGGATTGCTTGTGTGCTGCGGAGGGCTCTGAACCATCCCCAGAGTTTGTATAGGAGATGTTTGTTGTCTCTGGTGGTTTATCTCTTGGTCACTGGAACCTGGGAAGTGAGTTTCTCTTGGATGAAATGGTTCCGAAGTTGGATCTAGTTGGGAATTTAAATTTATTTGTGAACGATACTGTTCCGAGTGATTTGATGCTGATGCTTGTTTGGGTGCAGGGTATTGTTTCTCTAATTGTTGATGACCTTGTTTAGGATTCTGGATAGCATCAACTTTTGTTTGCCTAAGCAGTGGTTGGATAAGCTCGTTTATACTTTTAGTAAACTCGAGGAAGCTTCTTCTCATTTCATCTTTCATCGGGTTTGCGATTTCTTCTTTTAGGGACTCGTTGTATGAAGAGTAAGCATTTACCACTACCAGGTTAACATAAGCCCTGATGTCTGAAGGTAGACTATTTTTATTTGTGTCGTCATTTTGTGTATTGTTAACACGTTGCTGCTCTTCTAATAGCGTGGCATCGGACCTAGTGCTTTGACTGAAGGTTTCTATCCCTACGGCTCTTTGCTGACTAAGGCTATTACAAGATGTTTGGTCTATGGAATCGCTGAAGTCACTATAGCTGAGAGGTATGGAAGGGGGTGGGAGATGTGAGAACAAGCTTGCTGACGGAGGATAATTTGTTGTGACTGCTGGAATTTGTTGCAGTGGTACGGTCAGAGTATTACTCTCTATGTTTATGGATGGTTCTGTTAATGTTGGTGGTGGCACTCTACCACCTGGCGGACTGTGCTGTACTTTTGGTATTGTACCTGTCACCTTATGGGAAACCTGTGCTCGAGTAAGCCTACGATTTTGTTCGAATTCGCTGCTTCTTCTCATCTTTTGTCTTTCTTTTTCAGACTCATCCATTTCAAGAAAGGTACTACCAACAACTACCAACCAAAATCTCGGAGATAATGAAAATTAATTATAAACAAGCAGGTGTGAAAGGAGTCAAAAGGTTTCGTGCTAAAAATTATATGTATTTTTTTATGCTAGAATCTGAATATGCGTATGTCGGAAATATGCCGCAACAAGCCAACCAAACTATAAGATCTGTATGTGGATGTGAAGACGATGGTATAATATCAATTTTTCTTACTCAAAAAACAAAAAAAAACATTTAGGATATAAATTATGTAACCGTAAAGAAATCAAAAAAAAGATAGTAAAGCATGTGCAACATTCAATTAAATATCTATTTCAAAGCCAAAAAGGGTAAATTGTACTATGTAAACAAACAAATCTAGGTACTCATATATATATATCACATTCTATAAATAAATAAATAAATAAATAAATAAATAAATAAATAAATAGATTAATGAATAAATAAATAATTAGATAAATAAATAAACAAATAAATAGAACACAAAAAAAAAACACAACTAATGAATGATTAATAAATATTAACGAATGAATAAATAAAATTAAATGGAATATATAATCGAATAGAGTTGTATCTACAAATTCTAACATGGTCTTGCTTCTAACATGGGAGTGTCTTAGGAAGCTTTCCTCGGCGGTTACGATGATGTTTCTGGTTGATGACGATGTTCCGGAAATTTAGACTGCGGACGGACGTGATGTTATCCCTCAGCAAGGTAAATGAGTAAGCAAAAATTTGGACTGGACACTATACGAGACATATACAGATATACTGTCTTCATTGTTCCCGCAATTCCAGACCAGCCTGGAGGCCTCTGCTGGAAGACTTGAAACAATTTGAACAGTATGTACGTGAGGAAGCTAAGATATAAGGACGGAACAGTGCTACAAGTGTATGCAATAACGACATTGAGACAAGGTCACTGTAACCGTATACAAACACAATACGAATTGAAAGGAAAATTTAAATTATGATAGGAAAGTGAAATGCACATTTAAAAGAAAAGAGTACAAAAAAAAAAAACGTAGGACCACAAGTTTGAGTGAGTTGTTCTTGTGGTCATCATCAATGTCACCCGTTGCAATTCAAGTTGGTATGTCAACTGACTGCCACTTGAAGACTTACGGGTCTCTTGATGATGGCAACAGGAACATCTACGGATGGACGACTAGGACGGACATTTGACAAGAACAAAACGTTGGGCGCCATTTTTGTTATAATAGGGGTTTTTGGTAGATAGAGGGTGGAAGATAGGTAGAAAGGAAGGTAGGAAGAAAATGTTTTGAATATAAATATGGGATTATAGAGGGCGTTGGAGGTGAGAAAGTGACAGGAAACTAGGATGTGGACCGGACTTGGAAAGGAAATGAAAAGGAACGGAAAGGATGTCTCGGAGTGAGGAGCGTGGCATGCTTGCGAGGCACGGCTAGGCTCGCCTGATGGGGCTGGTTCTTGTCCTCACTCCTTGACAGGACCTACTACAACAAAAAAACATAAATCATGCCAATTCAAAATACAAACCTTTAAAACGGACGGAACTTACGATGCTGAGGGGCGCTGCGGTGTTGATCAGCGCTGGCCATTTCCCTCCCAACCTGGAAATCCGGTGGCCGACTTCAGGATTTCCCCAATGAGCGGGCATCGTCTCATCCGCTCACATCATCTCCAGCCGAAATCTGCTTACCTATGACACTCTCTGAAAATCTTTTTAGTAGCCCATGGTAGCGCCTATTGGTATGCTACAGAAACAATACTTCTTTTTCTCTTTTATTTTTATTTTTTTTATTTTGCCTTACATTTATGGCATACTCTCAGCTCTACAATATTGCTTAGAGGTACTTAAATATACTGTAAAATGTTTGTGTGGGTACAAATGATAGAACTTATTCTTTTCAATAGAAATCCCTTTATTCAGTACAGTTACAATTCACTATTTAATTCTTTCTCTCAGTACAATTCAATTTCTCAACCACTTATACTTTTCTTATCTTTTACTTAAACCACTTAATCACTTCTCCTAATTAACACTTCAAATTACACTTTAAAACTGACTTGCATACCTTTGGGATGCTGGTATTTATACTCGAATGACATACTTCGAGAACAATCCTCGCCATCCAGCGTCCCATACAATTTCCAATTTGCTAGAAAATTCGATTCCACTCTCCAGTCGAGACTTTGTTATTCCAATATCGAAATCTTCTGGTCTTCGACATTTTCTGCTAGATGTCGCTGCTCACCTTTAAGTGGTTATCACATTGCTCCCTCCCTACAGTTGTTCGTCCCGAACAACTTCGTCATTCAGCATCCCGTTGAAATGACACATTCTATCCAAATGGACCACTTTCAATTTTCCTCGATTCCCACGCTGGATCCGGTAGACAACGTCATTAATGCGGGTTATCACCTTGTATGGACCTAACCAGTCCTGTTGCAAGTTTGGTGATTTGCCTTTCTTACGCTGAGGATTATACAGCCAAACCAGATCTCCTTCGTTGAAACCGGAAGATTTCGCCTTGATATCGTACCTAGTTTTCATGCGGCTGCTTGCTAGCTTCATCTTTTCTCTGGTGTCTTCATGCAATTTACGAATCCTGCTGCGTAAGTCACTCACGTACTCGTTCGCCTCTTTGGGCTCCGTCGGTGGGGATCCGAATTTTGCTTCACTTGGCAACCGAATCGTTTGACCAAATAAGATCTCGGATGGTGTGTGCCCTGTTGAGCTATGGACCGCGTTTCGGTAGGCCATTAAGAAGAGGGGTATGTGTCGATCCCAATCCCGCTGGCAGTTGCTGACAACCTTAGATAGATGCTCATTCAAGGTCCGATTGAATCGCTCGACCATTCCATCAGATTGAGGGTGTAGTGGCGTTGTCCTTGTCTTTCTTATTCCCAAATATTTGCATATTTCCTGGAAGACTTTTGATTCAAAGTTTCGCCCTTGATCAGAGTGCAGCTCCATTGGGACCCCAAATCTGCTCACCCAGTTGTTGACTATCTGTTCGGCTACGGTCTTAGCCTCTTGATTTGGGATGGCAAACACTTCCGGCCACTTACTGAAGTAATCCATGACTACGAGAGTATATCGGTTTCCATTAAAGGTTTCGGGAAACGGCCCAGCGATGTCGATGGCTATTTGTTCGAAAGGTGCTCCGACATTGTATTGTTGCATTTGTCCATGTGGCTTTACTTTTGGACCCTTGGTAGCCGCACACCTTATGCACTTTTTGCACCAATTCTCGACATCTTGTTTAGCGCTTAGCCAATAGAAACGTTCCCTTACCTTTTCCAACGTCTTGTTTATTCCCAAATGGCCTCCTGAGATTCCGTCATGTATTTCATGGAGCACTTGGTTGACTCTGGACCGTGGCACAATTAGCTGCATACGAGATGTTGTCCCATCTGCACTTTCCCATTTTCTCTTCAGCAATCCATCTTGCACAAAAAGCGAGTCCCACTGTGCCCAGTATGCCTTCAGAGTTTGGCTCCGATCTGATATCTGCTGCCAGCTTGGTCTTTCCTCGTGTTCTTTTCAGGCCAATATTGGTTCGATGTTATTGTCTGCCTGTTGGGAGGAACGGATTTCGTCTATACTCCAACCCTCTATTGGCTCAGTCCTGATCGTTTGGATAGTTGCCTGTTGTTTCGCTTCATTACTACTGACTACTTCTGCTGGAAAGCTTTCGTTGCATTGTTTTACCTGTGAGACTGGGATAATTACCCTGGAGTCGACTCCTGCTACAGACTTCTGCCCCGCGAAGTAAGCATTTCCTAACTGATGGCTTCTGGAAATTTGACCGGTTTCTTGGTAGCCGTTTCTGCCGGTTTTTCTTTCTATTTGCCTGTAACGCCAGTGCAGGCAGCCTTCTCGTCGTACCGGTTCTTTACAATGCCCTTGCAAATGTCCTACTTTATCGCAGTTCCAGCAGCGCATCCTTCGTCTCACCCGTGGGATATTTCGTTGCATGGTAGTTGGTCTTGAGCAGGAGCATTCACCAGATACTATTTCACTTACGAAATGCATTCCTTTGGAAGCCTGATTGGATGCTTCCATCGCCAGAGCGAAGGCAAGTGCTTCAGCAAGGGTTCTTTTCCCGGCCATCCTTACTGCTGATTGTAGCTTCAAATCTGCAATTCCCCCAATGAATGCGTCCTTTGCCATTTCGTCGATTATTTCTTGGCCTGCGGTGGGATATGACAAATGTCCCAGTCTACTCACGTCTGCTTGGAGCTGTTGCAGTGTTTCTCCTCGTTGCTGCATACGGCCTTGCAATTGAACCTTGTAAACTTCCCGCATGTGGCTATCCCCAAACCGTTTCTCGATAGTCTGCACTAAAACCATATAGTCTCTATTCTTTTCGATATCGATTGTTCGTAACAATTCTGCCGCCGGACCACGTAAGGCCATCGCTAGGGCAAAGCACTTTTCCTCATTGTCCCAGTCGTTTGCACAGGCAGCCATTTCAAACTGCTTCTTATAAGTAGACCATGAGGTCTGGCCATCGAATGAGGGAGGCTTCAAATCTTTTCTCCTTGGACCGCTTAAAGAACATTCTCGCAGTTTCTGTTTTCGCACTGTGTCGAGCTCTTTTGCCAGTTGCTGAACTTTGCTGTCCATTTCTTCGAATTTTTCGCCAACATTCTTCTCTATTGTATCAAATTTGTCATCAACGTTCTTCTCAATTCTATCATATTTGTCATCAACGTTCTTCTCTATGCTTTCAAATTTGTCATCGATTTCTTCGAATTTTTGCTGAAGAATGTTCTTTTGTTCTTCCAGTCTTTGTTCTAGACTATTCTTTTGTTCGTTGAATTTTTCTTCAATGCTGCTCTTCTGCTCGTTTAGATTTTTCTTTTGTTCATCCAACTTTTGCTCGAGACTATTCTTTTGTTCATCCATTTTCTGTTGAAGACCGTCCAAATTTTTCTTCTGCTCGTCCATTTTTTGTTCCAGACTGTTCTTCTGTTCTTCCAGATTTTTCTTTTGTTGGTCGAGACTGTTCTTCTGTTCGTCCATTTTTAACAAGAGGAGTTGCATCATCGCAGCCATGTCATTGCCGGTACTTGTCTGTTCATCCTCGTCAACATCAAAGGAATATGCATCAGGATCATGTCCCTCGTTGTTCAAAGCCTCCTGAAGTCGGAGCACCAGGTCACTTTTTCCTCCACTGGCGCTGAGGCTTCTCTTGTTCAACTCGGATTTGAGTTGGACGAGGGTCAACTGCAATAGTTTTCGACCCATTCTAGCTTTTTCAAATAGTCAGAAAACACTTTTTTTTTTTTTACACACAATAAGTGCTATCCCACTTCTGACACCAATGTAGAATGTTTGTGTGGGTACAAATGATAGAACTTATTCTTTTCAATAGAAATCCCTTTATTCAGTACAGTTACAATTCACTATTTAATTCTTTCTCTCAGTACAATTCAATTTCTCAACCACTTATACTTTTCTTATCTTTTACTTAAACCACTTAATCACTTCTCCTAATTAACACTTCAAATTACACTTTAAAACTGACTTGCATACCTTTGGGATGCTGGTATTTATACTCGAATGACATACTTCGAGAACAATCCTCGCCATCCAGCGTCCCATACAATTTCCAATTTGCTAGAAAATACGATTCTACTCTCCAGCCGAGACTTTGTTATTCCAATATCGAAATCTTCTGGTCTTCGACATTTTCTGCTAGATGTCGCTGCTCACCTTTAAGTGGTTATCACAATACGTATACAATAGATAGGAATTATTGTGTGTAAAAAATAAAAAAAAGAAGTGTTTTTTGACTATTTGAAAAAGCTAGAATGGGTTGAAAACTATTGCAGTTGACCCTCGTCCAACTCAAATCCGAGTTGAACAAGAGAAGCCTCAGCGCCAGTGGAGGAAAAAGTGACCTGGTGCTCCGTCTTCAGGAGGCTTTGAACAACGAGGGACATGATCCTGATGCATATTCTTTTGATGTTGACGAGGACGAACAGACAAGTACCGGCAATGACATGGCTGCGATGATGCAACTCCTCTTGTTAAAAATGGACGAACAGAAGAGCAGTCTGGAAGAACAAAAGAATAGCCTCGAACAAAAGCTGGATGAACAAAAGAAAAATCTAGACGAGCAGAAGAGCAGCATTGAACAAAAATTCGACGAACAAAAGAATAGTCTAGAACAAAAACTGGAAGAACAAAATAACGTTCTACACCAAAAGTTCGAAGAAATAGATAACAAATTTGAAAGAATAGAGAAGAATGTTGGCGAAAAATTCGAACATATGGACAGCAAAGTTGAACAACTGGCAAAAGAGCTCGACACAGTGCGAAAACAGAAACTGCGAGAATGTTCTTTAAGCGGTCCAAGGAGAAAAGATTTGAAGCCTCCCTCATTCGATGGTCAGACCTCATGGTCTACTTATAAAAAGCAGTTTGAAATGGCTGCCTGTGCAATCGACTGGGACAATGAGGAAAAGTGCTTTGCCCTAACAATGGCCTTGCACGGTCCTGCAGCAGAATTGTTGCAAACAGTAGACATCGAAAAGCATAAAGATTATGTGACTTTAGTGCTGGCTATCGAGAAACGGTTTGGAGACAGCCACATGCAGGAGATCTACAAGGTCCAATTGCAAAGCCGAACGCAGCAAAGAGGAGAAACACTGCAGCAGCTCCAAGCAGACGTGAGTAGACTTGCACATCTGTCATACCCCACCGCAGGCCAGGAAATTATCGATGAAATGGCAAAAGATGCATTTATCAGGGGAATTGCAGATTCGAAGCTACAGTCAGCAGTAAGGATGGCCGGGAAAAGAACCCTTGCTGAAGCACTTGCCTTCGCTCTGGCGATGGAAGCAGCCAATCAGGCTTCCAGGGGAACACATTTCGTCAGGGAAGGAACATCTATCGAATGCTCCTGCACAAGAATTAGTGCCGAGGAACGAGATACTCGACGGGATAGACGGATAATGCGCTGCTGGAATTGCAATAAAATAGGACACCTTCAAAGGCAGTGTAAAGAACCGGTGCGACGAAAAGACTGCCCTCACTGTGGTGGCAAGCAAATAGAGGAAGAAACCAGCAGAAACAGCTATCAAGAAGCAGGTCAACCTTCCCGAAGCCATCAGTCGGGAAATGCTTAAGCACCAACTTCGCGGGGCAGAAGTTGGTAGCAGGAGTCGACGGCCCCAGGACCATCATCCAAGTCTCGCTGGCAAAACGATGCAACGAAAGCCTTCTAGTAGAAGTAGTCAGTGGAAAAGAAAAATGGATGGCAACAGTAGACACCGGTGCCACGGCCTCAATCATCAGGAGAAATCTTGTGCAGAAGTCTTGGCTGCATAACACTAGCAGTTGCTGCTTGCGAACAGCTACAGGAGCAACGATTAAGGTATATGGTGAAGTTCGCATAAAAATCCAATTGGCCGGAATAACATTCACTCACGCGTTTCTGGTAGCTGACATATGTGACGAGTGCATCATTGGTACAGACTTCATGAGAGAACATGGACTTGTAGTCGACTTGGGGGCACAAACCCTGAAATACGGAAACATGGAGATACCAATGATATACGGAAACGCCAATACCTCAGTCTCAAATGTCGTCATCTGCAGCAATCAGAGTCTAGAGCCTTCGTCAGAAGCAATTTTGTGGGCAAAAGTGGAAGGTGGTCCTGGTAGCCACCGATTCTATTTGATGGAGCCAGAAAAGAAAAGAGACTTCATGGTGGGAAAGACCTTAGTGGAGCCAAAGAACAACATGGTCCCTGTAAGGATTCTAAATCCAAAGACATTCAGTGTAAAGGTGAAAAAGGGGGAGATAGTGGGAAAATGCGTACCTGTTGAGGCTATATCGACCACAACGGAAAAAAAGTGTGCAAAACCGGTCACAACAGTTCAGAGCATAAAAATCAAGAACAAAATTCTCAGCCTCTGTAATCTGGACGAAGATCAGCGAATCCTGGCAGAAAAACTAATCGGTGAGTACGCTGATATATTTGCTACACAAGACGGAGAATATGGACGTACGCATATTGTTCAACACCACATTGACACCGGAGACGCTCGACCAATCCGTCAACCTGCAAGGCGTCTTCCATTGGCAAAGCAAACAGAAGTTGCCGAAATGATGTCGAAGATGAAAGCTGAGGGAGTGATTGAAGAATCGCAAAGTCCGTGGGCATCTCCAGTGGTCCTCGTGAAGAAGAAAGATGGCAGCACGAGATTTTGTGTAGACTACCGACGTCTCACTGATGTCACTAAAAAGGACAGCTACCCACTTCTGAGAATCGATGACACTTTGGATATGCTTTCTGGAGCGAAATGGTTTTCAACACTTGACTTGAAGAGCGGTTACTGGCAGGTAGAGATAAATCGTACGGACCGTGAGAAAACTGCCTTCACTACAGGAAGCAGTCTTTGGCAGTTTGCAGTGATGCCGTTTGGACTGTCCAACGCTCCGGCCACCTTCGAGCGACTAATGGAACGAACATTGCAAGGACTCACCTGGAAAACCTGCCTAGTATATTTGGACGACGTTATCGTCATAGGTAAGACGTACGAGGAGCACCGCGAAAATCTAAAAGAACAGTTTGAGAGGCTACGAAGTGCTCATTTAAAGCTCAACCCGGAAAAGTGCGCCTTGTTTCGTCCGGAAGTAAAATATCTGGGTCACATTATATCAGCGGAAGGAGTAAGAACGGATCCTGACAAAATCGAAGCCGTGAAAAGTTGGCCTTCTCCAAAAGATAAACACCAACTGAGAAGCTTCTTGGGACTCGCCACGTATTACAGAAGGTTCGTAAAGGATTTTGCTGGCATTGCGAAGAGCCTGCATCAACTTACAGAAAAAGGCCGACAGTTCAGGTGGTCTGGAGAATGCGAAAAAGCATTTCAAGAACTGAAGCGACAGCTGTGCAAAGCCCCCATCTTGGGTTACCCCACGCCCGGAAAAATGTTCATCGTGGACGCAGACACTAGCAATGTTGGGGTCGGAGCTGTGATCTCCCAAGTTCATGACGGTCAAGAGAAAGTGGTCGCATATTACAGCAAAGTACTCTCCAGACCTGAACGGAACTACTGTGTAACCCGGCGCGAGCTTCTGGCTTTAATTCTGGCTACGAAGCATTTCCATAAGTACCTCTACGGACAAAAGTTCATTCTCCGGACAGACCACGCAGCTCTGAAATGGCTACTCCAATTTAAGAACCCTGAAGGCCAAGTTGCAAGATGGATCGAGCAGTTGCAGGGCTACGACTTTGAAGTGCAACACCGCAAGGGAACACTCCACTCAAATGCTGATGCTCTCTCTCGTCAACCGTGCGGAGTAAAATGCGAACACTGCAATCGTAAAGAAGCAAAAGAACAGGCAACTATCCAAATGATCAGGACTGAGCCAATAGAGGGTTGGAGTATAGACGAAATCCGTTCCTCCCAACAGACAGACAATGACATCGAACCAATATTGGCCTGGAAAGAACACGAGAAAAGACCAAGCTGGCAGCAGATATCAGATCGGAGCCAAACTCTGAAGGCATACTGGGCACAGTGGGACTCGCTTTTTGTGCAAGATGGATTGCTGAAGAGAAAATGGGAAAGTGCAGATGGGACAACATCTCGTATGCAGCTAATTGTGCCACGGTCCAGAGTCAACCAAGTAAGTGCTCCATGAAATACATGACGGAATCTCAGGAGGCCATTTAGGAATAAACAAGACGTTGGAAAAGGTAAGGGAACGTTTCTATTGGCTAAGCGCTAAACAAGATGTCGAGAATTGGTGCAAAAAGTGCATAAGATGTGCAGCTACCAAGGGTCCAAAAGTAAAGCCACATGGACAAATGCAACAATACAATATCGGAGCACCTTTCGAACGAATAGCCATCGACATCGCTGGGCCGTTTCCCGAAACCTTTAATGGAAACCGATATACTCTCGTAGTCATGGATTACTTCAGTAAGTGGCCGGAAGTGTTTGCCATCCCAAATCAAGAGGCGAAGACCGTAGCCGAACAGATAGTCAACAACTGGGTGAGCAGATTTGGGGTCCCAATGGAGCTGCACTCTGATCAAGGGCGAAACTTTGAATCAAAAGTCTTCCAGGAAATATGCCAATATTTGGGAATAAGAAAGACAAGGACAACGCCACTACACCCTCAATCTGATGGAATGGTCGAGCGATTCAATCGGACCTTGAATGAGCATCTATCTAAGGTTGTCAGCAACTGCCAGCGGGATTGGGATCGACACATACCCCTCTTCTTAATGGCCTACCGAAACGCGGTCCATAGCTCAACAGGGCACACACCATCCGAGATCTTATTTGGTCAAACAAAGGCAAATCAACAAAATTGCAACAGGACTGGGAAGGTCCATACAAGGTGATAACCCGCATTAATGACGTTGTCTACCGGATCCAGCGTGGGGATCGAGGAAAATTGAAAGTGGTCCATTTGGATAGAATGTGTCATTTCAACGGGATGCTGAATGATGAAGTTGTTCGGGACGAACAACTGTAGGGAGGGAGCAATGTGATAACCACTTAAATGTGAGCAGCGACATCTAGCAGAAAATGTCGATACTCGGAGACCAGAAGATTTCGATACTGGAATAACAAAGTCTCGACTGGAGAGTGGAATCGAATTTTCTAGCAAATTGGAAATTGTATGGGACGCTGGATGGCGAGGATTGTTCTCGAAGTATGTCATTCGAGTATAAATACCAGCATCCCAAAGGTATGCAAATCAGTTCTAAAGTGTAATTTGAAGTGTTAAATAGGAGAAGTGATTAAGTGGTTTAAGTAAAAGATAAGAAAAGTATAAGTGGTTGAGAAATTGAATTGTACTGAGAGAAAGAATTAAATAGTGAATTGTAACTGTACTGAATAAAAGGATTTGTATTGAAAAGAATAAGTTCTGTTATTTGTACCCACACAAACATTTAACAGTATGGATATAAATGTATGTATGTGTGTATAAATGTATATTAATGTTTATTATGTATGGAAATGTGTAAATATATATATACAATACAATAAAAGATAGGTATATATATTAATACAAATTGATTTATTTAGTTAGGTATTTTATTTTTATTATTATTATTTTTTATTTTTTTTTTTTCAGGAAAAAAAGAAAACTAATATCCCTTCTCCTGGGACCTGAGATGGATGTATGGATATGTACTTCTATGCACCTACCTAATCTGAGCTCAAATTAAGGGTATCGCAACTATTTTGCTGACTTTTATGAATTATGCTGCCTTTTTAGAAAATCGATATTAGCTTTTTGTTTTTTTTTTTCTTTCTAAGCAAATAGAAACGTAAATATGGACACTAAGTATGACAGTGGGAACAATACAATAAACAATTGAATAAATTATAAAACTAAAACTAAATTATAACATTCTAAATAAATTATACAACAGAGACGGCTTGGTAATTGACTACTTAATTGGTAATAAAAAAAAATTTTTTTTTCTTAAATTAAATCAAAAAAAAAAAATCCATTATGTTAATTTGGCGAATTTTGCCGGGTTAAAGAAAAACAAAGGAGGGAAGAAAAAAAATATGGCGATCACGGTATTTTTTTCTTGCCGTGATCGCCCCTTTCTCACTTGGTGTATGAGGATGTCGTCCGACTCCTTGCTATTTTTCTGCAGCGTAAGGCAACTAAAACCCTAAATTCAATTTTAATCTTTTAATGCTACGCTGTAACACTCTTACTGCTAGCACTTACCCTTTCTCCTCGAAATGTCCTTCAATTATTCCCCCTTTTTTTTGTATTCCGCCTCTTTTACCATCCAAACAAAATTTTTAATTTTTTTTTATATTAGCTGCTTTTCGTCTTTCGATTTATTTCACCTTTGCTATGATTTTTATTTTTAATTTTAACTTTCGCACTTTTTCCTGTTGTATATTTATGTCTTTATTAGTTTTTTTTTATTTTTTTTATTTTACTTGTTCAAGAAAAATTTAAATTTGTACGAGTAAGTATTCCTTTTTTTTTTGAGGATTTCTGTAACTTAACTGGTTGCAATCACTGCACTTTGTATTGTGGCGTGATGGTTTTAGCTCTGCCTATTGCGATGTCTTCATATTCTGTTGTTTACGGTACCAACATTCAGCCACTCAGCCTTATTCATCGTAGGCAATCAGGGTTCTCTTGCGAATAGCTTACTGGAAGTTTTAAGCTATTGCTCCCTACCTTACCCACTGCCTAAAATTGTTGGTTCTAAGCCATGCTGGCTTGGCACCACCTTTTAATTTCCTTCGAAAATCGATATTCATTCGAAGTTCGAATCCCGATCCCCACCATCTTGGTTTTTGGTTTGAGAATTTTCAAATAAATTAAATTGTTTTGTTTAGATAGAAAGAGGATGTTCCGGTAAGTATTTGGATATGTTTTTATTTTTATTCAACCTAATTTCTCTTTTACAGGGAGATGTAACAAAACTCTGGACTTTACAGAGTGCTCACGACGGAAAGGACAGAGGACAGCTACCTGGATTGGAACAATTGGACGTGGTGAAGAACCCCACGCTATGATCAGCCGGGCATGAAAATTATTGATCAACGTATGTACATATGTACGATGTACATGTACATATATCGTATGTTCATTCCTGCCTATGTGCGTTAGGGTAATGAACTTTCCCAAAACAGCTGTGCGAGTTCTTGGGCTGTTAGCAACGTAAGTACATGCAGAAGGAAATATGTTATATACATATACGTGCAAATATATTTAATACATTAAAAAAATATCACAATAAATAAATTTCTAAGTTTAAGTCAATCGTAATATAGATAAATAATTAAATAAATTAATATTTAAATAAATAAAGGTGTAAACAAACAAATGTATAAATAAGTAAATATATGAATAAATAAATATATAAAAAAAAATAAATAAATTTGTAATTAAATAAATGTTTAAATAAATAAATATATGAATAAATAAATATATATAAAAAAATAAATAAATCTCTGTACACTTACATATACGAATAAATAAATACTTAATCCTAATACAGTCTATATTCTCTAATTCTATATAAATAAATAAATAAATTTGTTAATAATTATAATTTTATGACTACAAAGATGGTTCTTTTTTTGTAACTTTACGTTGCTGTCGCTTTTTCATGTCCTTCGCGTGATAAACTCCGATTTCTGTTCCAACTAGATTTTCCAGCTCATACAAGTTCCGACCAATTGCTCTTACTACACGACATTTAACATATTTTGGACACAGTTTAGACGCTAAGTACTTGGACGTGTCACTTAAAATAAAATTTCTTCGGTAAACCTCTTGGCCAGGTATATATCGTACTATTCGTGTTCTCATGTTGTAAGTTTTAGCGCTCCTTTCATAGGATTTCTTAATGTTCTGTGTAATTTTATTTCTCAAGCACTGCAATCGTTTTTGTCTTGAGAGGGTTGTTAGTTCTCCGTCCTCCACAGCATTGAGTCGTTGAGCCAGTTCGTAGCAGCTTCCGTGTGTTATCATATTTATCCCAAACAAGGCAAAGTATGGTGACACACCGATTGAACTATGCACAGAACTCCTCAACGATCCCGCTATGTCACTTAAGTGAAGATCCTAATCACGATGGTCAGTCGTTATGTAAGATCTTATGGCCGTGATTATAGATCTATTCACTCTTTCAGACGCATTCGATTGAGGCGAGTAATTGGCGGTTTTCAGGTGTCGAATTTGCAGTTGTATCAGAAGATTTTGGAAATCTTTTTCCAAGAACTGCTTACTATTGTCCGAGTGTATTACTTGTGGTACACCGAACATGTTAAAAACTTTCTGTAAAATCTGGACAACACTGGACGAATTTTCATTTCTAAGCGCTTTCAATAACACAAACTTTGACAAATGATCGAGGACCACAAATATAAATCTTTTTCCGGATCTTGATCTGGGGTATGGTCCCAAGAAATCTATATATAGTTTCTGAAATGGACGATCAGTACAAAAATTTGTTGACATTGGCGGACGTTGTATGAAGTTGGACGGTTTACATAGTTTACATGTAACACAATTGGACACATATCGACGAATTTGGACTGTCATATTTGGCCAATAAAAGAATTGCTTAACGCTGTGTAATGTTTTTGCAACACCACCATGCGAAGCTTGCGGAGGATTGTGTGCTCTTGAAATTAACTCCTCTGTGAGATGTGACGGGATCCATAATTTCCAGTTGTGTTCAACCGTCGACTCATCTCCGTACGGTGGCAGCGCCCGTTTATACACATAATCTTCTTCTATTTAGAGGTCTGGCAATTCCTCTTGATGCTGTGGGATCGTTTTTATTCGCTCTAAATACTCATCCGATTTGAACGCTTCGGAATTTAAGTCCACAAGCGGAGCGATGTCTTCCATTTCGAGGCTGTCGATATGTACACGGGACAGAGTATCTGGCACAATGTTTAGCGAACCTTTCCGGTGTTCGATTTGGAAGGTATATTTCTGCAGCTCCAGACTCCATCTTCCAAGCCTGCCGGAGAGGTTCTTAAGGCTCATCAGCCACCTTAGACTGGAATGGTCGGTAATGATGGTAAACGACATACCTTCCACGTAGGGTCTGAATTTCTGGACGGCCAGTACCGCATTCTTTCTCTGTCACACTATAATTGCGTCTACATGAATTTAACTTCTGAGAGAAGTACGCGATCGGGCATTCTTCTTTAGCTTCGTAGATTTGGAACAAGACTGCACCAATTCCCAAATCAGAAGCGTCGCACTGGATGAAAAATCTCCTGGAAAAATCGGGGTGGATGAGTACTGGGGTGGTTGATAATGCAGTCTTAAGTGCTTCGAAGGCTTTCAGCGCCTCATCAGTCATCAGAAAAGGTTCTTTAGTTTTCTTCAGGGTTTCAGTTAAGGGGGCAGTCAGGCTAGAAAAATCCCTGATAAATCGTCTATACCACCCAGCGAGGCCGATTAGACTGCGTACTTGCTTTCGGTTTTTTGGAACGGGTAGATCAACGACCGCTTCGATCTTGGCCGGATCGGTCTTAAGCATTCCACCACCGACTATGTAGCCTAGGTAGCGAAGTTCCTTGAAGCAGAACTTTGACTTAGTCAAGTTAATGGTGAGGTCCACTTTCCGCAAGCATAGCTCGACCTCCTCGAGCAATGCGAGATGAGTCTCGAAGTCTGGAGATACAATAAGCAAGTCATCGAGATAGACGAAGACTCTTTCTCTTAAACGCGACGGGATGACCATTAACCTACACATCCTTTGGGCCGCATTACACAACCCGAAGGGCATGGCAGTAAACTGGTATAAGTGTCTCCCCGGAATCGTAAAAGCAGTTTTCACCCTACTCTGTTTCTCCAGCGGTATCTGCCAGAAAGCATCTTTTAAATCGACATTACTGATGTAGTAAGTGTCCTGTAGCCGACTGAGAAGCCCGTCGATATGGGGGAGAGGGTAAGCGTCTTATTTCGTAAGCTCGTTGACTTTACGAGAATCCAGGCAAAGTCGATTTTTACCTGGTTTTCGTATGAGTACAACAGGCGAACTCCACGGACTCTCACTCTCCTCGATAACGCCGAGACTTATCATCCGGTCTATCTCCGCATACAGAAGACCTTGTATGGCTGGGGAAACAGGGTAGTGACGTTGCTTTACAGGTTCCGTCTCCCCGGTGTCGATGACATGCTCCTCCAACGATGTTTTTCCGAGACCATTTTTTTTTATATTTATATAATTTACGCGCGCCTAAGGGGTTAGATACCCTTTTACTGTTGCCAGGGCGCGGGCGGAAAGATAGAAGGAGGAGAAAGGAAAATTGTTTTTGTAGTGGTTTGAAACTCAGGTGTGTTTGGTTTCTATGTTTGCTCTCCAGGGGTGGGAGTCCGAATAGGACGGAGAGTTTTTCTTCACTCAGAGTGATTCGAGATATAATTCCCAGTATTTTTTTTTCTTTGCTTGAAACTCTTATAACAGCCAAATCTACGTGTCAGTGTTATGCCTTCACACGCAGAATTTTTTTGTCTGAGTTCCAATTACACAATGAAAAACTGATTTTGCCATGGGCAGGATGCTGGGTGAAACAGCGAAATTTTGTTTTGACTGCCTCTAGTCTGGACTGGTCTTTTACTGATAACTGGTGAGTATCTGTATTATTTATATTACCTGTTAGTGTAATCGAACCTATAATTTCCGGCGCTATTTCGAAAGTCTTCCAAAAATCAACCCCTAGGTACAACTCCTGGTCGAGACTCGGGACTAGAAAAAAGGTTACCGTCTTTGTCGCACCTTTATACTGTACTGGTGCAGTGATTCTACCGATAATGGCTTGGTTCTTCCCATCGGCAGTTTTCACGCCAGCACTATTAAATGAACTAAATGGTAAACCTATTTTTTTGACTACCTGTTCACAATGTTTCCCTAATATACTTATGCTAGCCCCGCTATCCAGTAGACTTAACATTGCCCTTTCTCCTATTTTTACTTTCGCATAAGGCCTTGGATCAGAGGACGTGTCGACTGGCGCTATTGCTTTCCTGACCATCTTTCTAATTGTATATCGTTCCCTAGCTTTTAAAATTCTATTAGTTACTATCCCTTTACCACCTATTATTCTGTGTTTTGCCTTAATATATTCCTTTAATCTTATATGCAGGGGTTATATATCCAATTTCTTTGGCTGTTCAACTTCCTTTTTTTCTGGGTCCCTCCTTAGTATTTTAACCTGCCCCTCATTTCCTTCTATGTCTTCTTCTATCTGGATGATGACACATCCTTGATTCTTTAGTCAGGGAATTGCGTCGAACGCGACTTCCCCGTTGACATCACATTCCTCTGGCTGTTTTCCGGGTTGCACCTCCGACATTTAGGAGTTATCACTCCCTCTTGCCCACATCGGTAGCAGAAGATATTTCTACTGTTAAGATGGGCAGTGAATGAAGGTGTGACCCTCGGCCTTGCAGTTCCAGCAAGACAATTTTTTTGGCTCTGCAAAACTTCTTGACGGCTTCGGCCTCGGTTCACCATACTGCATAGCTGCCATCTCCCTGATCTCTGCCGTGTGATCTTCCGGATTTAAGTAAACTATGCCACTTAAATTATTTCTGTTTGGATTTCTATCCCGGATCGGAAAGGCATTCTCTGCATCTTTACAAGCGTATCTCAGTTGGTCTAATGTAAAAATTGCCATGGGATAAACCAACTTTCCAATTCTTAAGTTTAAATTCCTCTTGATTATTTTCACTATTTCAAACTCTGGGGCTTGAATGGTCATTTGTGATCTGAGTTTGGCGATCGCTGCGAAAAATTCATCAGTTGATTCATCCGGCACCTTGCCTACGGTCCATAAGGTCTCTCATTATTTCGAAGTCTGACTTCGCATTGCGGAATTGACGCGTGAGTGCATTACGCAGAGATGGCCAATGCGAATAGTAATTAGCTCTTTTAAATTGCCAATACCATTCGTGTGCCGTACCGGAGAGGAGGATGTGGAAATCGCGCAAAATCTCAGACCATGGACACTTGAACTGGCGTTGAAGGGTTTCCAGCCGAAAAATGAAGTCCTCCACAGTTAGCGAATCCGGGTTTCCTTCAAAGTAAATGTCCCACTTATCGATTTTTATCGGGCCTTTTATATTGGTGCGGTATCTTGGATTGCTTGTGTGCTGCGGAGGGCTCTGAACCATCCCCAGAGTTTGTATAGGAGATGTTTGTTGTCTCTGGTGGTTTATCTCTTGGTCACTGGAACCTGGGAAGTGAGTTTCTCTTGGATGAAATGGTTCCGAGGTTGGATCTAGTTGGGAATTTAAATTTATTTGTGAACGATACTGTTCCGAATGATTTGATGCTGATGCTTGTTTGGGTGCAGGGTATTGTTTCTCTAATTGTTGAGGACCTTGTTTAGGATTCTGGATAGCATCAACTTATGTTTGCCTAAGCAGTGGTTGGATAAGCTCGTTTATACTTTTAGTAAACTCGAGGAAGCTTCTTCTCATTTCATCTTTCATCGGGTTTGCGATTTCTTCTTTTAGGGACTCGTTGTATGAAAAGTAAGCATTTACCACTACCAGGTTAACATAAGCCCTGATGTCTGAAGGTAGACTATTTTTATTTGTGTCGTCATTTTGTGTATTGTTAACACGTTGCTGCTCTTCTAATAGCGTGGCATCGGACCTAGTGCTTTGACTGAAGGTTTCTATCCCTACGGCTCTTTGCTGACTAAGGCTATTACAAGATGGTGGGTCTATGGAATCGCTCAAGTCACTATAGCTGAGAGGTATGGAAGGGGGTGGGAGATGTGAGAACAAGCTTGCTGACGGAGGATAATTTGTTGTGACTGCTGGAATTTGTTGCAGTGGTACGGTCAGAGTATTACTCTCTATGTTTATGGATGGTTCTGTTAATGTTGCTGGTGGCACTCTACCACCTGGGGGACTGTGCTGTACTTTTGGTATTGTACCTGTCACCTTATGGGAAACCTGTGCTCGAGTAAGCCTACGATTTTGTTCGAATTCGCTGCTTCTTCTCATCTTTTGTCTTTCTTTTTCAGACTCATCCATTTCAAGAAAGGTACTACCAACAACTACCAACCAAAATCTCGGAGATAATGAAAATTAATTATAAACAAGCAGGTGTGAAAGGAGTCAAAAGGTTTCGTGCTAAAAATTATATGTATTTTTTTATGCTAGAATCTGAATATGCGTATGTCGGAAATATGCCGCAACAAGCCAACTAAACTATAAGATCTGTATGTGGATGTGAAGACGATGGTATAATATCAATTGTTCTTACTCGAAAAACAAAACAAAACATTTAGGATGTAAATTATGTAACCGTAAAGAAATCAAAAAAAAGATAGTAAAGCATGTGCAACATTCAATTAAATATCTATTTCAATGCCAAAAAGAGTAAATTGTACTATGTAAACAAACAAATCTAGGTACTCATATATATATATCACATTCTATAAATAAATAAATAAATAAATAGATTAATGTATAAATAAATAATTAGATAAATAAATAAATAAACAAATAAATAGAACGCAAAAAAAAAACACAATTAATGAATGATTAATAAATATTAACGAATGAATAAATAAAATTAAATGGAATATATAATCGAATAGAGTTGTATCTACAAATTCTAACATGGTCTTGCTTCTAACATGGGAGTGTCTTAGGAAGCTTTCCTCGGCGGTTACGATGATGTTTCTGGTTGATGACGATGTTCCGGTAATTTAGACTGCGGACGGACGTGATGTTATCCCTCAGCAAGGTAAATGAGTAAGCAAAAATTTGGACTGGACACTATACGAGACATATACAGATATACTGTCTTCATTGTTCCCGCAATTCCAGACCAGCCTGGAGGCTTCTGCTGGAAGACTTGAAACAATTTGAACAGTATGTACGTGAGGAAGCTAAGATATAAGGACGGAACAGTGCTACAAGTGTATGCAATAACGACATTGAGACAAGGACACTGTATACGTATACAAACACAATACGAATTGAAAGGAAAATTGAAATTATGATAGGAAAGTGAAATGCACATTTAAAAGAAAAGAGTACAAAAAAAAACGTAGGACCACAAGTTTGAGTGAGTTGTTCTTGTGGTCATCATTAATGTCACCCGTTGCAATTCAAGTTGGTATGTCAACTGACTGCCACTTGAAGACTTACGGGTCTCTTGATGATGGTAACAGGAACATCTACGGATGGACGACTAGGACGGACATTTGACAAGAACAAAACGTTGGGCGCCATTTTTGTTATAATAGGGGTTTTTGGTAGATAGAGGGTGGAAGATAGGAAGAAAGGAAGGTAGGAAGAAAATGTTTTGAATATAAATATGGGATTATAGAGGGCGTTGGAGATGAGAAGGTGACTTAAATTATTTCTGTTTGGATTTCTATCCCGGATCGGAAAGGCATTCTCTGCATCTTTACAAGCGTATCTCAGTTGGTCTAATGTAAAAATTGCCATGGGATAAACCAACTTTCCAATTCTTAAGTTTAAATTCCTCTTGATTATTTTCACTATTTCAAACTCTGGGGCTTGAATGGTCATTTGTGATCTGAGTTTGGCGATCGCTGCGAAAAATTCATCAGTTGATTCATCCGGCACCTTGCCTACGGTCCATAAGGTCTCTCATTATTTCGAAGTCTGACTTCGCATTGCGGAATTGACGCGTGAGTGCATTACGCAGAGATGGCCAATGCGAATAGTAATTAGCTCTTTTAAATTGCCAATACCATTCGTGTGCCGTACCGGAGAGGAGGATGTGGAAATCGCGCAAAATCTCAGACCATGGACACTTGAACTGGCGTTGAAGGGTTTCCAGCCGAAAAATGAAGTCCTCCACAGTTAGCGAATCCGGGTTTCCTTCAAAGTAAATGTCCCACTTATCGATTTTTATCGGGCCTTTTATATTGGTGCGGTATCTTGGATTGCTTGTGTGCTGCGGAGGGCTCTGAACCATCCCCAGAGTTTGTATAGGAGATGTTTGTTGTCTCTGGTGGTTTATCTCTTGGTCACTGGAACCTGGGAAGTGAGTTTCTCTTGGATGAAATGGTTCCGAGGTTGGATCTAGTTGGGAATTTAAATTTATTTGTGAACGATACTGTTCCGAATGATTTGATGCTGATGCTTGTTTGGGTGCAGGGTATTGTTTCTCTAATTGTTGAGGACCTTGTTTAGGATTCTGGATAGCATCAACTTATGTTTGCCTAAGCAGTGGTTGGATAAGCTCGTTTATACTTTTAGTAAACTCGAGGAAGCTTCTTCTCATTTCATCTTTCATCGGGTTTGCGATTTCTTCTTTTAGGGACTCGTTGTATGAAAAGTAAGCATTTACCACTACCAGGTTAACATAAGCCCTGATGTCTGAAGGTAGACTATTTTTATTTGTGTCGTCATTTTGTGTATTGTTAACACGTTGCTGCTCTTCTAATAGCGTGGCATCGGACCTAGTGCTTTGACTGAAGGTTTCTATCCCTACGGCTCTTTGCTGACTAAGGCTATTACAAGATGGTGGGTCTATGGAATCGCTCAAGTCACTATAGCTGAGAGGTATGGAAGGGGGTGGGAGATGTGAGAACAAGCTTGCTGACGGAGGATAATTTGTTGTGACTGCTGGAATTTGTTGCAGTGGTACGGTCAGAGTATTACTCTCTATGTTTATGGATGGTTCTGTTAATGTTGCTGGTGGCACTCTACCACCTGGGGGACTGTGCTGTACTTTTGGTATTGTACCTGTCACCTTATGGGAAACCTGTGCTCGAGTAAGCCTACGATTTTGTTCGAATTCGCTGCTTCTTCTCATCTTTTGTCTTTCTTTTTCAGACTCATCCATTTCAAGAAAGGTACTACCAACAACTACCAACCAAAATCTCGGAGATAATGAAAATTAATTATAAACAAGCAGGTGTGAAAGGAGTCAAAAGGTTTCGTGCTAAAAATTATATGTATTTTTTTATGCTAGAATCTGAATATGCGTATGTCGGAAATATGCCGCAACAAGCCAACTAAACTATAAGATCTGTATGTGGATGTGAAGACGATGGTATAATATCAATTTTTCTTACTCGAAAAACAAAAAAAAACATTTAGGATGTAAATTATGTAACCGTAAAGAAATCAAAAAAAAGATAGTAAAGCATGTGCAACATTCAATTAAATATCTATTTCAATGCCAAAAAGAGTAAATTGTACTATGTAAACAAACAAATCTAGGTACTCATATATATATATCACATTCTATAAATAAATAAATAAATAAATAGATTAATGTATAAATAAATAATTAGATAAATAAATAAATAAACAAATAAATAGAACGCAAAAAAAAAACACAATTAATGAATGATTAATAAATATTAACGAATGAATAAATAAAATTAAATGGAATATATAATCGAATAGAGTTGTATCTACAAATTCTAACATGGTCTTGCTTCTAACATGGGAGTGTCTTAGGAAGCTTTCCTCGGCGGTTACGATGATGTTTCTGGTTGATGACGATGTTCCGGTAATTTAGACTGCGGACGGACGTGATGTTATCCCTCAGCAAGGTAAATGAGTAAGCAAAAATTTGGACTGGACACTATACGAGACATATACAGATATACTGTCTTCATTGTTCCCGCAATTCCAGACCAGCCTGGAGGCTTCTGCTGGAAGACTTGAAACAATTTGAACAGTATGTACGTGAGGAAGCTAAGATATAAGGACGGAACAGTGCTACAAGTGTATGCAATAACGACATTGAGACAAGGACACTGTATACGTATACAAACACAATACGAATTGAAAGGAAAATTGAAATTATGATAGGAAAGTGAAATGCACATTTAAAAGAAAAGAGTACAAAAAAAAACGTAGGACCACAAGTTTGAGTGAGTTGTTCTTGTGGTCATCATTAATGTCACCCGTTGCAATTCAAGTTGGTATGTCAACTGACTGCCACTTGAAGACTTACGGGTCTCTTGATGATGGTAACAGGAACATCTACGGATGGACGACTAGGACGGACATTTGACAAGAACAAAACGTTGGGCGCCATTTTTGTTATAATAGGGGTTTTTGGTAGATAGAGGGTGGAAGATAGGAAGAAAGGAAGGTAGGAAGAAAATGTTTTGAATATAAATATGGGATTATAGAGGGCGTTGGAAATGAGAAGGTGACAGGAAACTAGGATGTGATAGGTATATATATCAATACAAATTGATTTATTTAGTTAGGTATTTTATTTTTATTATTATTATTTTTTTTTTTTTCAGGAAAAAAAAGAAAACTAATATCCCCTCTCCTGAGACCTGAGATGGATGTATGGATATGTACTTCTATGCACCTACCTAATCTGAGCTCAAATTAAGGGTATCGCAACTATTTTGCTGACTTTTATGAATTATGCTGCCTTTTTAGAAAATCGATATTAGCTTTTTGTTTTTTTTTTCTTTCTAAGCAAATAGAAACGTAAATATGGACACTAAGTATGACAGTGGGAACAATACAATAAACAATTGAATAAATTATAAAACTAAAACTAAATTATAACATTCTAAATAAATTATACAACAGAGACGGCTTGGTAATTGACTACTTAATTGGTAATAAAAAAAAAATTTTTTTTTCTTAAATTAAATCAAAAAAAAATAATCCATTATGTTAATTTGGCGAATTTTGCCGGTTCTTCTTCTTTTTATTCTTCTTCTTCTCGTGAGGGGGGTTAAAGAAAAACAAAGGGGGGAAGAAAAAAAATATGTCGATCACGGTATTTTTTTCTTGCCGTGATCGCCCCTTTCTCACTTGGTGTATGAGGATGTCGTCCGAATCCTTGCTATTTTTCTGCAGCGTAAGGCAACTAAAACCCTAAATTCAATTTTAATCTTTTAATGCTACGCTGTAACATTGCTAGCACTTACCCTTTCTCCTCGAAATGTCCTTCAATTATACCCCCTTTTTTTGTATTCCGCCCCTTTTACATTCCAAACAAAATTTTTAATTTTTTTTTTATATTAGCTTATTATTATTATTATTATTTTTTTTTTTTTTTATTTCACTTGTTCAGGAAAAATTTAAATTTGTAAGTATTCCTTTTTTTTTTGTGAGGATTTCTGTAACTTAACTGGTTGCAATCACTGCACTTTGTATTGTGGTGTGATGCTTTTAGCTCTGCCTATTGCGATGTCTTCATATTCTGTTGTTTACGGTACCAACATTCAGCCACTCAGCCTTATTCATCGTAGGCAATCAGGGTTCTCTTCCGAATAGCTTATTGGAAGTTTTAAGCTATTGCCCCCTACCTTACCCACTGCCTAAAATTGTTGGTTCTAAGCCATGCTGGCTTGGCACCACCTTTTAATTTCCTTCGAAAATCGATATTCATTCGAAGTTCGAATCCCGATCCCCACCATCTTGATTTTTGGTTTGAGAATTTTCAAATAAATTAAATTGTTTTGTTTAGATAGAAAGAGGATGTTCCGGTAAGTATTTGGATATGTTTTTATTTTTATTCAACCTAATTTCTCTTTTACAGGGAGATGTAACAAAACTCTGGACTTTACAGAGTGCTCACGACGGAAAGGACAGAGGACAGCTATCTGGATTGGAACAATTGGACGTGGTGAAGAACCGCACGCTATGATCAGCCGGGCATGTAAATTATTGATCAACATACATATGTACATATGTACGATGTACATGTACATATATCGTATGTTCATTCCTGCCTATGTGCGTTAGGGAAATGAACTTTCCCAAAACAGCTGTGCGAGTTCTTGGGCTGTTAGCAACGTAAGTACATGCAGAAGGAAATATGTTATATACATATACGTGCAAATATATTTAATACATTAAAAAAATATCACAATAAATAAATTTCTAAGTTAAAGTCAATAGTAATATAGATAAATAATTAAATAAATTATCATTTAAATAAATAAAGGTGTAAACAAACAAATGTATAAATAAGTAAATTTATGAATAAATAAATATATAAAAAAAAATAAATAAATTTGTAATTAAATAAATGTATAAATAAATAAATCTATGAATAAATAAATATATATAAAAAAATAAATAAATCTCTGTACTATTACATATACGAATAAATAAATACTTAATCTTAATACAGTCTATATTCTCTAATTCTATATAAATAAATAAATAAATTTGTTAATAATTATAATTTTATGACTACAAAGATGGTTCCTTTTTTTTGTAACTTTACGTTGCTGTCGCTTTTTCATGTCCTTCGCGTGATAAACTCCGATTTCTGTTCCAACTAGATTTTCCAGCTCATACAAGTTCCGACCAATTGCTCTTACTACACGACATTTAACATATTTTGGACACAGTTTAGACGCTAAGTACTTGGACGTGTCACTTAAAATAAAATTTCTTCGGTAAACCTCTTGGCCAGGTATATATCGTACTATTCGTGTTCTCATGTTGTAAGTTTTAGCGCTCCTTTCATAGGATTTCTTAATGTTCTGTGTAATTTTATTTCTCAAGCACTGCAATCGTTTTTGTCTTGAGAGGGTTGTTACTTCTCCGTCCTCCACAGCATTGAGTCGTTGAGCCAGTTCGTAGCAGCTTCCATGTGTCATCATATTTATGCCAAACAAGGCAAAGTATGGTGACACACCGATTGAACTATGCACAGAACTCCTCAACGATCCCGCTATGTCACTTAAGTGAAGATCCCAATCACCATGGTCAGTCGTTATGTAAGATTTTATGGCCGTGATTATAGATCAATTCACTCTTTCAGACGCATTCGATTGAGGCGAGTAATTGGCGGTTCTCAGGTGTCGAATTTGCTGTTGTATCAAAAAATTTTGGAAATCTTTTGCCAAGAACTGCTTACCATTGTCCGAGTGTATTACTTGCGGTACACCGAACATGTTAAAAACATTCTGTAAAAACTGGACAACACTGGACGAATTTGCATTTCTAAGCGCTTTCAATAACACAAACTTTGACAAATGATCGAGGACCACAAATATAAATCTTTTTCCGGATCTTGATCTGGGGTATGGTCCCAAGAAATCTATATATAGTTTCTGAAATGGACGATCAGTACAAAAATTTGTTGACATTGGCGGACGTTGTATGAAGTTGGACGGTTTACATAGTTTACATGTAACGCAATTGGACACATATCGACGAATTTGGACTGTCATATTTGGCCAATAAAAGAATTGCTTAACCCTGTGTAATGTTTTTGCAACACCACCATGCGAAGCTTGCGGAGGATTGTGTGCTCTTGAAATTAACTCCTCTGTGAGATGTGACGGGATCCATAATTTCCAGTTGTGTTCAACCGTCGACTCATCTCCGTACGGTGGCAGCGCCCGTTTATACACATAATCTTCTTCTATTTAGAGGTCTGGCAATTCCTCTTGATGTTGTGGGATCGTTTTTATTAGCTCTAAATACTCATCCGATTTGAACGCTTCGGAATTTAAGTCCACAAGCGGAGCGATGTCTTCCATTTCGAGGCTGTCGATATGTACACGGGACAGAGTATCTGGCACAATGTTTAGCGAACCTTTCCGGTGTTCGATTTGGAAGGTATATTTCTGCAGCTCCAGACTCCATCTTCCAAGCCTGCCGGAGAGGTTCTTGAGGCTCATCAGCCACCTTAGACTGGAATGGTCGGTAATGATGGTGATTTGGATTCGACGATCGAAATTATTGTGTGCGCACTATCGACAGAATAAATCGAACGATCTTGAAACGAAAAGTTTAGGAAATAATACACACACACACGAATATCCACGTTATAATGTATATTTATTTGTTTAGTACTAATTACAAGGGTAACTTGTCACTGCCGCGAATCAATTGCAAGTGATTGATCAAACTCCTCATCATTCCCATAGTGCACTTGTTTACGTACCACCGATCTGCAGACTGTACAGCGTTGTTGTTTTTAAAAAATCATACGATGATCCTGTTGGCCGATCATCCGATTTTGCCTGTGTGGTTGTTGGCAGGATTTAAAATGGTCCGATTTTGTGGTGCAGTGACTAACAGCAATTTCGTACAAATAAACAGTGACTCGACAAATGTAGCAACAATAATTTTATAATAAACAATTAATACAATATTTAAACGAATAGGAAAGAATGAAACAAATAAATGAAAATGAATGATTAACAATGAATTAATTAAATAATTTAAATTGAACAAATAACGAGTATCAAACATCCCGCCCCCCCTGGAGCTAGTTTCAGGACATTGGTAGGATCGCAAGTTTGGTGATAGGCCTAAGTAATTGTCCACGATTGGTTCGCACCGTCGCAACTCGGGATAAATTATCTGGTCCAGGATGAACAGCTTCGATTCTGCCCAGTAACCACTTTGATGGGGGAAGATGTGGCTCCTTTATCACGACTAAGTCATTCACCTTCAAATTACACTGAACCTTCTTCCATTTCGGTCGCTCCTGAAGGCTTGTGACGTACTCCATCTGCCATCTCTTCCAAAATCCTTGGACCATATTTTGAATGTGTGTCCAATGGGACAAACGATTTACAGGAACGTCTAGGCAGCTTGGCTCTGGAACAGCAGTGTGCGGCTCACCTATAAGGAAATGAGAAGGGGTTAGTGGATTTAAATCGTCGTCGGATAGCGGACACAAAGGACGAGAGTTGAGGAGAGCTTCGATTTGAGTGAACACTGTATACAGCTCCTCAAATGTTAAGATGGAACTTCCGATTACACGACGAAGGTGAAGTTTGATGGACTTCACGCCGGCCTCCCACAATCCTCCAAAGTGTGGTGCAGAGGGAGGTATGAAGTGCCATGTGGTTCCATCCATGGCAAGTGAACTGGCGATGTCATCGTTGTAAGTCTCCGATAAGACCAGCCGTTGCATTTCGTTTAAGCAGCGACGAGCTCCTTGAAAATTTGTCCCATTGTCTGAGTAAATATTGGAACACTTACCGCGACGTGCAGTGAACCGTCTGAAGGCAGCGAGAAATGCATCGGTCGTCAAATCACTAACCAATTCGAGGTGAATAGCCTTGGTGCTCATGCATACAAACAGCGCAAGATACGCCTTCGATAATCTTGGATTTCGGCCACGAGAAAGCTTCATGGTAAAAGGCCCAGCATAGTCGCATCCAGAATTCAAAAATGGTCGACTACGTTGAACACGTTGAATTGGCAAATCACCCATGAGTTGCATAGTTGTCGTCTTCCTCTGGAGAAAGCAGGGTTTGCATTGATGTACGACTTTGCGAATGAGATTTCGGCTTCCCAAAATCCAGTATCTCTGGCGCACTATGACGAATGTCTCCGTTGTTCCTGGGTGAAGATAGGCTGCATGAATGTGTCTCACTATAAGTAGAGAAATGTGGTTATTGGGTAGGAGTATTGGATGTTTAAGGCTGAATGACAAGGAAGTATTCTTCAGTCGACCCCCTACACGAAGAAGCCCCTCTTGGTCAATGAATGGAGAGTACCTCAGTAATTTTGAATTCGCATTAAGGTCGCGGCTAGTTTGCAGATTGCGAATATCAATCCCGAACGTTTCTTGCTGGACAATTTTAAAAATAATAAGTTCTGCTGAGTGCAATTCTGAGACCTTTAAACCGAGCACAGTCTTATCAAGTAGTTTAGGTCGACAGTTTTTGTAAAGCGAATACAGTACGCGACTATTCGAATTAACCGAGTCCACGACGAAATTTTGGCGATTAATATCTTGAAGTTATCTGCTTCTGCTGTGGTTGTGAGGGTTTGTTTTGGTTGTTTGTGTTCTTCCGCTGACACTTCATCCTGTTGTGGCACTGAGAACGTTGAAACTGGCCAATGTTCCTGTGGCAGCGATAACCATGGAGGACCGGTCCACCATAGAGGATGCGTAGGAAGAGCAGATGGTAGTAAGCCTCGTGACGCACAATCTGCGGGATTGGACTCCGATGCGATATGCCTCCACGCATATCGTGGAATCCGTTCTAGGATGGCAGCTGTACGATTAGCGACGAATGTAGTCCAACGACGAGGTGAGGAAGACAGCCAATGGAGCACGATTTGTGAATCGCACCATGCAAAAACTTTCAAGTTTCGGGGAATCGACGATTTAATTGAGGTTATTAGGCGACTGAGAAGAAGAGCACCACAGAGCTCTAACCGAGGAATCGAGACAGGTTTGAGAGGTGCAACCTTGGTCTTGGCAGCAACTATGACGATCTGGAACTGATTGGGAGCGATTTGACATCGAGCGTAGACAACAGCAGAGTAGGCCAATAGCGAAGCATCCGAGAATCCGTGAAGTTCGATGTCATACGAAGGGAAAATTACTCGAGGCACTTGTATTTGTTCAAAGTGGTGCAGTTCTTCTTGGTACCGCGTCCACCTTGCAGCTAATTCTGTGGGAAGTGGGTCATCCCAGCCTAGGTTGAGTTCTGATGACCACAGTACCTGAAACATCATTTCAAATAAAACAACTGATGGGCCCAAAAATCCTAAAGGATCAAAGATGCGTGATATCTCAGACAACAATGAACGCCTAGTAGGAGGGCTGGTCAATCGAGACTCGGTCATGCGAAAAGAATATTGATCTGATCTTGGATCCCAATGCATACCGAGAACCTTTATTATTGATTTCGACCGATCAGTATCAATCCAGGAGAATTCACAGTCATCCTTGGGCAACTGGGTAAGTAGGGGCCAGCAGTTAGAGTTCCACTTCCGGAGTTCGAGTCTAGCATTTGACAATAAGGATACAAGCTCAGACGCAAGATGTAGAAGTTCGTTTGTTGAATTTGCTCCCGTCATTATATCTACGTACACATTGCTTAACAAAACGCGCGCTGCAGCTGGATACTTAGTTTGGTAGTCCAAAGCTATCTGCTTGAGCACTCGAACTGACAAAAATGGTGCAGATGCAGTTCCATACGTAACGGTGCGTAGACGAAAGTGACTAATACAATCGGATGGGCTCTCACGCCAGACGATGCGTTGGAAGTTGGTGTGCAGATCATCTACCAATATCTGTCGAAACATTTTGACAACATCTGCGGTAAACACGAACTTATGCTGACGAAAACGTACGCAAACTCCAAATAAATCGCGCTGAATGGGTGGACCTATGAGCAACTGACTATTTAGCGACGTGCCTAGAGAATCCCTAGCCGAACCATCAAACACTACACGTAATTTGGTTGTCGAGCTGTCTGACTTCAAAACAGCGTTATGTGGTAGGTAAAAAACTTTTCCGGATTCACCTTCCAACTCATCTGGTGATACACGAACCATGTGACCTAGATCCAAGTATTCCTGCATGAATTTAACATATAAACTATGCAATTTGGGATCCTTGGAAAACCGACGTTCCATCGAATGTAGGCGATTGACAGCTTGTTTAATTGAGCTACTAAAACAGGGCGAAGGGCGTTTGAATGGCAATTGAACGACGTACCTCCCGTCGGGGGAGCGCGAGAACGTGTTCCGAAAGTGTGTTTCAGCTTCATCATCAGCAAAAGATTCATCCTTCAGTGGTGTTCCTTCATCCAACTCCCAAAACCGCTGCAGCAGAATGTCGACGTCAAGCGTAGAATGAAGCGATGAAACCGGAACTTGTTGTGGTTGTTTGAAATCTAAAAGCTCTCCAGTGACTACCCAGCCAAACGATGTATTCTGAGCAATTGGTAGACCATGTGGCCCTTGCATCTGACCCGCCTTTAGGATACACCATAGTTTGTCTGCACCAAGAAGCATATCAATAGGACCAGGTACATTGAAGTTGGGATCTGCCAATTCGAGATTCTGTATATGAGACCAGGTAGATGCGTCAAAGGAGTGCGAAGGGAGATTTGAAGTTAGCTTGTTTAGAATGAAGCTTTCGACGATGAGGTGGGTTTGATTAAGGCGCGACCATAAATCGATTGTGATGCAGCCTCTGGTTTGACCAGCAGCTGTTGAAGAAAGCCCGACAACTGGAATTCTTGCATGCTTACGGGGTAGACCTAAGCGTTGTGCAAATGATTCCACGACAAATGAGATTTGCGAACCTGAATCGATCAATATACGGCAGTTTATGAAATTGCCTAGGTTGTCCTGAACCTTTGCCAGTACGGTTGGGAGAATTGTTTGCCGACAGTGGCCAACATCGAGCGACGAATGATTATTTACCGGTGGCGAAACAGGCGCGGGTGTGGGTGTTAATTGTCTAGGGGTATGCTGAAAGCTTTCAGCCGACGAAGTTTGCACACGATTAGAGGGTAAGACGTTTTGCTGATCGGTGTGAACCAAAGAGTGATGACGAGAATTACATACACGACAGCGAAACGATGACCGACATTTACTCGAGGTATGACCTGTACGAAGACAATTAAAACACAGAGAGTTGGTTTTAACGAACGCGCGGCGAGATTCAATGTTCAAAGCTGTAAACTGAGGACACTGTGACAAGATGTGGTTATTTTTGCATTTCGGGCATTGTGGACATGATTGCGATTGCGATGGAGACTCAGCGAAATGAGTGCGAATTTGTCCATGCGGTTTTGCACGTGAATTATTTGGGCGCGAAAGAGATTTGCACGATTCTAATGCATCGCACTTTGATTGCAAAAACGACAAAAGTTCTTCAAATTTGCAATTCTCCCGAGAACCGACAGTTTCAGCCCAACTCTGCTTAGTGTCCGCATCGAGTTTGTTCACTATTAAATAGATCAACCAAGGATCACGATTGTTTGAACCGAGCGCATTTAATCCGCGTATAACCTCATCAGCACCATCCGTAATTTTCCGCAATGTCTCTACATTAATTACACTGGTTGAAGGAAGCGCTATAAATGTCTGAATGAACGATTGCACAATGAGATTCACGCGATCATACCGTTTTTCTAGCCGTTCCCAGGCTTCTAAATAATTCGCTTCAGTAATTGGAAGATGTTTTACTAAATTCGCGGCATCATCCCGAAGAAACGAATTGAGATAGTAAAATTTCTGTGTTGCCGTTAAATTTGGATGATTGTCTACCGAACCCATAAACGTGTCTCTGAACGAAGGCCAATCCTTGTAGTTTCCCGAGAAGGATGGCACTGTTAATTTGGGCAATTGAATTGACGACGTACGATCTGGATTCGAATTCAGCCTTTCCAGAATTTTAGATTGCTGTTGCGCGAGCTCTTCTACCGCTGAGCTTTCTTTAATAGCCGAAATCCTTTCGCGTATATTTTTCGCAATTGTCGAATGTGCAACAAAGTATCTGTCTTCATACTCACCGAATTCTTGCTCAAAACTTACGACCTCTTCTTCACTTGCATCTTGCAGTGCTCCTCCATGGAGTGAGCAGAATTCTGACCATGTTTCGTCCAATTTAGTCAGCCGAATCTCAAGCATTTCGAGGGTAGTGGCGGGACTGATTGTATCGATGAACGTTGCTGCACGAGTCAGACGTCCTTTTGCGTTGCCACGTTTAATGCGAAGAGAGTTCATGATTAGGATACACTGGGATAAATTGGAGGAAACTTATTGTTCAATATATAAAGGTCTAATTCCCGAATCACTGTTTCCGTTTTTTCTTTTTTCGTTAATATCTGATTCACTTTAATCTGGATCTGAAGGACCAACAAATATGATTTGGATTCGACGATCGAAATTATTGTGTGCGCACTATCGACAGAATAAATCGAACGATCTTGAAACGAAAAGTTTAGGAAATAATACACACACACACGAATATCCACGTTATAATGTATATTTATTTGTTTAGTACTAATTACAAGGGTAACTTGTCACTGCCGCGAATCAATTGCAAGTGATTGATCAAACTCCTCATCATTCCCATAGTGCACTTGTTTACGTACCACCGATCTGCAGACTGTACAGCGTTGTTGTTTTTAAAAAATCATACGATGATCCTGTTGGCCGATCATCCGATTTTGCCTGTGTGGTTGTTGGCAGGATTTAAAATGGTCCGATTTTGTGGTGCAGTGACTAACAGCAATTTCGTACAAATAAACAGTGACTCGACAAATGTAGCAACAATAATTTTATAATAAACAATTAGTACAATATTTAAACGAATAGGAAAGAATGAAACAAATAAATGAAAATGAATGATTAACAATGAATTAATTAAATAATTTAAATTGAACAAATAACGAGTATCAAACAGATGGTAAACGACATACCTTCCACGTAGGGTCTGAATTTCTGGACGGCCAGTACCGCATTCTTTCTCTGTCACACTATAATTGCGTCTACATGAATTTAACTTCTGAGAGAAGTACGCGATCGGTCATTCTTCTTTAGCTTCGTAGATTTGGAACAAGACTGCACCAATTCCCAAATCAGAAGCGTCGCACTGGATGAAAAATCTCCTGGAAAAATCGGGGTGGATGAGTACTGGGGTGGTTGATAATGCAGTCTTAAGTGCTTCGAAGGCTTTCAGCGCCTCATCAGTCATCAGAAAAGGTTCTTTAGTTTTCTTCAGGGTTTCAGTTAAGGGGGCAGTCAGGCTAGAAAAATCCCTGATAAATCGTCTATACCACCCAGCGAGGCCGATTAGACTGCGTACTTGCTTTCGGTTTTTTGGAACGGGTAGATCAACGACCGCTTCGATCTTGGCCGGATCGGTCTTAAGCATTCCACCACCGACTATGTAGCCTAGGTAGCGAAGTTCCTTGAAGCAGAACTTTGACTTAGTCAAGTTAATGGTGAGGTCCACTTTCCGCAAGCATAGCTCGACCTCCTCGAGCAATGCGAGATGAGTCTCGAAGTCTGGAGATACAATAAGCAAGTCATCGAGATAGACGAAGACTCTTTCTCTTAAACGCGACGGGATGACCATTAACCTACACATCCTTTGGGCCGCATTACACAACCCGAAGGGCATGGCAGTAAACTGGTATAAGTGTCTCCCCGGAATCGTAAAAGCAGTTTTCACCCTACTCTGTTTCTCCAGCGGTATCTGCCAGAAAGCATCTTTTAAATCGACATTACTGATGTAGTAAGTGTCCTGTAGCCGACTGAGAAGCCCGTCGATATGGGGGAGAGGGTAAGCGTCTTATTTCGTAAGCTCGTTGACTTTACGAGAATCCAGGCAAAGTCGATTTTTACCTGGTTTTCGTATGAGTACAACAGGCGAACTCCACGGACTCTCACTCTCCTCGATAACGCCGAGACTTATCATCCGGTCTATCTCCGCATACAGAAGACCTTGTATGGCTGGGGAAACAGGGTAGTGACGTTGCTTTACAGGTTCCGTCTCCCCGGTGTCGATGACATGCTCCTCCAACGATGTTTTTCCGAGACCATTTTTTTTTTATTTATATAATTTACGCGCGCCTAAGGGGTTA
Source organism: Volucella bombylans (assembly GCA_949129095.1). Taxonomy (NCBI): domain Eukaryota; kingdom Metazoa; phylum Arthropoda; class Insecta; order Diptera; family Syrphidae; genus Volucella; species Volucella bombylans. The sequence continues at coordinate 240,174,590 of OX422140.1, forward strand.
GATACCCTTTTACTGTTGCCAGGGCGCGGGCGGAAAGATAGAAGGAGGAGAAAGGAAAATTGTTTTTGTAGTGGTTTGAAACTCAGGTGTGTTTGGTTTCTATGTTTGCTCTCCAGGGGTGGGAGTCCGAATAGGACGGAGAGTTTTTCTTCACTCAGAGTGATTCGAGATATAATTCCCAGTATTTTTTTTTCTTTGCTTGAAACTCTTATAACAGCCAAATCTACGTGTCAGTGTTATGCCTTCACACGCAGAATTTTTTTGTCTGAGTTCCAATTACACAATGAAAAACTGATTTTGCCATGGGCAGGATGCTGGGTGAAACAGCGAAATTTTGTTTTGACTGCCTCTAGTCTGGACTGGTCTTTTACTGATAACTGGGAGTATCTGTATTATTTATATTACCTGTTAGTGTAATCGAACCTATAATTTCAGGCGCTATTTCGAAAGTCTTCCAAAAATCAACCCCTAGGTACAACTCCTGGTCGAGACTCGGGACTAGAAAAAAGGTTACCGTCTTTGTCGCACCTTTATACTGTACTGGTGCAGTGATTCTACCGATAATGGCTTGGTTCTTCCCATCGGCAGTTTTCACGCCAGCACTATTAAATGAACTAAATGGTAAACCTATTTTTTTGACTACCTGTTCACAATGTTTCCCTAATATACTTATGCTAGCCCCGCTATCCAGTAGACTTAACATTGCCCTTTCTCCTATTTTTACTTTCGCATAAGGCCTTGGATCAGAGGACGTGTCGACTGGCGCTATTGCTTTCCTGACCATCTTTCTAATTGTATATCGTTCCCTAGCTTTTAAAATTCTATTAGTTACTATCCCTTTACCACCTATTATTCTGTGTTTTGCCTTAATATATTCCTTTAATCTTATATGCAGGGGTTTTATATCCAATTTCTTTGGCTGTTCAACTTCCTTTTTTTCTGGGTCCCTCCTTAGTATTTTAACCTGCCCCTCATTTCCTTCTATGTCTTCTTCTATCTGGATGATGACACATCCTTGATTCTTTAGTCAGGGAATTGCGTCGAACGCGACTTCCCCGTTGACATCACATTCCTCTGGCTGTTTTCCGGGTTGCACCTCCGACATTTAGGAGTTATCACTCCCTCTTGCCCACATCGGTAGCAGAAGATATTTCTACTGTTAAGATGGGCAGTGAATGAAGGTGTGACCCTCGGCCTTGCAGTTCCAGCAAGACAATTTTTTTGGCTCTGCAAAACTTCTTGACGGCTTCGGCCTCGGTTCACCATACTGCATAGCTGCCATCTCCCTGATCTCTGCCGTGTGATCTTCCGGATTTAAGTAAACTATGCCACTTAAATTATTTCTGTTTGGATTTCTATCCCGGATCGGAAAGGCATTCTCTGCATCTTTGCAAGCGTATCTCAGTTGGTCTAATGTAAAAATTGCCATGGGATAAACCAACTTTCCAATTCTTAAGTTTAAATTCCTCTTGATTATTTTCACTATTTCAAACTCTGGGGCTTGAATGGTCATTTGTGATCTGAGTTTGGCGATCGCTGCGAAAAATTCATCAGTTGATTCATCCGGCACCTTGCCTACGGTCCATAAGGTCTCTCATTATTTCGAAGTCTGACTTCGCATTGCGGAATTGACGCGTGAGTGCATTACGCAGAGATGGCCAATGCGAATAGTAATTAGCTCTTTTAAATTGCCAATACCATTCGTGTGCCGTACCGGAGAGGAGGATGTGGAAATCGCGCAAAATCTCAGACCATGGACACTTGAACTGGCGTTGAAGGGTTTCCAGCCGAAAAATGAAGTCCTCCACAGTTAGCGAATCCGGGTTTCCTTCAAAGTAAATGTCCCACTTATCGATTTTTATCGGGCCTTTTATATTGGTGCGGTATCTTGGATTGCTTGTGTGCTGCGGAGGGCTCTGAACCATCCCCAGAGTTTGTATAGGAGATGTTTGTTGTCTCTGGTGGTTTATCTCTTGGTCACTGGAACCTGGGAAGTGAGTTTCTCTTGGATGAAATGGTTCCGAGGTTGGATCTAGTTGGGAATTTAAATTTATTTGTGAACGATACTGTTCCGAATGATTTGATGCTGATGCTTGTTTGGGTGCAGGGTATTGTTTCTCTAATTGTTGAGGACCTTGTTTAGGATTCTGGATAGCATCAACTTTTGTTTGCCTAAGCAGTGGTTGGATAAGCTCGTTTATACTTTTAGTAAACTCGAGGAAGCTTCTTCTCATTTCATCTTTCATCGGGTTTGCGATTTCTTCTTTTAGGGACTCGTTGTATGAAAAGTAAGCATTTACCACTACCAGGTTAACATAAGCCCTGATGTCTGAAGGTAGACTATTTTTATTTGTGTCGTCATTTTGTGTATTGTTAACACGTTGCTGCTCTTCTAATAGCGTGGCATCGGACCTAGTGCTTTGACTGAAGGTTTCTATCCCTACGGCTCTTTGCTGACTAAGGCTATTACAAGATGGTGGGTCTATGGAATCGCTCAAGTCACTATAGCTGAGAGGTATGGAAGGGGGTGGGAGATGTGAGAACAAGCTTGCTGACGGAGGATAATTTGTTGTGACTGCTGGAATTTGTTGCAGTGGTACGGTCAGAGTATTACTCTCTATGTTTATGGATGGTTCTGTTAATGTTGCTGGTGGCACTCTACCACCTGGGGGACTGTGCTGTACTTTTGGTATTGTACCTGTCACCTTATGGGAAACCTGTGCTCGAGTAAGCCTACGATTTTGTTCGAATTCGCTGCTTCTTCTCATCTTTTGTCTTTCTTTTTCAGACTCATCCATTTCAAGAAAGGTACTACCAACAACTACCAACCAAAATCTCGGAGATAATGAAAATTAATTATAAACAAGCAGGTGTGAAAGGAGTCAAAAGGTTTCGTGCTAAAAATTATATGTATTTTTTTATGCTAGAATCTGAATATGCGTATGTCGGAAATATGCCGCAACAAGCCAACTAAACTATAAGATCTGTATGTGGATGTGAAGACGATGGTATAATATCAATTTTTCTTACTCGAAAAACAAAAAAAAACATTTAGGATGTAAATTATGTAACCGTAAAGAAATCAAAAAAAAGATAGTAAAGCATGTGCAACATTCAATTAAATATCTATTTCAATGCCAAAAAGAGTAAATTGTACTATGTAAACAAACAAATCTAGGTACTCATATATATATATCACATTCTATAAATAAATAAATAAATAAATAGATTAATGTATAAATAAATAATTAGATAAATAAATAAATAAACAAATAAATAGAACGCAAAAAAAAAACACAATTAATGAATGATTAATAAATATTAACGAATGAATAAATAAAATTAAATGGAATATATAATCGAATAGAGTTGTATCTACAAATTCTAACATGGTCTTGCTTCTAACATGGGAGTGTCTTAGGAAGCTTTCCTCGGCGGTTACGATGATGTTTCTGGTTGATGACGATGTTCCAGTAATTTAGACTGCGGACGGACGTGATGTTATCCCTCAGCAAGGTAAATGAGTAAGCAAAAATTTGGACTGGACACTATACGAGACATATACAGATATACTGTCTTCATTGTTCCCGCAATTCCAGACCAGCCTGGAGGCTTCTGCTGGAAGACTTGAAACAATTTGAACAGTATGTACGTGAGGAAGCTAAGATATAAGGACGGAACAGTGCTACAAGTGTATGCAATAACGACATTGAGACAAGGACACTGTATACGTATACAAACACAATACGAATTGAAAGGAAAATTGAAATTATGATAGGAAAGTGAAATGCACATTTAAAAGAAAGGAGTACAAAAAAAACGTAGGACCACAAGTTTGAGTGAGTTGTTCTTGTGGTCATCATTAATGTCACCCGTTGCAATTCAAGTTGGTATGTCAACTGACTGCCACTTGAAGACTTACGGGTCTCTTGATGATGGTAACAGGAACATCTACGGATGGACGACTAGGACGGACATTTGACAAGAACAAAACGTTGGGCGCCATTTTTGTTATAATAGGGGTTTTTGGTAGATAGAGGGTGGAAGATAGGAAGAAAGGAAGGTAGGAAGAAAATGTTTTGAATATAAATATGGGATTATAGAGGGCGTTGGAGATGAGAAGGTGACAGGAAACTAGGATGTGATAGGTATATATATCAATACAAATTGATTTATTTAGTTAGGTATTTTATTTTTATTATTATTATTTTTTTTTTTTCAGGAAAAAAAAGAAAACTAATATCCCCTCTCCTGAGACCTGAGATGGATGTATGGATATGTACTTCTATGCACCTACCTAATCTGAGCTCAAATTAAGGGTATCGCAACTATTTTGCTGACTTTTATGAATTATGCTGCCTTTTTAGAAAATCGATATTAGCTTTTTGTTTTTTTTTTCTTTCTAAGCAAATAGAAACGTAAATATGGACACTAAGTATGACAGTGGGAACAATACAATAAACAATTGAATAAATTATAAAACTAAAACTAAATTATAACATTCTAAATAAATTATACAACAGAGACGGCTTGGTAATTGACTACTTAATTGGTAATAAAAAAAAAATTTTTTTTTCTTAAATTAAATCAAAAAAAAATAATCCATTATGTTAATTTGGCGAATTTTGCCGGTTCTTCTTCTTTTTATTCTTCTTCTTCTCGTGAGGGGGGTTAAAGAAAAACAAAGGGGGGAAGAAAAAAAATATGTCGATCACGGTATTTTTTTCTTGCCGTGATCGCCCCTTTCTCACTTGGTGTATGAGGATGTCGTCCGAATCCTTGCTATTTTTCTGCAGCGTAAGGCAACTAAAACCCTAAATTCAATTTTAATCTTTTAATGCTACGCTGTAACATTGCTAGCACTTACCCTTTCTCCTCGAAATGTCCTTCAATTATACCCCCTTTTTTTGTATTCCGCCCCTTTTACATTCCAAACAAAATTTTTAATTTTTTTTTATATTAGCTTATTATTATTATTATTTTTTTTTTTTTTTTTATTTCACTTGTTCAGGAAAAATTTAAATTTGTAAGTATTCCTTTTTTTTTTTGTGAGGATTTCTGTAACTTAACTGGTTGCAATCACTGCACTTTGTATTGAGGTGTGATGCTTTTAGCTCTGCCTATTGCGATGTCTTCATATTCTGTTGTTTACGGTACCAACATTCAGCCACTCAGCCTTATTCATCGTAGGCAATCAGGGTTCTCTTCCGAATAGCTTATTGGAAGTTTTAAGCTATTGCCCCCTACCTTACCCACTGCCTAAAATTGTTGGTTCTAAGCCATGCTGGCTTGGCACCACCTTTTAATTTCCTTCGAAAATCGATATTCATTCGAAGTTCGAATCCCGATCCCCACCATCTTGATTTTTGGTTTGAGAATTTTCAAATAAATTAAATTGTTTTGTTTAGATAGAAAGAGGATGTTCCGGTAAGTATTTGGATATGTTTTTATTTTTATTCAACCTAATTTCTCTTTTACAGGGAGATGTACCAAAACTCTGGACTTTACAGAGTGCTCACGACGGAAAGGACAGAGGACAGCTATCTGGATTGGAACAATTGGACGTGGTGAAGAACCGCACGCTATGATCAGCCGGGCATGTAAATTATTGATCAACATACATATGTACATATGTACGATGTACATGTACATATATCGTATGTTCATTCCTGCCTATGTGCGTTAGGGAAATGAACTTTCCCAAAACAGCTGTGCGAGTTCTTGGGCTGTTAGCAACGTAAGTACATGCAGAAGGAAATATGTTATATACATATACGTGCAAATATATTTAATACATTAAAAAAATATCACAATAAATAAATTTCTAAGTTAAAGTCAATAGTAATATAGATAAATAATTAAATAAATTATCATTTAAATAAATAAAGGTGTAAACAAACAAATGTATAAATAAGTAAATTTATGAATAAATAAATATATAAAAAAAAATAAATAAATTTGTAATTAAATAAATGTATAAATAAATAAATCTATGAATAAATAAATATATATAAAAAAATAAATAAATCTCTGTACTATTACATATACGAATAAATAAATACTTAATCTTAATACAGTCTATATTCTCTAATTCTATATAAATAAATAAATAAATTTGTTAATAATTATAATTTTATGACTACAAAGATGGTTCCTTTTTTTTGTAACTTTACGTTGCTGTCGCTTTTTCATGTCCTTCGCGTGATAAACTCCGATTTCTGTTCCAACTAGATTTTCCAGCTCATACAAGTTCCGACCAATTGCTCTTACTACACGACATTTAACATATTTTGGACACAGTTTAGACGCTAAGTACTTGGACGTGTCACTTAAAATAAAATTTCTTCGGTAAACCTCTTGGCCAGGTATATATCGTACTATTCGTGTTCTCATGTTGTAAGTTTTAGCGCTCCTTTCATAGGATTTCTTAATGTTCTGTGTAATTTTATTTCTCAAGCACTGCAATCGTTTTTGTCTTGAGAGGGTTGTTACTTCTCCGTCCTCCACAGCATTGAGTCGTTGAGCCAGTTCGTAGCAGCTTCCATGTGTCATCATATTTATGCCAAACAAGGCAAAGTATGGTGACACACCGATTGAACTATGCACAGAACTCCTCAACGATCCCGCTATGTCACTTAAGTGAAGATCCCAATCACCATGGTCAGTCGTTATGTAAGATTTTATGGCCGTGATTATAGATCAATTCACTCTTTCAGACGCATTCGATTGAGGCGAGTAATTGGCGGTTCTCAGGTGTCGAATTTGCTGTTGTATCAAAAAATTTTGGAAATCTTTTGCCAAGAACTGCTTACCATTGTCCGAGTGTATTACTTGCGGTACACCGAACATGTTAAAAACATTCTGTAAAAACTGGACAACACTGGACGAATTTGCATTTCTAAGCGCTTTCAATAACACAAACTTTGACAAATGATCGAGGACCACAAATATAAATCTTTTTCCGGATCTTGATCTGGGGTATGGTCCCAAGAAATCTATATATAGTTTCTGAAATGGACGATCAGTACAAAAATTTGTTGACATTGGCGGACGTTGTATGAAGTTGGACGGTTTACATAGTTTACATGTAACGCAATTGGACACATATCGACGAATTTGGACTGTCATATTTGGCCAATAAAAGAATTGCTTAACCCTGTGTAATGTTTTTGCAACACCACCATGCGAAGCTTGCGGAGGATTGTGTGCTCTTGAAATTAACTCCTCTGTGAGATGTGACGGAATCCATAATTTCCAGTTGTGTTCAACCGTCGACTCATCTCCGTACGGTGGCAGCGCCCGTTTATACACATAATCTTCTTCTATTTAGAGGTCTGGCAATTCCTCTTGATGTTGTGGGATCGTTTTTATTAGCTCTAAATACTCATCCGATTTGAACGCTTCGGAATTTAAGTCCACAAGCGGAGCGATGTCTTCCATTTCGAGGCTGTCGATATGTACACGGGACAGAGTATCTGGCACAATGTTTAGCGAACCTTTCCGGTGTTCGATTTGGAAGGTATATTTCTGCAGCTCCAGACTCCATCTTCCAAGCCTGCCGGAGAGGTTCTTGAGGCTCATCAGCCACCTTAGACTGGAATGGTCGGTAATGATGGTAAACGACATACCTTCCACGTAGGGTCTGAATTTCTGGACGGCCAGTACCGCATTCTTTCTCTGTCACACTATAATTGCGTCTACATGAATTTAACTTCTGAGAGAAGTACGCGATCGGGCATTCTTCTTTAGCTTCGTAGATTTGGAACAAGACTGCACCAATTCCCAAATCAGAAGCGTCGCACTGGATGAAAAATCTCCTGGAAAAATCGGGGTGGATGAGTACTGGGGTGGTTGATAATGCAGTCTTAAGTGCTTCGAAGGCTTTCAGCGCCTCATCAGTCATCAGAAAAGGTTCTTTAGTTTTCTTCAGGGTTTCAGTTAAGGGGGCAGTCAGGCTAGAAAAATCCCTGATAAATCGTCTATACCACCCAGCGAGGCCGATTAGACTGCGTACTTGCTTTCGGTTTTTTGGAACGGGTAGATCAACGACCGCTTCGATCTTGGCCGGATCGGTCTTAAGCATTCCACCACCGACTATGTAGCCTAGGTAGCGAAGTTCCTTGAAGCAGAACTTTGACTTAGTCAAGTTAATGGTGAGGTCCACTTTCCGCAAGCATAGCTCGACCTCCTCGAGCAATGCGAGATGAGTCTCGAAGTCTGGAGATACAATAAGCAACTCATCGAGATAGACGAAGACTCTTTCTCTTAAACGCGACGGGATGACCATTAACCTACACATCCTTTGGGCCGCATTACACAACCCGAAGGGCATGGCAGTAAACTGGTATAAGTGTCTCCCCGGAATCGTAAAAGCAGTTTTCACCCTACTCTGTTTCTCCAGCGGTATCTGCCAGAAAGCATCTTTTAAATCGACATTACTGATGTAGTAAGTGTCCTGTAGCCGACTGAGAAGCCCGTCGATATGGGGGAGAGGGTAAGCGTCTTTTTTCGTAAGCTCGTTGACTTTACGAGAATCCAGGCAAAGTCGATTTTTACCTGGTTTTCGTATGAGTACAACGGGCGAACTCCACGGACTCTCAATTTCCTCGATAACGCCGAGACTTATCATCCGGTCTATCTCCGCACACAGAAGACCTTGTATGGCTGGGGAAACAGGGTAGTGACGTTGCTTTACAGGTTCCGTCTCCCCGGTGTCGATGACATGCTCCTCCAACGATGTTTTTCCGAGACCATTTTTTTTTTTTTATAATTTACGCGCGCCTAAGGGGTTAGATACCCTTTTACTGTTGCCAGGGCGCGGGCGGAAAGATAGAAGGAGGAGAAAGGAAAATTGTTTTTGTAGTGGTTTGAAACTCAGGTGTGTTTGGTTTCTATGTTTGCTCTCCAGGGGTGGGAGTCCGAATAGGACGGAGAGTTTTTCTTCACTCAGAGTGATTCGAGATATAATTCCCAGTATTTTTTTTTCTTTGCTTGAAACTCTTATAACAGCCAAATCTACGTGTCAGTGTTATGCCTTCACACGCAGAATTTTTTTGTCTGAGTTCCAATTACACAATGAAAAACTGATTTTGCCATGGGCAGGATGCTGGGTGAAACAGCGAAATTTTGTTTTGACTGCCTCTAGTCTGGACTGGTCTTTTACTGATAACTGGTGAGTATCTGTATTATTTATATTACCTGTTAGTGTAATCGAACCTATAATTTCAGGCGCTATTTCGAAAGTCTTCCAAAAATCAACCCCTAGGTACAACTCCTGGTCGAGACTCGGGACTAGAAAAAAGGTTACCGTCTTTGTCGCACCTTTCTACTGTACTGGTGCAGTGATTCTACCGATAATGGCTTGGTTCTTCCCATCGGCAGTTTTCACGCCAGCACTATTAAATGAACTAAATGGTAAACCTATTTTTTTGACTACCTGTTCACAATGTTTCCCTAATATACTTATGCTAGCCCCGCTATCCAGTACACTTAACATTGCCCTTTCTCCTATTTTTACTTTCGCATAAGGCCTTGGATCAGAGGACGTGTCGACTATAGTTGACGCTATTGCTTTCCTGACCATCTTTCTAATTGTATATCGTTCCCTAGCTTTTAAAATTCTATTGGTTACTATCCCTTTACCACCTATTATTCTGTGTTTTGCCTTAATATACTCCTTTAATCTTATATGCAGGGGTTTTATATCCAATTTCTTTGGCTCTACAACTTATTTTATTTCTGAGTCCCTCTTTAGTGTTTTAACCTGCCCCTCATTTTCTTCGTTGTCTTCTTCTATCTGGATGATGACACATCCTTGATTCTTTATTCAGGGAATTGCGTCGAACGCGACTTCCCCGTTGACATCACGTTCCTCTGGCTGTTTTCCGGGTTGCACCTCCGACATTTAGGAGTTATCACTCCCTCTTGCCCACACCGGTAGCAGAAGATATTTCTACTGTTAAGATGGGCAGTGAATGAAGGTGTGACCCTCGGCCTTGCAGTTCCAGCAAGACAATTTTTTTGGCTCTGCAAAACTTCTTGACGGCTTCGGCCTCGGTTCACCATACTGCATAGCTGCCATCTCCCTGATCTCTGCCGTGTCATCTTCCGGATTTAAGTAAACTATGCCACTTAAATTATTTCTGTTTGGATTTCTATCCCGGATCGGAAAGGCATTCTCTGCATCTTTACAAGCGTATCTCAGTTGGTCTAATGTAAAAATTGCCATGGGATAAACCAACTTTCCAATTCTTAAGTTTAAATTCCTCTTGATTATTTTCACTATTTCAAACTCTGGGGCTTGAATGGTCATTTGTGATCTGAGTTTGGCGATCGCTGCGAAAAATTCATCAGTTGATTCATCCGGCACCTTGCCTACGGTCCATAAGGTCTCTCATTATTTCGAAGTCTGACTTCGTATTGCGGAATTGACGCGTGAGTGCATTACGCAGAGATAGCCAATCCGAATAGTAGTTAGCTCTTTTAAATTGCCAATACCATTCGTATGCCGTACCGGAGAGGAGGATGTGGAAATCGCGCAAAATCTCAGACCATGGACACTTGTACTGGCGTTGAAGGGTTTCCAGCCGAAAAATGAAGTCCTCCACAGTTAGCGAATCCGGGTTTCCTTCAAAGTAAATGTCCCACTTATCGATTTTTATCGGGCCTTTTATATTGGTGCGGTATCTTGGATTGCTTGTGTGCTGCGGAGGGCTCTGAACCATCCCCAGAGTTTGTATAGGAGATGTTTGTTGTCTCTGGTGGTTTATCTCTTGGTCACTGGAACCTGGGAAGTGAGTTTCTCTTGGATGAAATGGTTCCGAAGTTGGATCTAGTTGGAAATTTAAATTTATTTGTGAACGATACTGTTCCGAGTGATTTGATGCTGATGCTTGTTTGGGTGCAGGGTATTGTTTCTCTAATTGTTGATGACCTTGTTTAGGATTCTGGATAGCATCAACTTTTGTTTGCCTAAGCAGTGGTTGGATAAGCTCGTTTATACTTTTAGTAAACTCGAGGAAGCTTCTTCTCATTTCATCTTTCATCGGGTTTGCGATTTCTTCTTTTAGGCACTCGTTGTATGAAGAGTAAGCATTTACCACTACCAGGTTAACATAAGCCCTGATGTCTGAAGGTAGACTATTTTTATTTGTGTCGTCATTTTGTGTATTGTTAACACGTTGCTGCTCTTCTAATAGCGTGGCATCGGACCTAGTGCTTTGACTGAAGGTTTCTATCCCTACGGCTCTTTGCTGACTAAGGCTATTACAAGATGGTGGGTCTATGGAATCGCTCAAGTCACTATAGCTGAGAGGTATGGAAGGGGGTGGGAGATGTGAGAACAAGCTTGCTGACGGAGGATAATTTGTTGTGACTGCTGGAATTTGTTGCAGTGGTACGGTCATAGTATTACTCTCTATGTTTATGGATGGTTCTGTTAATGTTGCTGGTGGCACTCTACCACCTGGCGGACTGTGCTGTACTTTTGGTATTGTACCTGTCACCTTATGGGAAACCTGTGCTCGAGTAAGCCTACGATTTTGTTCGAATTCGCTGCTTCTTCTCATCTTTTGTCTTTCTTTTTCAGACTCATCCATTTCAAGAAAGGTACTACCAACAACTACCAACCAAAATCTCGGAGATAATGAAAATTAATTATAAACAAGCAGGTGTGAAAGGAGTCAAAAGGTTTCGTGCTAAAAATTATATGTATTTTTTTATGCTAGAATCTGAATATGCGTATGTCGGGAATATGCCGCAACAAGCCAACCAAATTACAAGATCTGTATGTGGATATGAAGACGATGGTATAATACCAATTTTTCTTATTCAATTGCAAAAAAAAAAAACATTTAGGAAGTAAATTATGTAACCGTAAAGAAATAAAAAAAAAAATATAGTAAAGCATGTGCAACATTCAATTAAATATCTATTTCAAAGCCAAAAAGGGTAAATTGTACTACGTAAACAAACAAATATAGGTACTCATATATATATATCACATTCTATCAATAAATAAATAAATAAATATATAGATTAATGAATAAATAAATAATTAGATAGATAAATAAATAAACAAATAAATAAAATACAAAAAAAAAACACAATTAATGAATGATTAATAAATATTAACGAATGAATAAATAATAAAATGGAATATATAATCGAATAGAGTTGTATCTTAAAATTTTCTTGCTTCTAATATGGGAGTGTCTTAGGAAGCTTTCCTCGGCGGTTACGATGATGTTTCAGGTTGATGACGATGTTCCGGAAATTTAGACTGCGGACGGACGTGATGTTATCCCTCAGCAAGGTAAACGAGTAAGCAAAAATTTGGACTGGGCACTATACGAGACATATACAGATATACTGTCTTCATTGTTCCCGCAATTCCAGACCAGCCTGGAGGCCTCTGCTGGAAGACTTGAAACAATTTGAACAGTATGTACGTGAGGAAGCTAAGATATAAGGACGGAACAGTGCTACAAGTGTATGCAATAACGACATTGAGACAAGGTCACTGTAACCGTATACAAACACAATACGAATTGAAAGGAAAATTGAAATTATGATAGGAAAGTGAAATGCACATTTAAAAGAAAAGAGTACAAAAAAAAAAACGTAGGACTACAAGTTTGAGTGAGTTCTTGTAGTCATCATCAATGTCACCCGTCGCAATTCAAGTTGGTATGTCAACTGACTGCCACTTGAAGACTTACGGGTCCCTTGAAGATGGTAACAGGAACATCTACGGATGGACGACTAGGACGGACATTTGACAAGAACAATACGTTGGGCGCCATTTTTTGTAATAAACGGTGTTTTTGGTAGATAGAGGGTGGAAGATAGGAAGAAAGGAAGGTAGGAAGAAAATGTTTTGAATATAAATATGGGATTATAGAGGGCGTTGGAGATGAGAAGATGACAGGAAACTAGGATGTGGACCGGACTGGGAAAGGAAATGAAAAGGAACGGAAAGGATGTCTCGGAGTGAGGAGCGTGGCATGCTTGCGAGGCACGGCTAGACTCGCCGGATGGGGCTGGTTCTTGTTCTCACTCCTTGACAGGACCTACTACAACAAAAAAACATAAATCATGCCAATTCAAAATACAAACCTTTAAAACGGACGGAACTTACGATGCTGAGGGGCGCTGCGGTGTTGATCAGCGCTGGACATTTCCCTCCCAACCTGGAAATCCGGTGGCCGACTTCAGGATTTCCCCAATGAGCGGATATCGTCTCGTCCTCTCACATCATCTCCAGCCGAAATCGACTTACCTATGACACTCTCTGAAAATCTTTTTAGTAGCCCATGGTAGCGCGTATTGGTATGCTACGGAAACAATACTTCTTTTTTGTGTTTTTTTTATTTTGTCTTACATTTATGGCATACTCTCAGGCTCTACAATATTGCTTCGAGGTACTTAAATATATGTATGGATATAAATGTATGTATGTGTGTATAAATGTATGTTTTTAAATGTTTATTATGTATAACGATGTATGGAAATGTGTAAATATATATTTACAATACAATAATAGATAGGTATATATATTAATACAAATTGATTTATTTAGTTAGGTATTTTATTTTTTTTTTTTTTTTAAGAAAAAAAAAGAAAACTAATATCCCTTCTCCTGAGACCTGAGATGGATGTATGGATATGTACTTCTATGCACCTACCTAATCTGAGCTCAAATTAAGGGTACCGCAACTATTTTGCTGCCTTTTATGAATTATGCTGCCTTTTTAGAAAATCGATATTAGTTTTTTTTTTTTTTCTCTAAGCAAATAGAGACGTAAATATGGACACTAAGTATGGTTAGGTTAGGTTAGGTAAGAGTGGCTGTTGGAAATACCAACCCACTTAGGCCTATTGGCCCATTGTGATGCCACGTGGATCTATGATCTTCTTACTACTGGAACCAGTTTGAGCTTTTAATAAAGCGTAGGAGACTGTTAACGTCTATTTTTTCTAGATCGTTTAGGTCGTTGTAGAAGAAAGCTCCTAGGTGAAGCTTCCTTCTCTGAGAGAGAGCTGGGCATGTGCAGAGTAGGTGGGGGATTGTCTCCTCCTCTTCCTCGTCCATGCAGCTTCTACAAAAATCGTTGGTAAAAGCGCCAAGCCTTCTTGCGTGCTTGCCTATGAGGCAGTGTCCGGTAATTACACCTATTATGGCGCTGAGATGTTTCCTTTCTAAGAGGATCAGACACTTAGATCGACTCAGATCCAGCTTTGGCCAGATCTGTTTTGTCGCTAGACATGTTTGTCCAGCAGTCCACCTAAGGTCCGTACTTTTATTGGCATCTAGCTTTAGTGTTAGTTTGCACGTAGCGATTGGTATACCTATACTACCTTTGTCTGGTAGGATAGGTAGAGTGGTTCCAATTTTGGCGAGTTCATCGGCTCTGCAGTTCCCTGGAATGTCTCTGTGGCCCGGCACCCAACAGAGGTGAATGTTGAACTGCTCTGCCATCTCCATGAGAGATGATCGGCATTCAAGGGCAGTTTTAGAACACAATGAGACCGAGTCCAGGGATTTGATGGCGGCCTGACTATCCGAAAATATGCGGATATCCTTTGCAGATATCACGTTTTTCTTCAGCCAGGACAGAGCTTCTTTAATCGCCAAAATTTCCGCCTGGAACACGCTACAGTGATTTGGAAGGCGGAAAGAGAGGCTTAGGTTTTAGATCCATCTGTGTAGAGATGGATTGACTTGTCCTCCATGAAAGCATCCTCCTCCCAGAATGATCTAGAGGGGAAGCTTACATGGAAGTTTTTGTCAAACCAAAGTTCAGGTATGGTGTAATCGGTGTTCTCTGTGAGGATTCCTAATGTATTAAGAATGTTGGCGTGGCCAAATGAATTATTTGTCCACTGTTTAGTCGCTTTAAGGCGAATAGCTGCAGTCGCAGCTACTTGCTTGCTAAAAATGTCGAGGGGTGTCAAGTGAAGCAGAATATCTAATGCCGCAGAGGGGGTAGACCGCAAGGCTCCGCTTGTGCATAGACATGCTGTTCTTTGGACTCTGCTTAGTTTAGTGCAGTTGACTGCATTTTCCAAGGCCGTCCACCAGACAACCACCCCGTAAGTGAGTATCGGTCTTATGACCGAGATGTATAGCCAGTGGGTTATGCGAGGTTGAAGGCCCCATTTGTTCCCAATGGCTTTCTTGCAGGAGAATAAAGCTATTGTAGCTTTATTGACTCTTTCTTGAATGTTAGGTTTCCAGTTTAGTTTCCTGTCAAAAATCAGACCCAGATATTTTGCTGTATCGGAGAAAGCTAAACTGGTACCGTTTATTGAAGGAGGGTCTATGATTGGAATTTTATATTTCCTAGAAAAGAGGACAAGATCAGTTTTATGGGGGTTTATTCCCAATCCACAGCGATCTGCCCAGCAGGTTAATCTGTTAAGATTTACTTGGAGGAGTTCTTTAATGGTATTTAAATGTTTTCCTGAGACGGCTATGGCAACGTCATCCGCATAGGCAATCACTCTGCTACCCCCCGCTTCCAGGTATATCAGTAGTTCGTTAACCACTAAGTTCCAAAGAAGGGGGGAAAGGACACCGCCTTGCGGCGTACCCCTACTGACATATCTTTTAGCAGAAGTCTCACCCAGTTTGGAGTTGATTATCCTGCTTGTCAGCATTAGATTAATCAGCTCCCCAAGTGAGTCGTCTACCTGCAGAGTTGACAACGCAGTCGTGATTGCGGATGTGTTGACGTTGTTAAAGGCGCCCTCTATGTCCAGGAAAGCAACCATTGTGTACTCCTTATATTGTAGGGATCGTTCGATGTGGCTAGTCAGAGAGTGCAAAGCCGTTTCCACCGACTTTCCTTTACAGTAGGCATGTTGAGCCGTAGACAGAAGTCTTGGAGCAACTTTAGCTCGAATATGGATATCAATCAGTCGTTCTAAAGTTTTCAGAAGGAATGACGATAGACTTATGGGTCTGAGGTCCTTTGGGACCACATGAGAACATTTTCCAGCTTTGGGAATGAATACTACATTGACTTCTCTCCATAACAGTGGAATGTGGATAAGTTCTACACAGCTCCTCATAATATTTTCCAACACTGGTAGAATAATATCTGAGGATCTCTGTAGCTCGGCAGGTATAATACCGTCCGGACCAGCAGACTTGTATGGTTTGAAGCTATGTAGTGCCCAGAGCAGTTTGTCTCTCGTAATCAGACTATGAATTTTGGTCACGGTTGCAGTAGGCTTGTTTGGGCTGCTACTGGCCGCGAGTTGGGAGCTACCTGGAAAGTGGGTGTCCAGAAGCAGGTTGAGTGATTCATCACTTGAGGTTGTCCAAGAGCCATCGGTTTTTTTCAAACAGCTGGGCATCATAGGATTTGTGGAGAGGATTTTTCTTAGCCGCGAAGCCTCAGAGGTTTCTGTGATTTTGTCACAGAATGACCTCCAGGATTGTCGCTTTGCCTTCCTCAGTTCTTTTTTGTATAATTTGAGGGATTCTTTATATGAGTCCCAGTCGGTCACTTTTCTTGTGCTTTTTGCTGCGTTGAAAAGTTTTCTGCATGTGTTTCTGAGCAGTCCTAGTGCCGATGTCCACCAGTGTGGCTTTTTCTTGCCTCTTGGTTGAATAAGAGGGCAGGAAGCGGCCATAGCCTTATTGAGAGTCAGAGTAAATTCCCTGACTTTCATGTCGAGCTCATTGGTGTCACGCGGGGGACTTGATAGTTTGGAGGATATCGTTTCCGATAGGATTCCTCTATATTTTGTCCAATCAGTTTTCCGGTAGTTCCGCAAAGTTGGTTGGAGAGGGGGAGCATCACTCAGACTGAATTGGATGTACCTATGGTCCGAAAAGGAGTGTTCAGACGATACCATCCAGTTTGTTAGCCTTTGGGTGATGCTGTCGGAGACAAGAGTAATGTCTAAAACTTCTTGTCGGTTTTTTGTTATGAAAGTGGGCTCATTGCCAATATTGCAAATTAAGAGGTTAGTACTTAAAATATAGTCTAAAAGTGACTCACCTCTATCATTGATGTCGGTACTGCCCCATACCGTATGATGTGCGTTGGCGTCGCATCCGATTATGAGGCCAGTTTTTTGCCTTCCCGCTTCCAGTACCACCCTTTCTAGGTTATCACCAGGGAGAGGGCCCACTTGGTCGTGGCCAAGGTAAGCCGATGCCAGCCAGTATGAGCCTTTGGCAGTTTCTAATCTGGCAACGGTTAGGTCGGGGTCACTGAGGTTGGGAAGTAGAAATACATTAAGGCTACATTTCACTAATATACAAGTTCTAATCTTACCTTTGTCTCTTGTATAGAGCGGAACGTATGAGGGTGTCCTAAGTCCACGAACCACGCCTTCTGCAATCCATGGTTCCTGGATTAGAATAATGTCTTCTGCGCTTCTGCAGAATGAGTGTGGCCGAAGCCTTTTTTGAGTGGTGGAGATTAATCTGGAGAAACCGTATCATTGCTACAGTCTTCCAGAGTCGCCTCCACCACGGTGTTGTTGAGGTCCTCCGATTCTGAAGATGTGCCCAAGAGCTCATCTTCAATCTCTGATCGTGTAGAACCTCTATTTGCTTCGCCATCGGTTTCCATTTCCGACAATGTGTCAGAATCGGAGACCGACGGCTTTGTAGTCACCTCGGACAGATTGGAGTCATCGCTATCCAATTCTGGAAAGGATATCGATGCTCCAAGATCCACGGTTGTGATGTCAGGTGTTAAAGGAGGAGGAGGTTGCTTATCAGCATCCAACTCATCCTTTTTGTACACCCTTAAATGAATGGACTCGAATCCAAACCGAATCATGCCTTTCGTCTGCGCCAGAGGATTAAGGGATTCCTTATTGATCACAATTAACGCGCATCTATAAGAACCCCTTAGTTCCTCCAGTTTCGCGACTTTCCAGTCATGAGTCGGAAGAGTCGGGTTGCTGAGCCGGATGATTTCCAGGATATTTTCTGGAGAGGAGGGTTCGGCTGGAATCCAGGTACGAGTTCGAGGTCTACTAGGAATGTCTTCCTTAGATACGACCTCGAGTTTTGCACCTGGCCAAACCTCTCCTAAACCATCGATGGCCTTGGTGAAGAGATCGAGAGATCTCTGGTCGGAGCAAGCGATGAGCTTGACATGGCCTTGGTGCCAGCCAGCGTCGCTTGTGATAGGAGGTGGTCCTGGGTTCTCCCGCATGATGGCCAAGAAGTTGCTGGAGAGCTTCAACTTGACCAATTGCCACCGTTCCGGTGTAATGGAACCGTCGGTATCGCTTCTATCGATCACCGCGATCACCAATGCGTCCTTTAGGACTTCGTTATAAGACTTCAGAGATCTGCTGTTGGATGGCCCAGGGGTTGTGGAACTGTGAATTTTGGGCCTCTTGGAAACCGATACGGTTTCCTCCAACGATCTCTGACGCTTAGAGGAGTCTTTTGACATTTTGTGAGCAATGGCAGCAGTGGGAAATCCGTCTTTTAGGATGTTTTTAGCCCACTCAACCTTGCTCTTTATTTCCGCACTTCTCTCCACCTCCGGAATGGATCCGAAGGTTTTGATAATGCGTGAAGCATTTCGGCGTCTTATGTATAGCGCCTTAGATGGAGCTTGCCGATGCGGCTGAGCTCCAGATTCCTCTTTGGAGGGAGGAGTTTTGGTAGCAGCAACAAGTCCGTGGCCTGCCACAAACTTGCTGTTGCTGGGGGCGGGGGAAGTGATAGGACCATGGCTTGCCACAGTCTTAACACTCCCCGAAGGAGTTTTGGTAGCAGCGACAAGTCCGTGGCCTGCCACAAACTTGCTGCTGCTAGGGGCGGAGGAAGTGATAGGACCGTGGCTTGCCACAGTCTTAACACTCCCTGAAGGAGTTTTGGTAGCCGCGACAAGTCCGTGGCCTGCCACAAACTTGCTGCTGCTAGGGGTGGAGGAGGTGATAGGACCATGGCCTGCCACAGTCTTAACACTTCCTGAATTCTTTTTAATTGGCTTGTTCCTTTTACCTTTAGAGGATGGCGCACCATGGCCTGCCACAGTTTTGCCTCCTCTCGGCAATGTAGGAGCCTTGCCGGTAGTCGGTGTAGTCACCGTTCCACCGCCCGGTAATTGAGGAGTACCGGCCTCGGTTTTTGTTGTCAGGTTGTTGTCCATAATAGTCCCACGAGTAGCGGAGAAAGGGATGTCCATCTGTACAGAGATCCGCCATATACAGATAAGGCTAGCTAATCCGGAGGTCGCCAGGTATCCAGATACTCCGTTTGCGACTGAGCTATTTTTGGAGATACTGGGCCCTCAGCCAGGTTGATCTTCGGCACGGGTCGTATAACACCTTGATCCAGCCCAGGGGAATGATGGAGTGCTTTGGGAGTTGGGGAGGGGGGGGGGGGAGCATCCTTTGGTTTCAGGACTCGTCTGGAGAATTTCTTCTCGAGAGTCATTGACCCTACTCAGCCTCTACAACTCGACAAGTTCGATGCTCACGGTAGAAGACATACTAAGTATGACAGTGGGAACAATACAATAGACAATTGAATAAATTATAAAACTAAAACTAAATTATAACATTCTAAATAAATTATACAACAGAGATGGCTTGGTACTTAAAAAAATTTTTTTTTTCTTAAATTAAATCAAAAAAATAATCCATTATGTTAATTTGGCGAATTTTGCCGGTTCTTCTTCTTTTTATTCTTCTTTTTCTCGTGAGGGTGGTTAAAGAAAAAAAAAAGGGGGGGGGAAATATGGCGATCACGGTATTTTTTTCTTGCCGTGATCGCCCCTTTCTCACTTGGTGTATGAGGATGTCGTCCGACTCCTTGCTATTTTTCTGCAGCGTAAGGCAACTAAAACCCTAAATTCAATTTTAGTCTTTTAATGCTACGCTGTAACACTCTTACTGCTAGCACTTACCCTTTCTCCTCGAAATGTCCTTCAATTATTCCCCCTTTTTTTTGTGTATTCCGCCTCTTTCACCTTCCAACCAAAATTAATATTTATTTTTATTTTTTTTTTAGCTGCTTTTCGTCTTTCGATTTATTTGACCTTTGCCTATGATTTTATTTTTAATTTTAACTTTCACACTATTTCCTGTTGTATATTTATATCTTTAATAGTTTTTTTTTTTTTTTTTCACTTGTTCAAGAAAAATTTAAATTTGTAAGTATTCCTTTTTTGAGGATTTCTGTAACTTAACTGGGTGCAATCACTGCACTTTGTATTGTGGCGTGATGCTTTTAGCTCTGTTGTTTACGGTACCAACATTCAGCCACTCGCTCCCACTAACACAGCCTTATTCATCGTAGGTAATCAGGGTTCTCTTCCGAATAGCTTATTGGAAGTTTTAAGCTACTGCTCCCTACCTTACCCACTGCCTAAAATTGTTGGTTCTAAGCCATGCTGGCTTGGCACCACCTTTTAATTTCCTTCGAAAATCGATATTCATTCGAAGCTCGAGTCCCGATCCCCACCATCTTGGTTTTTGGTTTGACAATTTTCAAATAAATTAAATTGTTTTGTTTAGATAGAAAGAGGATGTTCCGGTAAGTATTTGGATATGTTTTTATTTTTATTCAACCTAATTTCTCTTTTACAGGGAGATGTAACAACAGGTTGAGTGCGGCATGAAAGAAATCATATGTGACTTATACATAGTGAAAGGTCAATTCGATTCGTTAATGGGACGCGAATGGGTTAATGCGTTAAATTTACTGAAGGTTAATAAAGTTGATACATTTACAGATGGGAATATTGCACAGATGAAGAAGAAAATATATAAAGAACACAGCTCAGTATTTGAACAGAAGATTGGAACCATTCCTGAAATTAAAGGTGTCTTAAAACTACGTGAGGGAACCATTCCCATATTTGTTAAGCCAAGACCAACGCCATATGGTCTGCGCCCATTAATAGAAGCGGAGATTGAACGATTGGAGAGGGATGACATCTTGGGGAAGGTTTCGCATTCTGATTGGGGTACACCAATTGTTCCGGTTGTAAAGCAGGAAAAATCAATTAGATTATGTGCGGATTATAAGATCACCCTGAACAACAACATCATAAATGACAGATACCCTATCCCAAGGATCGAAGAATTGTACCAAAAACTCAGATATGGTGAGTACTATTATATATTTGACATATATAAAGCATATTTACATCTCGAAATGACAGAAGAAAGTGCGTTTTTGCAATCCATAAGCACGATAAAAGGCCCTTACAAAGTAAATAAACTTATGTTCGGTATCAAAACTGCTCCGAATATATGGCAGCGATTTATGGATACCATATTAAATAATTGTGAAGGTACAGTTTGTTTCTTTGATGACATAATTGTGATAGGTCGAAACCTGAGTGGAACTTTTGAAAGATGTAACTCGTTACTGCAAAAACTTTGCAAATACAATCTGCATTTAAATAAATCAAAGTGTAAGCTGTTTGAGAAAAAAGTAGCGTATTTCGGCCATGTCATTGATAAGGAAGGATTACATAAGACACCCGAGAAAATTGAAGCGATTTTGAAAATTCAACGGCCAGCTGACTTAACTAAATTACGCCAATTCAATCCGAGGAATTAATTAATTATTATCACAAGTTCATTCCAGATTTATCCACAAAATTACATCCTCTTTACAAGCTTCTAAGGAAAAAGGAGCAATACGTGTGGACTTCTGATTGCCAACATACATTTGAAAGCATAAAGAGGGAACTTATGAGTGATAATGTATTAATTCCTTTTGATGAAAATCTCCCTTTGGTACTCGCAACGGATGCCTCTCCAGTGGGCTTATCCGCAGTTCTGTCACATTCGACTGAAAGAGGTGAAAGACCAACTATAGCCAGCTAGATAAGGAAGCCACAGTGATTTATTGGGGTCTGCATACATTTTTTAACTATTGTTACGGAAGAGAATTCACATACTAATGCCGATTTCCTTTCCAGAAATCCATTAAATTGTGAAGACAAGGCAAATACTCAATCATACGAGGTTTATCAGCTGTGGGAGGATTATCAGCCGTTTGTAACCGGTATTCTGAAGGCAATGAAAAGTGACCAAGAGTTGTCTTTAGTAATGCTTCAGCTTAAAGACGGTAGAAGCTTTCAAGATACTGCATACAAAAATATGGAATCTGAACTGATGTCACACAATGGATGTCTTTACCGAGGGATACGAATAATAATTCCTTTTTCATTACGTCCAGAGGTTCTGCGTGAATTACATACTGCACATGTGGGAATCGTAAAAATGAAGGCACTAGCTAGAAGTTACTGCTACTGGCCAGGTATAGACAGGGACATTGAAGAGTTAGTGCGCAGCTGCCGAAATTGTGCAAGAGTTCTAAAGGAGCCAGTAAAATTTTCGGCACACCCGTGGGAAATTCCTGCTTATCCGTGGCAACGCCTACACGTTGATTTTGTTGGTCCATTTATGAATCAGTACTTCCTCCTTGTGGTTGATGCCAAGACAAAGTGGCTGGAGGTTTTCCCGATGGATAAAATTACAAGCTCTTACACCATTCGTGCCTTGAGGGAAACATTTTCAAGATTCGGCATCCCAACTGTATTGGTATCGGATAATGAAAGCAGCTTTACATCAAAAGAATTCCAAGATTTCCTGAAATCAAATAGCATCTGTCACAAACTTACATCTCCAGCTCATCAACTAATGCACAAGCTGAACGCTTTGTTCAAATTCTTTAAAATGGCTTACGTTCGGCAATAAGTGATTCTGGGGACCTTCATACTAAGCTGCATCGTTTGCTGGCCCAATATACGAGTAGGAAAACTCCATCTTCTACGACGGGGTTAAGTCCAGCAGATATGATGCTGAGGTTCAATCTCCGTACGAGGCTAGATCTACTTAGAGCCACGAACCTTGAGGAAAACATTTCAATCCCAGAATGCAAACGCAAGTAAAGATCCACCGTATACAACTACAAATTCAGTTATCAATGATAGTTCTAACGACTCGGCTAACATTTCAACCGAGGGTCAGAGTGCTTCCGAACGCAAAGCGGATAACATTCCCGTTCTTACACCAGAATCAGTTGCATTTACCAATGTGAGCGAAGAAACACAGTCACAAGAGGAACCGCAACCAGAAATAAGAAGATCTAAGAGGAAACGTTACCCAGTTGTGCGATATCAAGCCAAGTAGTAAATTAGTGAGGGAGACTATTATGTACGTAATATTTAGAGATAAATTAGGATCTAACATGGAGTTAAGACTTTTTGAATTAATGTCAATCCTTGTATTATATATGTATTTTGTCATGTCAACCATTCTATTTCTGACTACTGAAATAAAGTCATTCTTTTCGTGTCTGTTTATACACGGGGAATTAAGTAAGGATCTATCATAATATATATACAAATCTTTTTTCTTTTGATTCTTCTATTTATTTGTTTACATATCTACATATTTTGTTTTTATATTCTTGTGGCAATACATACACATGTCGCTAAACACTATAATATTGTAAAATGTATGTGTGGGTACAAATGATAGAACTTATTCTTTTTAATACAAATCGCTTTATTCAGTACAGTTACAATTCACTATTTAATTATTTCTCTCAGTACAATCCAATTTCTCAACCGCTTATACTTTTCTTATCTTTTACTTAAACCACTTAATTACTTCTCCTAATTAACACTTCAAATTTCACTTTAGAACTGATTTGCATACCTTTGGGATGCTGGTATTTATACTCGAATGACATACTTCGAGAACAATCCTCGCCATCCAGCGTCCCATACAATTTCCAATTTGCTAGAAAATTAGATTCCACTCTCCAGTCGAGACTTTGTTATTCCAGTATCGAAATCTTCTGGTCTTCGAGTATCGACATTTTCTGCTAGATGTCGCTGCTCACATTTAAGTGGTTATCACATTGCTCCCTCCCTACAGTTGTTCGTCCCGAACAACTTCGTCATTCAGCATCCCGTTGAAATGACACATTCTATCCAAATGGACCACTTTCAATTTTCCTCGATCCCCACGCTGGATCCCGTAGACAACGTCATTAATGCGGGTTATCACCTTGTATGGACCTTCCCAGTCCTGTTGCAATTTTGGTGATTTGCCTTTCTTACGCTGAGGATTATACAACCAAACCAGATCTCCTTCGTTGAAACCGGAAGATTTCGCCTTGATATCGTACCTAGTTTTCATGCGGCTGCTTGCTAGCTTCATCTTTTCTCTGGTGTCTTCATGCAATTTACGAATCCTGCTGCGTAAGAGAAACGTTTTGGGGATAGCCACATGCGGGAAGTATACAAGGTTCAATTGCAAGGCCGTATGCAGCAACGAGGAGAAACACTGCAACAGCTCCAAGCAGACGTGAGTAGACTGGCACATTTGTCATATCCCACCGCAGGCCAAGAAATAATCGACGAAATGGCAAAGGACGCATTCATTGGGGGAATTGCAGATTTGAAGCTACAATCAGCAGTAAGGATGGCCGACATACAATTTCCGAAACCTCTAATGGAAACCGATATACCCTCGTAGTCATGGATTACTTCAGTAAGTGGCCCGCCACTACACCCTCAATCTGATGGAATGGTCGAGCGATTCAATCGGACCTTGAATGAGCATCTGTCTAAGGTTGTCAGCAACTGCCAGCGGGATTGGGATCGACACATACCCCTCTTCTTAATGGCCTACCGAAACGCGGTCCATAGCTCAACAGGGCACACACCATCCGAGATCTTATTTGGTCAAACAATTCGGTTGCCAAGTGAAGCAAAATTCGGATCCCCACCGCCGGAGCCCAAAGAGGTGAACGAGTACGTGAATGACTTACGCAGCAGGATTCGTAAATTGCATGAAGAACACCAGAGAAAAGATGAAGCTAGCAAGCAGCCGCATGAAAACTAGGTACGATATCAAGGCGAAATCTTCCGGTTTCAACGAAGGAGATCTGGTTTGGTTGTATAATCCTCAGCGTAAGAAAGGCAAATCACCAAAATTGCAACAGGACTGGGAAGGTCCATACAAGGTGATAACCCGCATTAATGACGTTGTCTACGGGATCCAGCGTGGGGATCGAGGAAAATTGAAAGTGGTCCATTTGGATAGAATGTGTCATTTCAACGGGATGCTGAATGACGAAGTTGTTCGGGACGAACAACTGTAGGGAGGGAGCAATGTGATAACCACTTAAATGTGAGCAGCGACATCTAGCAGAAAATGTCGATACTCGAAGACCAGAAGATTTCGATACTGGAATAACAAAGTCTCGACTGGAGAGTGGAATCTAATTTTCTAGCAAATTGGAAATTGTATGGGACGCTGGATGGCGAGGATTGTTCTCGAAGTATGTCATTCGAGTATAAATACCAGCATCCCAAAGGTATGCAAATCAGTTCTAAAGTGAAATTTGAAGTGTTAATTAGGAGAAGTAATTAAGTGGTTTAAGTAAAAGATAAGAAAAGTATAAGCGGTTGAGAAATTGGATTGTATTGAGAGAAACAATTAAATAGTGAATTGTAACTGTACTGAATAAAGGGATTTGTATTGAAAAGAATAAGTTCTATCATTTGTACCCACACAAAGATTTTACAATATGGTATGAATTTTGTTTAAGAATTAAATTCTTCATCTAGCACAATTATTTTTATTATTTAAATGCTTAATCCTTGTTTTCTTTTTCTTATACGGGCGACCACGACTTATATCTGGGTCGGTGGCCGCCAGGCTTTTCTTTCTTTTTCTGCTTTTTAGTTATTTTTTTCTGTTTTGCTTCAACTATTGTACTTAACTCATCTTTACACAATTATTAAGTTTTCTTTCCCTGCTTCCCATTCTTTACTTTCCGAGAACAACCATTCGTCTTTGACCGTCACCATGGGTACACTAACCTAGATTTCAAACTTTAATAATATTTTTGCAAACCTTTAACTTTAGCACAGACACACTGTAAGTGAATTCCAATACTTTTACATCTCTACAACTTCGTCAAAGTTTGCTAGAATTCACAAGTAAAAGTGCTAGAATGAAAGCGATATGCACGAGTGTGTGTAATGTGGATGAGGTTTTTTTGATTAAAATATGCGTGGTTTGTATAAAATGGGCGTGGTTTGTATAAAATGGTTGGGAATTGCCATTGATCGCAATTCAAACGTATTCACAGACAGGTCTCATGGATAGGGGCGATCAGTAGGAAACCGGTTTTGATTTTCCAATATCTGGAAAGTTTGACATTTAGGTTAGTTTATTTATGATCGTCACACTGCATTTGCCCTACAAGCTTCTCAATTGACAAGCCAATGGTGTCCTCATCCGATAGTATGTTCTTGAATACAATGTACATGTATTGTACATAATAAAACAAGCACAAGCCGCTTTCCCTTAACTTCCAAATTTACAAATATTGGCTTGCTATCCCCTTCTACTCTCAGAGTGTATCTTTATACTTTGAAGGCGACATCGTCGAAAAGGATGGAAAATACATCTTGCACAATGTGGAACAGCCCACGACCCTGAGATAAAGAGTCTCATATGCTACCGACTGAACTAGTCGGACCGATACCAATATTTAGAGCTGCACATGGGGAAGAACCCACAATTTCCTTAACAGACGAAATATGAATAGATTTTGACACTTATAAAATACACGCCACATGATGGGATACCTAGAACATATACGCTATTGAATGCAATACAAATATATACACTAAAACAAATTGAATTAAGAAAATACTTACGAAAAAAATATAAAATAAATAAAATCAGAAAAAATAAATCAAATATCTAAAAAGTTAAAAATAAAAAAAATTGCAATAAATAAATAATAATATTGAATGTAATAATAATAAATATGAATCAAAATTGTCTAGATGTTTATATAAAACTTAGTATTCGAAATAAATTAATAATAAAAAAAATTAATACGAGTAGTTATAAATCATCAAAATAGATTATGAGTACAATTTATCTATCGCTAATATTACAGAATTTAAATAAATAAATACGAAATATACTACATAGAAGATAATTTAATTAACATAACAACTGCATGATACTTACAAAACATGCGTATAGATACTCATGTGGCGGATTTATTGCTTTCAGTCTTTGGCATGGAAGATTCCTATTCCTTGCCTGACAAATTTCCTACCTCATACATACTGTTACCAATTGCCTTTACTACGCGACATTTAATATATTTCGAACAGAGTTCTGGTGTTAAGTATTTCGACGTGTCCCTTAGTATGAAATTCCGTTGAAACACTTAACAGATATCGTGTCTTTGTTGCACAAATGTGGTACGTCTTCGCGCATCTCTCATTCGTCATCCGAAAGTTCTCCTTAAAGTTGTCCCTTATGCATTGCAGTCTGTCGCATATGGAGATAGTCAATAGCGAATCAACTCACAGAGTTCATCCTCTCGCCTAGTTCATAGTAACTACCATGTGTCCTCATATTTGTTCCGAAAAGAGCAAAGTGTGTGACACACCAGTAGCACTATGATCCCTGTCGCATTGATCCTCCTTAAGGTATGAACGTATAGCACGTTCTATTCACCCGTTGGACTGCGGCCCATAGTTTGCCGTTTTGAAATGCCTAATTTCGTGTTTTGATAAAAGACTTTGGAAGTCTTTTGCCATTGTCGGAATGCAGTATTTGCGGCACTCGAAACGTATTAAACATATCCTCCTGTGTGAATTTGACAACAATGATAACAAATTTGGATAAGTGGTGAAGAACAACGAAAATATATGTAGACATGAAAAGTCTACATAGAGTTTTTGGAAGGGACGATCTCTATAACAACTATTACGAATAGGAGGACGAGAAATTTGGTAGGACATTGTTTACAAATAATACATGTTGTGACATACTGTTTATTTGAGCCGTCATGTTTGGCCAGTGGAAATGCTGTCCAATACGCTGTAAAGTTTTTGATATTCCACCATGAGCTGCCTGAGGTGGATCGTGCGGTCGAGGGACAACTCCCTCGGTTAAGCCAGCCGGAATCCATAAGAGCCAATTGTGCTCAACCATGTTGTGATCTCTTTGCGAGGGCAAGGCGTGTTTGTAAATGAAATTGTCTTGTATTTTTAGATTCCGTAGCTCCTTATGGTGTTCTTGTATGGTGTGCACCAAGTATAAGTATTCTTCGCTTTTGAATTCATCAGAATTAAGGTCAATCAACAGTGCAACGTTGACATTCAAGGTGCCTTTTCTCTGCTGTATGTCGAATGTAAAGGCTTGCAGCTTTATACTCAACCTAGCTAGTCTACCACTCAGGTCTTTTGGGTTCATCAGCCAGCGAAGGCTTGAATGGTCGGTAACAATGCTGAAGTCCATTCTCTCGACATAGAGCCTGAATTTCTGCATTGCCATGAAAGCAGCCAAGCACTCCTTCTATATCACGCTGTAGTTCTGCTGGCATGAGTTGAATTTCTGTTAGAAATACGATATTAAATTCTCCTCATTCTCCTTGTTCTTTTGGAATAACACCGCACCTATTCCAGAACCCGAGGCATCACACTGGATGTAAAACAGCCTCGTGAAATTCGGATGTGTGAGTATGGGGGCTGTTGTTAATGCCTTCTTAAGCCTTTCAATTGCCACAATAGCCTTATCCGTGGTCTTCAGTTCAAACTGCCGCTGTATTCAGTAGCCGTCTTACTTTACTCCATAATTTGTGAATTTCCTATTTCGCTTATTCCAGTTAAAGTTAAAAGTTAAATCAATCTAATTTCTTACCCAATATTTGTTATCGCTGACACGCCTTTTTTTTATTGTTGAATTACAAGTTTGTTAATTTCGCGACAGTGCGTTTAGTGCATTTTTCATTGTTTTTCTCCGCAATTTGCTTTTTGTTTTCCTGGCCTTCGTAATGTATTCTTGTGGATTAACCCACTGCTCCATTAACGAAAATAATGCTGACTTTCTTGCCTGTAAGTGGATCTACTGCAAAATATTTCATGCTGTTTGTGTCGGCCTAAATAAAAGAAATCCGGTCTGCCTTAAAGATCATCTACTGTTCTTCTGTGATGAGTGTGTCAGTATTTCTCTCTCACATGTGGTCTTTGCAATCAACTGCCTGAGGAACTCCAATGAATCGAACTATAACTCACTTGTCAGACTGATAACGGACAAACTATCAATCCTTGAACAAAGTGTAAGATGAGCGTAAGACTTCGATCATATAGTTGAAAAATAAGTTTCGCTTTTAATTGAGCTAGAAAGTGCAAGATACAGAAATGAAGAAATATACAAGCGCCACCTTGGTACAGTCTTAAGTGAATTTATATCAATCGGATCCGCAATGATGAATTCCAACAAGAAAACATGTAATTCCATCAAATCTCTCGGGGAAGACACCGATATTCATCTCCAATCATCCACATCCAATCTCCATCTCGAACCTGCGACAAACAATCACCAACTCTCAAATCATTACGGGTCCATACTCGATATCATTTTCGATAAAATCAGTGAGCTTAATGATGAACTCACTACGAATAGAACAGTGTTGAATGAACAGTGTTGAATGATGAATTCCAACAAGAAAACATGTAATTCCATCAATCTCTCCGGGAAGACACCGATATTCATCTCCAATCATCCACATCCAATCTCCATCTCGAACATGCAACAAACAATGACCAACTCTCAAATCATTACGGGTCCATACTCGATATCATTTTTGATAAAATCAGTGAGCTTAATGATGAACTCACTACGAATAGAACAGTGTTGAATAATTTAGAAAATCTCATTGGAACAGTATGCCACAAAATTGATGGCCTTCCAACCCATCCCTTACCGCACAACAGTTAGAATACTTCAATTTCGGCAGAATTATTACAAATCGAAGCCGAATCATTGCCATATCCAGTACCGACAACCCAACCTCCAAATCTTCGCACCAGCCCATCGATCCAAAAATCTTATGGTGATATAATTGCTCCAACGCCAACCCCTCCTGTCGCCGCCCCACGGAAACTTGTTACAAAATTTAACACGACGTGGACACCTTCAGAGTGGCAAGGCAGGCTAGACCCACTCCGCACAACGAATCAGATGTTTACCACCCTACTTATTAAAGGGGTTCCAAATTAGGCAGATATTGCTTGGATTCTGAATTTTTCAAAAAGAGGTATGGCATCACCATCAGCCAATGCATAATATTCCCAACATATCACCACAAAGATAAACGGAATTTCAAAATTAATTTACCGGCTAAATACGAATGGTTATTTGTTAACTCATCCAAAGATGCGGGTCTCCAAATGGACGGATCAACCAACCAACAAAAACGTAGAAAAAAACGAAGCAACGTGTCATCAAAAGATAATTATAAATCGCCCAGATCCATTCCCCATCCAAAACCTGACCCCAACGGGAGCCTTCGAACCAAAATATTTTCCAATTTTTCTCCTCCCGTTTATATCCCTAAGCAACCCCCTTCACGTATCTCCGTGTCATCAAAAGATAATTATAAATCGCCCAGATCTATTCCCAATCCAAAACCTGACCCCAACGGGAGCCTTCAAACCAAAATATTTTCCAATTTTTCTCCTCCCGTTTATATCCCTAAGCAACCCCCTTCACGTATCTCCGCAAAAGCACCAAGTGCCTCACTTCCGTCCAAGCCCCCAACGCGTTTCATTTAATTTAAACCCTGCCCCTGATACTGTCACTGCTCAACTACCCACAACCCTTCCCATGAATGCTTACAACTGCTTTCCCAATTTCGACCTTACAACAGGAGCCAAATACCCAGACTTTATCAGCTCGCATACCTTAAATCCCGCTTCTAGCTCGTCTTCTTCCTCGATTTCACAGGCCCCAGTCCCTACTTTTGATCCCCTTTTGCCGCCTAACGTTAAATTGTCCCAAAAGAATATAGACACCATAGAATGCCGTTACGCACTCTAGAGGCTAAGGGATAGAAATATATACGAAAATATACGTCTATTTCTTGCATACCTTTACGACAAATCGGACTCTGCTTGCTTTGAGGGAAAAACAAACAAGTGTCATTTGTTTTTTTTTATAACTTACGAGCGCCCTAAGGGCGGAAAGGTAGAGAAATTATTTTTTGTAGTGGTTTGAAACTCAGGTGTATTTGGTTTCGATATTCGCTCTCCATATTTTTCTGTCTGAGTTCCAATTACACAAATGAAAAACTTGAAAGACTTTTCATGGCAAGGTTTCGAAACTTGGCCCTCCGAGTGAGAAGCGATTGCTAGTACCACTACACCACGGCCACCCCGTCATTGTCTAAATCCAACAGGAAGGCCATCCTACAGATATAACTAGTCTCAGAAAGCTTTATAACAGGTGCCACGCAATTTTCGACGCACCTCCTCGCTGCTTTGCGCAGCTATGTACACTCTAAAAGAGTTTGTCACCTTCAGCGCAGCCGAGCTGAACACGACATACTACCTCTTACATTTTACTACCAAAACGTAAGAGGCTTGCGCTCTAAAACTCGTTCTGTTTTGTCTAGATCACATGGTCTCTTTGGACGTCTATGCTCTTACAGAAACCAATCTGATCCCCGACATAAAGAGCCAGGAGCTATTTCCATCTTCTTATAATCTTTTCCGAGATGACGATCACTCTCTCCCTATGTTTAATAATCCTGCCATCCCTAAAGTTGATTCTCCATGTAGGGGTGTCCTACTTGCCATTCACAATAACCTCAACTCTTCTCTCATCGCTATCTCTTCTTCTGTTAAACTTGACTTTGTTTTAATTAAAATAACACTTCCCAACAGGTCCCTGTACGTTATGTGTTGCTACATTCTCCAAGCTCAATCTATTGAATCCTACATCCTTGCTATTAAAGCAATTGACCAACTAATTGACCTAAGTGATTCCATCGACGATATCCTTACCTTTGGTGACTTTAATCTGCCCCTGCTAAAGTGAATTCCATTGGATGATCACTTATATTTTACCGCGTCTGACGCAAGTCTGTGCCAAGTGGCGTCCCTAATTCTATCGGTGGGCAACTAGACCTTATTTTCACAAGTGATCCTATTAACTCCACAGTAACGTTGTGCCCCTTTATCCTATCAACTGTCGACAATTTTCACCCCCCTCTTCTTCTCTCATTTTTCTATAACTGTCCATCCTAGCCCACTTCTTCAAGTACCATATCTTTTTGCAACTTCAATAAAGCTAATTTTCGCAAAATCAATACCTATCTTAGCAAATGTTCTTTTGATTTTATCAACCTATCCTTATCTGATTCTGTCTCCATTTTCTACAGTGAAATATTTAATTCCATTTCTCTCTACGTCCCCTTTTCATGGAATAAAACATCATCTATTTCCCTTCCATGGTACAACAGAAGACTTCGCTCTTTACGAAACAGAAGAAATAATTATGGGCAGTTTTTCTTCGCACCAATTCTTATTATGACTACTCTAACTATTTTGGAACTTACCTGCAATTTACCCAGCTCTATAAGTGCCTCTATCAGTGCTTTCTCGACACAGCATAGACCAACCTTATCAACGATCCTAAAACATTTTATCAATTCGTCAACTACAAAATCAAATCAGACGGTTATCCCCCTTCTCTCTCGTTCGATAATATATCATCGACCGACCCACATATCATTGCCAACTATTTTGCAAACTTTTTTAAACAGTCATTTGCAGACAACCTCTTCGTACCCGACACCATCTATTTCAAGTACCTTCCAATTTCTCCATTGGCCCCTCTCTCTCTCTCAACCTTTCGATCCCACCTTTATCGAAGAAAAGTTACAAAATCAATGATGAATTTGTATCCGGTCCAGATGGGCTCCCAGCAAATATTTCTCAAAAAGTGTGCCTCCAATCTTTCGCACCCACTTTCCTCCCTCTTAAACGTTTGGAAGACCTCTTTCATAACCCCGGTTCACAAAAAGGGATCAAAGAATGAAGTAACAAACTACCGGCCCATTGCTAAGCTTTCGCACGTACCTAAAATGTTCGAAAGTTGTTTATATGAAGTTCTAAGCTTATAGTGCAAGTCACTTATATCACGCAGTCAGCACGGATTTCTAAAAGGTAGATCAACTATCACAAACTTAGTTGAATTGGTATCCTTTGTGCCTTCAACCCAGAAAATGCCAACGATATTGACATTATTGCTGCAGATTTCGCTAAGGCCTTCGATAAAATGTCATATCAACTGATCCTTTTCAAATTGTCTTCCCTCGGTTTTGGCCCCATATTGTTAAAATGGATATCTTCTTATCTGGAGAACCGTTACTATAGCGTTCGCTTTAGGTCAGCCTTCTCAACCCCGTTTTTAGCCACTTCTGTCTGGTATCCCACAAGGCAGCCATCTAGGTTCCCTTCTTTTATTTTAACTATAAACGATCTTGAGAAGATTATTAGACACTGCTCCGTATCCATTTACGCCGATGACACTAAGTTCTCCAAAACTATTTCTTCACCCTAAGACTCTATTCTCCTTCAAGAAGACCTCGATAGGTTTTCCACTTGGTGTCTAAAAAATTGCTTTGAGCAATTGCCAATATATTACTTTGTCTCGTAAGTCCAATCAAGCTCCCTCTCGACTTTATTTTCTACATGACCAACCTGTACCCCAGGTTCAATCCTTTCGCGACCTTGGAATTTTATATGATAGAGAGTTAAACTTCCGTTCGCATATTGAAGAGATAATCCTTAAAGCCAACTCATCGCTCGGTTTAATCAAACGTTGGTCTAAAGAATTTTGCAAACCTTATGTGACAAGGTCACTTTACATTACCCTTGTCCAGTCCCTTCTGGAATATGCCAGCCAAGTATGGTCACCCTTTCATCGAATTCATATATCCCGAATCGAGAACATTAAACATTGCTTTCTTCGATTTACTCTTCGTGGACTACCCTGGAGTGGCCCATTTATCTTACCTTCCTATCGTGAACGCATCAAACTTCTTAACCTGAAAACCCTTGAAAACGCAAAGACGTAGCTGACATTCTCTTCATTCATCGACTGCTCTCCAGTTCTGTGGACTGCGCTTCCCTGTGCAATTTTATTTCCTTCAATACTAACCCTCATAATTTACGCTGTCCTCGTCTCGTCTATATTCCAACCCACCGCACCTCTTATGGTTCTAACCAATCTCCCGCATGCTCCGTAAGGTCAATTCAAACCTCCCCTTTTTTGATTTTAACCTGAGCACTTCTCGTCTTAAATTTGATCTCCTCCACCATTCCCTTACTTCCTAATCCTTAACTCTTGTTAGTTTTTAAGTCCTAGTTTTTAAGTTAGTTTGAGTTTGCATTAAGCGCAATAAATGGGGCCCCCAATAAATAAATTAATTAAACTTTTCTTTCGTCTTTTTCAGAGTGCCCGTGATAGGAGCGGTCAGGCTAGGAAAGCCTTGAATATATCTCCTATACCGTCCTGCAAGACCAAGCAGCCTGCGAACGTGATTCTGGCTTTTGGGCAGTGGAAAATCCACAATCGCCCCAACTTTATCAGGATCGGTTTTTAGCATCCTACCACCAACTATGAAGCCCAAATACTTCAATTCCTTCAAGCATGTTCAATTTGTTGATTTGTTGAAGTTGAAAGTGAGCTTTACGCAAGCACTGTGCGACTTGATCAAGCTGTGATATATGGGTCTGGAAATCCGGCGATTTGATGAGCAGGTATACAAATACACGAAGACCCGGTTTTTTAAACTCGCGGGAATGATCTTATCCATTATTCGGCACATCCTTTGAGCTGCATTACACAACCCAAAGGGCATGACCGTATGACAGTATCTAGTTTGGGTTGCTGTAAAAAAGTCAATACCAAGATAAAGCTCTTGATCTAAGTTTGGGACCAAGTAAAATGTAATGCTGCGTTGCTGACCTCGATAAGTGACTTGAGTTACAACTTTTCCCACGATTTCTTGGTTTTGTTATGATTAATTTTTCTTCTACCGCAAGCATCGAACTTGTCGAATTGTAGAGTAGGGTCAATGAATCTCGAGAAGAAATTCTCCAGGCGAGTCCGGAAACCAAAGGATGCTCCCCCACCACCTTCCAAACCTCTCCTTTTTCCCCTGGGCTGGATCAAGGTGTCATACGACCCGTGCCGAAGATCAACCTGGCTAAGGGCCCAGCATCCATAAAAATAGCTCAGTCGCAAACGGAGTATCCGGATACTTGGCGATCTCCGGATTAGCTAGCCTTATCTGTATATTGCGGATCTCTGTACGGATGCTAATCCGCTACTCGTGGGACCATATTTGGGATAACTCCTCAAAAAAAACAAAACCCGAGGCCGGTACTCCTTTAATACCGGACGGTAGAACGGTGACTGCACCGACTACCGGCACCATCCTCTTAAGGGAAGCGCAACGAGCCTAAAAAGAAAACTTCAGGGAGTGTTAAGTCTGCTGCAAGCCATGGTCCTATCATTTCCTTTACCCCTAGCAGCAGAAAATTTTTGGCCGTCCACTTGTCGCTGCTACCAAAATTCATGGTCTGATTACGAGACACAAACTGCTCTGGGCGATGCATAGCTTCAAACCATACAAGTCTGCTGGTCCGGACGGTATAATACCTGCCGAGCTACAGAGGTCCTCAGATATTATTCTGCTTGTGATAGAAAATATCATGAGGAGATGTGTAGAACTTATCCACATTCCACTGTCATGGAGAGAAGTTAATGTAGTATTCATTCCCAAAGCCGGAAAATGCTCTCATGTTATCTTAAAGGACCTCAGACCTATAAGTCTATCATCTTTCGTTGTGAAAACTCTAGAATGACTGATCTAAGACTTCTGTCAACGGCTTATCATGCCTACTGTAAAGGAAAATCGATGGAAACGGCTCTGCACTCTTTGACTAGCCACATCGAACAATCCCTACAATATGAAGAGTACACAATGGTTGCTTTCCTGGACATAGAGGGCGACTTTAACAACACATCCGCAATTACGACTGCGCTGTCAACTCTGCAGGTAGACGACTGACTTGGGGAGTTGATCAGTCTCATGCAACTGGGTGAGACTTCTGGTAAAAGATATCTGTCTGGAACTTAGTAGTTAATGAAGTACTGATATACCTGGAAGGGGGGGGGGGGTAGAAGAGATTGTGTGTGCGGATGACGTTGCTATATCAGGTAAGCAATCCAATACTATTAAAGAACTCCTTCAAGTAAATCTGAATAGATTAAACCGCTGGGCAGATCGCTGTGGATTGGGAATAAATCCCAATTTCCGGGAAATACAAAATTCCAACTATAGACCCTCTTTCAATATACGGTACAGCAAAATATTTGGGTCTCATTTTTGACAGGAAACAAAGCTGGAGACCTAATATTTCAGAAAGAGTCAATAAAGCTACAGCTTTATTCTCTTGCAAAACAGCCATTGGGAATAAATGGGGCCTTCAAACTTGCAACCCACTGGTTATAAGACCGATACTTACTTACGGGGTGGTCGTCTGGTATACGGCCTTAGTATATGCAGTAAACTACATTAAACTAAGCACAATCCAAAGAACAACATGTCTATGCATAAGCGGAGCCTTGCGGTCCAACCCCTCTGCGGCATTAGACATTCTGTTTCATTTGACACCCCTCGATATCTTCAGCAACTGCAGCTATTCGCCTTAAAGCGACTAAACCGTGGATAAATAATTCATTTGGCCACGCCAACATTCTTAACACCTTAGGAATCCTCACAGAGAACATCGATTACACCATACCTGAACTTTGATTTGACAAAAACTTCCATGAAAGCTTCCCCTCTAGATCATTCTGGGAGGAAGATGCTTTCATGGTGAATAAGTCAATCCATCTCTGGACAGATGGATCTAAAACCGATAGCGGAGTTGGTGGCGGTGTTTCCTCAGATAAGCTAAATCTAAGTCCCTTTTTCCGTCTTCCAAATCACTGTAGCGTGTTCCAGGCCGAAATTTTGGCGATTAAAGAAGCTCAGTCCTGGCTGAAGAAAAACGTGATATCTGCAAAGGATATCCACATCTGTTTTGATAGTCAGGCCGCGATCAAGTCCCTGGACTCGTCTCACTATATTCTAAAATCGCCCTTGTATGCCGATCATCTGTCATGGAGATGGCAGAGTAGTTCAACATTCACCTTTGTTGGGTGCCAGGCCACAGAGACATTCCAGGGAACTGCAGAGCCGATGAACTCACCAAAATTGGAACCACTCTACCTATTCTACCGGAAAAGAGTAGTATAGGTATACCAATCGCTACGTGCAAACTAGCATTAAAGCTGGATGCCAATAAAAGAACAGAAGTTAGGTGGACTGTTGGGCAAACATGTCTAGCAACCAAAGAGATCTGGCCAAAGCTAGATCTGAATCGCCCTAAGTGTCTGATCCTTTTAAATAGGAAACATCTCAGCGCTATAATAGGTGTCATTACTGGACACTGCCTCATAGGCAAGCATGCAAGAAGGCTTGACGCTTTTACAAACGACTTCTGTAGAAGCTGCTGATGTACAATGTCTAACATAATAATAACTATCATTAACCTATACGTACTAATCTCTATTAATTATCATTACTGTTTATATATATTATACATATTCAAACATTCATACTAGATACACAATCAACTAGCTTGGTGGTTTTTACTCTTTGAGAGTTTCTTAGAGTCAGTCCAATTTGTACTATTGAATAAAGAACATAAAACATTGAATTGATAACAAGTATAACAGGTATAATTGTGAAACAACACATTTTTACAAAATGAAGAATAAAGCCGAAAAACATTAATATTAAAACAATAAAATGGCAAATTGTGATTTCCAAAAATCTGGCCCCTTAATAGTGGATGGAAATGTCAAAGAGAATTGGAGCAAATTTTACAACATGTGGAAAATACTCGTATATACGGTGGCCACGAAAACCGACACTGAAAGTGAGGCTATCCAGACAGCAAGATTTTTGTCCTGTGCTGGAGAAAAAGCCATTGAGATATTCCAAACGCTGCTTATAATTGAACAAAATTAATGAAGTCATAAAAGCATTTGAAACATATTGTATGCCAAGAAGCAACGTGGTCTACGAGCGATATATATTTTTCTTAAGAAGCCAAAAGGAAGGTGCAGTTTCTATCTGACATCGTCAAATTAGCGGAAAGTTGTGATTTTGATTGCCAAAAGAATGACATGATCAGAGATCGAATTGTCATGGGTATTGCAGAGCCAAACATACGCTTGCAGCTATTGAAGACCTATAATCTTGACCTAACTAAGGCTAAAGAACTTTGTCGCGTGGCAGAGCAAGCAAGCATGCAAGCTCAACAGATGCAAGCAGAACAAGGATCATCAATTGCAGTAATTCTAAATAAAAGTCATCAACAACAAAATAACAAGCATTCTAATACAAATTTGTAATGCATGTAACAAAGAAAAGAGACCACCATACTAGTGAAGAGCAAACAGTTGAATTCGAGAAGAAATATGAATACTGACGGGTTTGACAAGTGTAAAAGAAACCATATTCAAGGTCGCTGTCCAGCATTTGGAAAAAATTGTTTGAGATGTGGCAATTACAATCATTTTGCATCAGCATGTAGATTTAAGGATATAAATGATATTAACAGTAACGAAATCGATGATGAGGATGATCTGATAGAGGTGGTTGGTGTTAGTTCGGGTGGTAGCATTGGTTTGATTAATCAGGTTCGACAGAGTGGCAAGAGTTGGCATGAAAATATTACGATAGAAAATCGTTTGATTAAATTTGAATTGGACAGTGGGACCGATGTCAACGTTATACCACTTAAAGATGTAAAAAATATGAACTGTAAATATAAAATTAAACCGGTGAGAACTAAATTAGAGGCATAGAGGAAAAGCCCAACGGATCTTTGAGACTATGCCTAGATCCCAGTGCCCTTAACGTGAATTTGAAAGATGAGCACTGTATAATTCCTAAACTTGATGATTTTTGTAACGCAATGAGAGAACTTAAGTACTTTTCAGTTTTTGACTTAAAGGAGGGTTTTCGGCAGTTTGAATTATGCTAAAAATCAAAAGAATTGACAGTTTTTTTGACAGGTCGTATCAATATAATGTTTTAGCTTTCGGCATTCAAACGGCACCTGAAAAGTTTCAAAAATTAAATTCCATATATTTTGCCAGTTTACCTGGCACATTTGGTTACATTGATGATGTTATAGTTGGAGGAAAAACAAAAGAGGGGCACGACGAAAATGTTGGGAGAGTAATAAAACGAGCTCGTGAAGTAAACGTTAAATTTAACAAAGATAAACTGCAGCTGTGCGTAAGTAAAGTCAGATATTTAGGTCATGTTTTCACTGGTGATACAATTTTTCCGGAGCCTAGTTGAATTGAAGCTATTATAAAACTAAAAGAATCAAAAGACAAAAAACAATTAGAAAGCAATATGTGTATGTCCAATTATCTTCGCGCTTTTATACCTAACTTTGCCAATTTAAATGCACCTCTTAGGGAATTGTTAATAAAAATATAATTAATTTCAGTGGTCTCCGAATCATAGCAAAGTTTTCAAAGATATAAAAGATACTCTTGCCAAACATTCCATTATTGACGTTTTTGATCCGAAGAAGCAAATCTGATGCTTCTCGAAATGGTTTAGGGTGTTGTCACTTTCAGGATGGTAAGCCTGTGGCATACGCATCTAAAAGCTTAACTGACACTGAAACAAGGCACGCACAGTAAATCCGAAGGTAGTTTAGAGCAACCTCTTTTAGAGTATAGAAGTACACCAGTTCCAGGAATTGGGTATTCGCCAGCAGAAATGCTTATGAATCGTAAACTAAGAACATGGTAACCGATAAAAGATGAAGATCTTGAGCCGAAAATTCCAAATGCCTTGCAAGCATTATTAGAAAAACGACAAGAAAAAAATTTAATATGTAACAATCCGGTTCGACCCCGTCGTGAAATCAATCTTAAGGAAGGAGAAAACGTAGTATATAGACATAATAGGAAGTGGGAACCTGCTAGAGTAGTCTCCAAACATGAACGTCCAAGATCATACTTACTTCAAAATGAAAATAACAGAATCTTTCCTAGCAATACATTTCACATACGCAGGTCAATCAATTCTCTTCACATAAGGCTATCCGATGCGAAAGAGAGAACACCTGTTGCCTCTAGAAACAATAATCGCTCTTCTCTTGAAATGAAAGATGCAAATCACAACAATTCATCTCCGTTACCGTATAACAACAATGCTGATCAAGAATCCGAATCAGTGCAGCAACCAAGCGGAGAGTATACCACAAGATTTGGTCGAATAAGTCGGAAACCAAACTTTTGTATACCGCAGTAAAACATGAAATTGTGAAGTAAACAAAATTATTCATATTATTTATACCCTTACATCTGACTGCTATGAATTCAATTGTAAAGTCAATTAAATGATGATGTACAATGTCGCATCTCTAACATAATAGTAACTATCATTAACCTTTACGTACTAATCTCTATGAATTATCATTACCGTTTATATTATACATAATCACACATTCATACTAGATACACAATCAACTAGCGTGGTGGTTTTTACTCTTTGACAGTTTCTTAGAGTCAGTCCAATTTGTACTATTGTATAAATAACATAAAACATTGAATTCATAACAAGTAAAATTATGAAACACATCAGCTGCATGGACGAGGAAGAGGAGGAGACAATCCTGCACCTACTCTGTACTTGTCCAGCTCTCTCCCAGAGAAGAAAGCTTCATCTAGAAACTTTCTTCTACAACGACCTAAACGATCTAGAAAATATATACGGTAACAATCTCCTACGCTTTATCATAACCTCAAACTGGTTCCACTAGTAAGAGGATCATAGATCCACATAACATATAATGGGCCAATAGGCAGGCCTAAGTGGGTTTGTACTTCCAACAGACACTCTTACCTAACCTAACCTATGTTTGATTTCCGGCACCGACTGAGCGATGCCCCGAACCAAACGATAACTATTTTTGGGATACCGCGATCCCAGCTGTGGGTTCTTCCAGGTAGCGCTTGGACGGCAGCTAAACCAGTGTAAAAA
This sequence comes from Volucella bombylans, assembly GCA_949129095.1. Lineage (NCBI taxonomy): Eukaryota > Metazoa > Arthropoda > Insecta > Diptera > Syrphidae > Volucella > Volucella bombylans. The sequence continues at coordinate 240,215,571 of OX422140.1, forward strand.
TAAAAAAGGGGCCACGTGATTTTTCCCCCGGAATCACCAAAACTCTCGATAGAAAACAAAGAAACCAAACGGAAAATCTTCCCCAAACAATTTTAGTGACGCAAAAAACAGATGAATGAAAAACAGATTTTCCACCACGTTATAACTGCTCCGTGGGAGCTCGATGATTTATTTTTTTGTTGAACTAGCTGTACACTCGTCAATGGAGTGGCCCACTATTTCTACGGTCCCGGAAAAAAGCACTAAATAACGGGTCGCGTGTTCCGTCTGTTCTGGGGAATTCTTTTCGCATGAGCGGCCTACAGGAGTCTCAATTTTCAATTCGAATAAATCTTATTTTAGTCGCATTGCACTGCACTGTACTTATCTTTTATTCTGGCGGTGTTGTGCCCCTCTCTGGCACAATCTATCGTCCTGGTACTCCCACTCCTATGTACTTCTTCCTGTCCCTTCTCCTTTTTTTGTATTTTTTTTCCACCTCTTTTTTTCTTTTTTCTCACGACCCACATCTCTACTCTATCTCTTTTTTTTCTTATCACAAACTCTACTTTCAACTTTTACTAAAAAAAACCAACTCAAAAAAAATGAAAAATTGCTTTTCGCGATATCAATATTGCACGAACTACAAACTCTCTCAAGCTATGACCCTCTTAAATTGCTGGTCGTCCGTAAAGTGACTTCCAAATCTTTTTTGTTCCACAGCTCCCGCCATACACACACACACACATTCACGCCCACGCTCGCTCAGACATTCATTCAGCTCTAGTGGACTCTACTGACCAATACTTTGTCACTCCTTACAATTGTTTTTGTTTTTTTTTGTGTATGGGCCTGCTGGCCTCTCTGCCCTCTGGCCTATCTGTGCTCAAGTCACGGCCCGTTTCGTGATTTCTAATTTTTGTTGATGCGATTGTTTTATTGTATTGTTCGCTCTTTGTTGTTGGCGTTTATCGTTGTTGATTGTTGGAAATGTTGTTGTTTGTTTGTTTTTATTTGTGTATTTCTTTGTCCGCATGTTTATGTCGTATGTTTGTCTGTTCCCTCGGTGGAGACTGTATTAATACTTGGCCGTCCGTCTACACGCTTCTGCTGCTTCTTCGGTGAGCTGCTGGTTTAAAAAGGGTCGTCATCCCTTCACCCATCGAACATGACTTTTAAAGTTGATACGTCGTTGGGATGTGCTCGATTATGCTGGCCGCCCGCCTGCACACCAAGGTTGCTCCTTTGTTGCTGCCTCGTTGGGGTGTGAATGAAAGCCTGTACCGGTAAGGCTAATAATATGCCTTAATCCTAATATGCAATATATTTCTAAAATATTTCTAGTTTTCTCTGAACATAGCTCTATGTCACACTTATTTCCTGTTAAGGTTTTAATTTTTCTTGCATCCTAAGAAAACCACGTATTTTCTACTGTCTGCATTATTATCTCTTTTCTACTTATTGGGGGGTCTGTGTCGAACGAGACTCCCCCGACGACTTCTCGTTCCCCGGCCGGTTTTCCGAATTGCATCAGGGGGGTATTTAGGTGTTATTCCCCCTTGACGGCATCTGGAGCGGAAGATATTCATCACACTTTCGGAACAATTCAAGAATGAATGACCCTCAACAGACAAAATCCGTTCCTCCCAATAGGTAGATAATGACATCGAATCAATATTCTCCTGGAAGATCACTAGGAAAGTCTAAGCTGGCAGGACAAACTCTGAAGGCAAATTGGTCACAGTGGGACCCCTTTGTGTGCAAGATGATTTGCTGAAGAGAAAAGGGGAAAGTACAGATGGAACAAATCTCGTATGGAGCTAGTCCTGCAACGGTGAAGAGTCAGCCAAGTGCTCTATGAAATACACGACGGAACATCAGGAGGTCATTTGGGAATAAACAACACGTTGGAGAAGGTAAGGGCTAAGTGCAAAACAAGATGTCAGGAATTGGTGCAAAATGTGCACAAGATGTGCGGCTACCAAGGGCCCAAAAGTAAAGCCACAGGGACGAATGCAACAATGCAATGTCGGAGCCCCATTTGAAAGAATATCCTTCATTTCCGTTTCCCGAAACTTTCGTGGTCATGGATTACTTTCATTTTTTCATTTCATTTCATTTTATTTTATTTATTCAATTAATTTTTTCATAATCTTAAAAACTAAAAACAAATAAGTTGAATAAATATTAGTGATCATTCTAAAACAAAAGTTAGTGGTAATGACACTTCAAAAATTTGTTTTCAAATTAGAATATAATGTGGGGTGATATTCAGTAATATTTTGATTTACAATTTTATAAATTATAAATAAAAGAAGAAGAAAGAGATTTAAAAAAGCAAATATAAACATAACAATTCATAAGTAAACTAACATTGATTTAAGATGTAAAAATGATTGTGTTGCTGATGAAAAGGAAGATGTTAAAAAATGATTCAATATTTTCATAGCTCAAGGTGAATAGCCAGTTTTTAACATTTTTAGTGAAATTTGGATATCGAAAAGTTTCTCTTGTAAACAGAGGCAATCTATTAAATATAAATGGAGCCGTATATGTGTAAAAATGCGAAAAAATGCCGCTTTTAACCTTTTTTTATTTATGATTTCTTTATTCACAAATTTACAAAAATTTACAAAATGTCTCTTAAGTCTTGAGTTACTTTGATGTTTTTTACATTTTGAATGTAATTTTCTCTTTTTCCTTATCTTATTAAGAAGGTTTTAAATATTTGTTTTTACCTGCACGATTTTTTACGAAAGTACTCGATTTGATATGCTTTTGAATAGTTTCAATAAATAAATCAAAAGCGGTGGAAGGATTATCTTCACAATAAACCGATTCCCAACATTCAAAAGTTAAAAGTTCTTTTAATTTATTGAAATCCACAGAATATTTTACTGTTTCAGAAGCAGATTCAATATTTTCAGAACTATTGCAAACTATTCAGTACTAAGTAATTTCAGTACTTCTGTGAAGTTTTCGCAATCCTATATTAAGAGTCTAAGACCTACGTAATATTTATGTATTAAAAGTTCATTGATTCGCCCAGTGGATACTCATAAACGTCGATTTTTTTTTGTTTATAATTTACGCGCGCCTAAGGAGCTGATACCCTTTTATGTTGCCAAGGCGCGGGCGGAAAGGTAGAAGAAGGAGAAAGGAAAATTTTTATTTTGTAGTGGTTTGAAACTCGGGTGTGTTTGGTTTCGATATTCGCTATCCAGGGTGGGAGTTCGAATAGGACGGAGAGTTTTTTTCTTCACTCAGAGTGATTCGAAGGTTATAATTCACCGTATTTTTTCATTGCTTGAAACTCTACAACAGCCAAATCTACGTGGCAGTGTTATGCCTTTACACTCAGAATTTTTCTGTCTGAGTTCCAATTACACAAATGGGAAACTTGAAAAACTTGTTGACCCTCCGAGTGAGAAGCGATTGCAAGTACCACTACACCACGGCCACCCCTGATACGCCTGGGTAATAACTGAGCCATTCATGAGTTACGAATTGTAGTTTAGTATACAAATATAAAATTTAGAAAAAGTGTTCATGTGTTTAATTAAATCATAAATATAGATTCAAGACCGTGGCAGAACAGATAGTTAAAAACTGGGTGAGCAGATTTGGGGTCCCAACGGAGCTACACTCTGATCAAAGGTGAAACTTTGAATCAAAATCTGGGAATTAGGAAGCCAAGGACAATGCCACTACACCCTCAATCCGATGGAATGGTAGAGCGATTCAATAGGAACTTGAATGGAGATTCTGTCGAAGGCAGTCGGCAACTGCAAGCGGCATCGGGGTCGACACATACCCCCTTCCTTATGGTCTATCGAAACGCGGTCTATAGTTCAAGGTCCCCATCCACAGAGCCAAAGGAGACTACTTGGATGACTTGCGGATCAGGATTCGTAAATTGTATGAAAACACCCGAAAAAAGATGAAGCTAGCGAGTGCATGAAGACTAGGTACGACAACAAAGCGAATTCTTCCGGCTTCAACGAAGGAGATCTGGTGTGGCTGTATGATCCTCTGCATGAGAAAGGCAAATCATCAAAATTACAACAGGATTGGGAAGGTCAATAGAGGGTGATAACTCGCATTAATGACGTTGCCTACCCGATCCAGCGTGGGGAGGAAAAATGAAAGTGGTCCATGTGGATAGAATGAGTCATTTCAACGGAGCGATGAATGAGGGACGAACATCTTTAGGGAGGGAGCAGTGTGATATCCATTTGAATGTGAATAGCGTCGTCTATATTTAAATAGCAGACAATTTTCATATTTCAATAGCAAAAGCTTCAACCATTGGAGAATGGAGTATGGAAACTTTTAGCGAATATTCCAAGAAAATGGAAAGTTGTATAGAACGTTGAATAGTATAGAACGTCATCGAAAGATGTCTGGTGAACAGTGATAAAGTGGTTTAAGTAAAAGATAAAGATAATTAAAAGGGGTTGAGAAAAGCGATTAAATTGTGAATTTTAATGTTTTTGAATAAAGTGATTGTATTGAAAAGAATAAGTTCTGTCATTTGTTACACATAAACATTTTACTATATAACTAGTGTTCGCTGAAATCTTTTTGTCTACGTGACACATAATAGGACCCATACACTACACAGAGGTGTGTTTGTGCAAATCTACTTTCTCTACACACTATGCATACGGTTTGCACCAACATCATTTATCGCGAAGGTGTCGGAGTAATCGGAGCAATGACGGATTCAACATGTATTGTACTCGTAATACTAATTGCTTTGGAAATTAAAAAAAGGGTAAAAAGAGCGGAAACCATGAACTTGGCGCAAATCTATGTTCTCTATACACTACGGTTTATACCAATATCATTTGTCGCCAGGGTCTCGGAATAAACGGGGCGATGACGGATTCGGTTTGTGTTGCAATACTAATGGCTTTGGCTATAAAAAAAGGGTAAAAAAGAGCGAAAACCAAAAATTTCTTGCAAAGAGTTTTTGTGAGAATGAATTGAGCCAATTGCAAGGAATTGCTACAATAATAAATCCAATTATTACAAGAAAAACAAAAACAAAATTATGGAGAGTACAAATATCTTCACGTGAGCCGCTCTGGATAGATTTTTGACAGCACTTTCCGATCTTACAAGACCCTTGAAATTAGTCACAAAAATCATGTCCTCAGAATTCCTAATTCATGTCCTACTAATTCGACTAGTTCTTCGTTTATTTCCTCCTTAATCACTTTGATCTCGTTCATGAAATCGTGCTCTGATTTTGCCATTTCAGATGAACTAATTTGATTATTGAAAGTTTATCACACAGTTGATCTTTTTGGTAATATCTGTAATGATACCGAGGGCTCTTTCATTAATTCAATATTGTTGGTTACTGTGTCAGCTAAATCTCTTTTTTTTTCCAATCAGCTGCGTCGGGGTTTCCAACCGGCCGTTTCCATGCAGACCCAATCCAATTGATGAATCTAGTTTTTCTGGAGTTTAACCTTTAAGCAGCCTGCCTAGGTGCCCCTATTCTGGGTCAAATGATGATCCAGGACAATTTTCTTCTTCTGCTCCTTTATCTTTGTTTTCACAACTCCATTCATTACTTCTAACAGGTCTTCGAGCTTCTGGGAATAACTTGCAGAACTTTACCTTTCAGATATTTTATTATTATTTTTTCTTTAGCAGAACAGGCAATTTTTTGAGTAACTTACACCACAGATAATAAATCTATACAGATGTCTTATTCATAGAAGAAGTCCTATGAAAATGAAATCGAGCTAAAATAGAGCTTTTTAAAAAGCTGCAAGTTTTTTTTTTACAATTCGCCCCTCTCAACTTAAATGGACTGCGATTTGCAAAAGCATCATAAGTTGATGTTGCCCAGTATAACCGGTTTGCTTGGGTATACATATGTACGTGTGCTTCTTATTTTGTTTGTAATTTCTTATGCAATGTAAATTAAATAGGGGTAGGAATATGGATTTTTGTCAAATTGTGCGCTCAGGACATTTAGTACCTACAAAATTTGATAAATTTGTATATAAAGATCGAAAATCTTCAATTCAGAGACTTAGGGACAACGCAGTAGGTTAGGTTAGGTTAGGTAAGAGTGGGTGTTGGAAATACCAACCCACTTAGGCCTATTGGCCCATTGTGATGCCACGTGGATCTATGATCTTCTTACTACTGGAACCAGTTTGAGCTTATAATAAAGCGTAGGAGACTGTTAACGTCTATTTTTTCTAGATCGTTTAGGTCGTTGTAGAAGAAAGCTCCTAGATGAAGCTTCCTTCTCTGAGAGAGAGCTGGGCATGTGCAGAGTAGGTGGGGGATTGTCTCCTCCTCTTCCTCGTCCATGCAGCTTCTACAGAAATCGTTAATAAAAGCACCAAGCCTTCTTGCGTACTTGCCTATGAGGCAGTGTCCGGTAATGACACCTATTATGGCGCTGAGATGTTTCCTATCTAAAAGGATCAGACACTTAGATCGACTCAGATCCAGCCTTGGCCAGATCTGTTTGTTCGCTAGACATGTTTGTCCAGCAGTCCACCTAAGGTCCGTTCTTTTATTGGCATCTAGCTTTAGTGTTAGTTTGCACATAGCGATTGGTATACCTATACTACCTTTGTCCGGTAGGATAGGTAGAGTGGTTCCAATTTTGGCGAGTTCATCGGCTCTGCAGTTCCCTGGAATGTCTCGGTGGCCCGGCACCCAACAGAGGTGAATGTTGAACTGCTCTGCCATCTCCATGAGAGATGATCGGCATTCAAGGGCAGTTTTAGAACACAATGAGACCGAGTCCAGGGATTTGATGGCGGCCTGGCTATCCGAAAATATGCGGATATCCTTTGCAGATATTACGTTTTTCTTCAGCCAGGACAGAGTTTCTTCAATCGCCAAAATTTCTGCCTGGAACACGCTACAGTGATTTGGAAGGCGGAAAGAGAGGCTTAGATTTAGCTTATCTGAGAAAACACCGCCACCAACTCCGCTGTCGGTTTTAGATCCATCTGTGTAGAGATGGATTGACTTGTCCTCCATGAAAGCATCCTCCTCCCAGAATGACCTAGAGGGGAAGCTTACATGGAAGTTTTTGTCAAACCAAAGTTCAGGTATGGTGTAATCGGTGTTCTCTGTGAGGATTCCTAATGTATTAAGAATGTTGGCGTGGCCAAATGAATTATTTGTCCACTGTTTAGTCGCTTTAAGGCGAATAGCTGCAGTCGCAGCTACTTGCTTGCTAAAAATGTCGAGGGGTGTCAAGTGAAGCAGAATATCTAATGCCGCAGAGGGGGTAGACCGCAAGGCTCCGCTTGTGCATAGACATGCTGTTCTTTGGACTCTGCTTAATTTAATGCGGTTGACTGCATTTTCCAAGGCCGTCCACCAGACAACCACCCCGTAAGTAAGTATCGGTCTTATGACCGAGATGTATAGCCAGTGGGTTATGCGAGGTTGAAGGCCCCATTTGTTCCCAATGGCTTTCTTGCAGGAGAATAAAGCTATTGTAGCTTTATTGACTCTTTCTTGAATGTTAGGTTTCCAGTTTAGTCTCCTGTCAAAAATGAGACCCAGATATTTTGCTGTATCGGAGAAAGCTAAACTGGTACCGTTTATTGAAGGAGGGTCTATGATTGGAATTTTATATTTCCTAGAAAAGAGGACAAGATCAGTTTTATGTTGGTTTATTCCCAATCCACAGCGATCTGCCCAGCAGGTTAATCTGTTAAGATTTACTTGGAGGAGTTCTTTAGTGGTATTTAGATGTTTTCCTGAGACGGCTATGGCAACGTCATCCGCATAGGCAATCACTCTGCTACCACCCGCTTCCAGGTATATCAGTAGTTCGTTAACCACTAAGTTCCAGAGAAGGGGGGAGAGGACACCGCCTTGCGGCGTACCCCTACTGACATATCTTTTAGCAGAAGTCTCACCCAGTTTGGAGTTGATTATCCTGCTTGTTAGCATTAGATTAATCAGCTCCCCAAGTGAGCCGTCTACCTGCAGAGTTGACAGCGCAGTCGTGATTGCGGATGTGTTGACGTTGTTAAAGGCGCCCTCTATGTCTAGGAAAGCAACCATTGTGTACTCCTTATATTGTAGGGATCGTTCGATGTGGCTAGTCAGAGAGTGCAAAGCCGTTTCCAACGACTTTCCTTTACAGTAGGCATGTTGAGCCGTAGACAGAAGTCTTGGATCAACTTTAGCTCGAATATGGATATCAATCAGTCGTTCTAAAGTTTTCAGAAGGAATGATGATAGACTTATAGGTCTGAGGTCCTTTGGGACTACATGAGAACATTTTCCAGCTTTGGGAATGAATACTCATTGACTTTTCTCCATAACAGTGGAATGTGGATAAGTTCTACACAGCTCCTCATAATATTTTCCAACACTGGTAGAATAATATCTGAGGATCTCTGTAGCTCGGCAGGTATAATACCGTCCGGACCAGCAGACTTGTATGGTTTGAAGCTATGCAGCGCCCAGAGCAGTTTGTCTCTCGTAATCAGACTATGAATTTTGGTCACGGTTGCAGTAGGCTTGTTTGGGCTGCTACTGGCCGCGAGTTGGGAGCTACCTGGAAAGTGGGTGTCCAGAAGCAGGTTGAGTGATTCATCACTTGAGGTTGTCCAAGAGCCATCGGTTTTTTTCAAACAGCTGGGCATCATAGGATTTGTGGAGAGGATTTTTCTTAGGCGCGAAGCCTCAGAGGTTTCTGTAATTTTGTCGCAGAATGACCTCCAGGATTGTCGCTTTGCCTTCCTCAGTTCTTTTTTGTATAATTTGAGGGATTCTTTATATGAGTCCCAGTCGGTCACTTTTCTTGTGCTTTTTGCTGCGTTGAAAAGTTTTCTGCAGGTGTTTCTGAGCAGTCTTAGTGCCGATGTCCACCAATGTGGCTTTTTCTTGCCTCTTGGTTGAATAAGAGGGCAGGAAGCGGCCATAGCCTTATTGAGAGTCAGAGTAAATTCCCTGACTTTCATGTCGAGCTCACTGGTGTCACGCGGGGGACTTGATAGTTTAGAGGATATCGTTTCCGACAGTATTCCTCTATATTTTGTCCAATCAGTTTTCCGGTAGTTCTGGAAAGCTGGTTGGCTGGGGGGAGCATCACTCAGACTGAATTGGATGTATCTATGGTCTGAAAAGGAGTGTTCAGACGATACCATCCAGTTTGTTAGCCTTTGGGTGATGCTGTCGGAGACAAGAGTAATATCTAATACTTCTTGTCGGTTTTTTGTTATGAAAGTGGGCTCATTGCCAATATTGCAAATTAAGAGGTTAGTACTTAAAATATAGTCTAAAAGTGACTCACCTCTATCATTGATGTCGGTACTGCCCCATACCGTATGATATGCGTTATGAGGCCAGTTTTTTGACTTCCCACTTCCAGTACCACCCTTTCTTGGTTATCACCAGGGAGAGGGCCCACTTGGTCGTGGCCAAGGTAAGCCGATGCCAGCCAGTAAAAGCCTTTGGCAGTCTCTAATCTGGCAACGGTTAGGTCGTGGTCACTGAGGTTGGGAAGTAGAAATACATTAAGGCTACGTTTTACTAATATACAAGTTCTAATCTTACCTTTGTCTCTTGTATAGAGCGGAACGTATGAGGGTGTCCTAAGTCCACGAACCACGCCTTCTGCAATCCATGGTTCCTGGATTAGAATTATGTCTTCTGTGCTTTTGGAAAGACGCAGAATGAGTGCGGCCGAAGCCTTTTTTGAGTGGTGGAGATTAATCTTGAGAAACCGTATCATTGCTACAGTCCTCCAGAGTCGCCTCCACCACGGTGTTGTTAAGGTCCTCCGATTCTGAAGATATGCCCAAGAGCTCATCTTCTATCTTTGATCGTGTAGAACATCTAATTGCTTCGTCATCGGTTTCCATTTCCGACAATGTGTCAGAAGAGGAGACCGACGGCTTGGTAGTCACCTCGGACAGATTGGAGTCGTCGCTATCCAATTCTGGAAAGGATATCGACGCTCCAAGATCCAAGGTTGTGATATCAGGTGTTAAAGGAGGAGGAGGTTGCTTATCAGCATCCAGCTCATCCTTTTTGTACACCCTTAAGTGAATGGACTCGAATCCGAACCGAATCATGCCTTTCGTCTGCGCCAGAGGATTAAGGGATTCCTTATTGATCACAATTAACGCTCATCTATAAGGACCCCTTAGTTCCTCCAGTTTCGCGACTTTCCAGTCATGAGTCGGAAGAGTCGGGTTGCTGAGCCGGATGATTTCCAGGATACTTTCTGGAGAGGAGGGTTCGGCTGGAATCCAGGTACGAGTTCGAGGTCTACTAGGAATGTCTTCCTTAGATATGAGCTCGAGTTTGGCACCTGGCCAAACCTCTCCTAAACCATCGATGGCCTTGGTGAAGAGATCGAGAGATCTCTGGTTGGAGCAAGCGATGAGCTTGACATGGCCTTGGTGCCAGCCAGCGTCGCTTGTGATAGGACGTGGTCCTGGGTTCTCCCGCATGATGGCCAAGAAGTTGCTCGAGAGCTTCAACTTGACCAATTGCCACCGTTCCGGTGTAATGGAACCGTCGGTATCGCTTCTGTCGATCACCGCGATCACCAATGGACTTCATTATAAGACCTCAGAGATCTGCTGTTGGATGGCCCAGGGGTTGTGGAACTGTGTGTTTTGACGTTTTGGGAGCAGTGGGAGCAGTGGGAAATCCGTCTTTTATGATGTTTTTAGCCCACTCAACCTTGCTCTTTATTTCCGCACTTCTCTCAACCTCCGGAATGGATCCGAAGGTTTTGATGAAGCGTGAAGCATTTCGGCGTCTTATGTAGAGCGCCTTAGATGGAGCTTGCCGATGCGGCTGAGTTCCAGATTCCTCTTTGGAGGGAGGAGTTTTGGTAGCAGCAACAAGTCCGTGGCCTGCCACAAACTTGCTGCTGCTGGGGGCGGGGGAAGCGATAGGACCATGGCTTGCCACAGTCTTAACACTCCCCGAAGGAGTTTTGGTAGCAGCGACAGGTCCGTGGCCTGCCACAATCTTGCTGCTGCTAGGGGCGGAGGAAGTGATAGGACCATGGCTTGCCACAGTCTTAACACTCCCTGAAGGAGTTTTGGTAGCCGCGACAAGTCCGTGGCCTGCCACAAACTTGCTGCTGCTAGGGGTGGAGGAGGTGATAGGACCATGGCCTGCCACAGTCCTAACACTTCCTGAATTCTTATTTTTTGGCTTGTCCCTTTTGCCTTTAGAGGATGGCGCACCATGGCCTGCCACAGTTTTGCCTCCTCTCGGCAATGCAGGAGCCTTGCCGGTAGTCGGTGTAGTCACCGTTCCACCGCCCGGTAATGAAAGAGTACCGGCCTCGGTTTTTGTTTTTTGGACAACGCAGTAAGGGACGGCTGAATATATGGTAGTGCGAACAAGTGGAATGTGATCTCAACCAACATGGAATGCGGCACTGCTGGAAACAGCTGGTGAAAGATCGCGCCAGGTGCAAAGACTTGTTAGTTGAGGTCCTGGTCCACCCCGGACTGTAACATCACCTAAGGAAGAAGTATATGGGAAATATTTTTCCAATAGCCATGAATGAACTATATTTTAACTAGCAAAATCAATAGTATATAAACTATGATTTTTTTCCTTGGGGTAGGGACTTTGGATCCAATTTGTTAAACCAGACTGAAGTAACACCGGTTGCCTAGGCTTAATCTGGTGGTAATCTTCGACAAGGTGTCATTTATGGAGTTTGCAGTAACCCAGAGAAAGAGGAACTCCTCTAAAGTAATGAGTGTTTACAGTGACAAATTGTACGATTTGCTAGACGACGGGGTTATCTTTGCTCGACAAAATGTACTTTACAATGGCTGCAGATTTTGGCCACTCTGAAATGTCTATATCAATGACGTGTCCCAACAGCTGGGCAGATCTTTATTGTGCTTATACCTGTGTTACATACCTGCGGTTACATAATACGAGTATTTTAATATGAGATTGAAAAAACCATATATATATATTTGCCGGAATCCGGTGGAGGTTTAGAAAAATTCGGAGGTTTTGTTTCCAGGCTGTAAGCCGCATCGCAAATTTTCTAGTGTGATGCGATACAACCGGATAAGTTTTCTTGGGACCCCGAAATAGGCCATCGCATTATAAAGTCTAGTACAATGGATGCTGTCATAAACATAGGTGGTAGGTATTGACTAGGAACTGGCTAGTTTTTTCCAAGACTTTCCAGACCAGAAGTCACACTGCTTTCGGTAATTTTTTGTGGACCGAAGAGGTTCTACACGTTCACACAGTACACTAAATAGAATAATAAAGCCGACATTAGGCAAACATATCCTTCAGCAGCGGGAGTTATCCATCATCATCCTGCACAAACGAGTTTGGTAGGTATGTCAAGACTAGACATCGCTCTATATAGCTCGTATCTATAAATGCTGTCATAGGCAGCCTTAAGATCGATAAGTAGGTGATGGGTGTCGATCTGGACTTCTTAGGTTTTCTTCGGGATCTGCCGGAGGTTGGAAATCTGATCGATTGTGGACTTCGCACTGATATTGACCATTCAGGTTGCTTACGATGGGTTCAATCAAATCAATCCCAGAAGTAACATGTTTCTATCAGTGGTTTTGTCAAATGATTCCGGACTTGGCGCCGTGCGACTTTTTTTTATTCCCCAAACTCAAAACGTGCGTTAAGAGTAAGAGTTAGTAAAAAAAGCTACGACCAATGCTTTGAAGGCGATGTTAGAAATTGTCTTCCGGCATTGCTACGAAGAGTGCCAGGATCGTTGGAATCGCTTTGTACGCTCTCAAGGGATCTACTTTGAAGGTGACAATTCATTGTATGTTTGATACATTTGTTTTAGAAAATCATTCCCATTACTTTTGGGACATACCACGTATATATTCCAATATACTCGTATGTACATAGAATTATCTATATATAGTGAACTCTCTCCTAACGGCGTCGGTGATTAAATCGTGGGACGCGAGTTCGATCCCAAGCCAAACTTGAAACTTTTTTTTTATTTTATTTGTCACAAATTGTGTAAATAAATACTATTATCAAAAAAAAAACCGTTCAGGAAAGAACGCGATGGATGGTGGAGAGCGTTCCGCTCTTCCTATAACGGGAGATACGCAAGGCAACAATAGTGTTGCCGGTGCCGTGGCGAAAGCCAATAAAAGCAGGAGGAGTCTGAAATCCCCTCCTAATGTAACAAAAAAAAGAGTAAATGCCGTTCTGTCAGAGGATGATGAACATTATTCGGGGGGCAATAACAACTTTGCTTCTCTAGCGGCATCCGAATCGGAAGATGAGGATGAAATGTTAAAAGAAATTAGCAGCAGCATAGCAAAGAAAAAATGCTTGCTGTTAAGAAAAAACAAAATGCACGCAGGCAGAGGGAGAAATTAGAGGCAGAAAGCGCCCAACAACAACAAAAACACGAGCAGGAACAACAACAAAACCAGCAGCAGCAGAAACAACAGCAGCCGCAGAAACAACTACAAATGAAAACACAGCAGCTGAAAAAACAGCAGCAGCAACAACAACAACAGCAGCAGCAACAACAGCAGCAGCAGCAACAACAACAACAGCAGCAGAAGAAGAAGAAGAAGAAGAAGGAGAAGGTGCCTCCTATCAACACCTATAAACTAGAGGTAAATGAAACCAAGGACCTGTGTAAGTTGGTCATTGGTAATAATTTTAGTATCAAGAGATTGGGGAACGATCGCCATGTCATCCACTGTAATACAGTGGAGGGCTACGCGAAAGTGAAAGAGCTCCTAAAGGAAACGACGACGGAGCACTACTCATTTACACCGAAGTGTGAAAAGCGGCAATCGATGCTGCTGAAGGGATTGGAACCGTCTTCTGATCCTGAGGAGGTCCTTGCACTGCTCAAAGAGAAGGAGTGCGAAGGACTCAAGTTTGTGGGGGTAAAGCCATTTACCACAGCTAGAGCCAGGCGGGAGAAACGGAGTCTGCCGTTCTTCCTGGTGCACCTCAGTCCCGAAAGTCGTCTGGATAGTCTAAGGAGAATCAATGTCCTAGACTACCAGGTGATTCACTGGGAAAAATTAAAAAGGAGCGACGGCGTTATACAATGCGTTCGCTGCCAGAGGTTCGGGCACGCCGCGTCGAACTGCCAAATGCAGCCTCGATGCGTGAAGTGCGCAAAGAACCACAGTTCCGAGGAGTGTGCTCTTGGTAGGGACGGAGCATCCGATAGGACGCAGCTATCGTGCGTGTTATGTGGGAACGTGGGACACACCGCAAACAATCGGGGCTGTCCTAAGTTCACCGACATTAAAAAAGCAAAGCTGGCTCGGCAGCAGAAGGTTGAGGTTAAACGTTCACCTGTTCGGTTTCAAACACCAGCCGTCACGTCCCAAATTTCCTACGCTCAAATGGCGTCAGGTAGGGGGATTACGGTACAGCAAGCGACTCTTGCTTCTCCGGCGCCAATGCCAAGAGCAACGGAAGCTGCACCTTACATGCTGGCCATCTTGCTCGCAATCCAAGGGCAGATGGCTCAGCTGCAAAAGCAGGTGCAAGAATAGGCCAAGCGGGTGGACCAGATCTACGCGCTGCTGCCGGGCCAAACGCAACACATGTCGTAATGGGTACCCACATGGTGGAGCAAACTTTGAAGGTCCTTGCGGTGAATGTTAATTCACTGATTAGGATCGAACGAAGAGCCGCGATGTTTAAATTGCTACAAGACCAAACTCCTGATGTGCTTTTCGCTAGCGAAACCAAGCTAACCGATAAGCACAAACTGGAGTACAATAATTATATTGTTAGAAGAAGAAACCGGCCCAGATCCAAACGTGGAGGTGGTGTCGCGATCTTCATTAAAGAAGGTATAAAATTTCACAGAGTGTACAAGGGAGTGTTGCGCAGGTTCCGGGTGTTGGAGGCAGTTGTCATTTACATTCCGCTTCGCAGTGGAAAACGGCTGTACTTAGCCTCTGTTTATGCACCTGAGGCTTCACAATCCACCCTATTTATTACAGAGCTCGACACGCTTTTTCGACTTCTGAGGCTGGAATCGGGGGAGAATTATTTTATAATCCGCGGGGATTTCAACGCTAGACACAGAGATTGGGGAAATAATTTGCCAAATACTAGAGGGAACCTACTACTCGATTGGTGGGGTCAGCACGATGTCATGTACAGACTCGGTCTTAAAGCGACGGATAACCCGTCGTTTCCCAGAGGCGGGTCTTATTGATCTACTGCTGTACGACGAACGTATACGACTGACAGGTACGAATTTACAAACATTAAACTGTCTGCGCACATTCGTGTATGACAGCGACCATTGCAGTTTTGGCACCGAAATTACGGTTCCCAACGAAATTGCGGAATTGAAGGAGTTTGTCCAAATATATACTTACAACTACAGTAAGACTCGATGGACACGCTTCTCCGCAACCTTGACTAGAGCGCTCTCCTCGAACACGCTCCACCCACCGTCCAATAGGAATTTGTCAAACGAGGAATTCGACAATTACCTAAAACAAATGGAAGAGACAATTGAACAAACTATGGACACTACAATACCGCGGTATCGACGTACGACTAACGAAGACCTGTTCCGCAATCCTACTATTGACGCACTGCACCGACAGAAAAGTAGACTTCTGACAAGACTTAAAAACTTGTACAGACAGTTAACTGACCGACAAGACCCGGAGATTAGGACACTGAAGTCGTCGATTAAAAATATTCAAACGCTAATAAAAGAAAATTACAGAATTTCTGTAAGTTTGTATTGGAACAACAAGGTTCAGGCTGTTAACACCAGCAACCCGAATATGTTTCCGCAAATAAATAAACTATTTCGGAGAAGAAAGCAAAACGACCTTCAGTGTCTTAAAATAGCCCGGACAACAGACAACGAACGGTTACTGACAATAGCAGGTATTGATCCAAATGAGGCCGCTGATGATGACGACTTCTTTGTGATCGAGGATCCACAGGAGAAGGTTGAGACCATAGGGGCGACTTTCCAGGAAGTATACAAGGCCATTGATATCATTGGCCCTAATTATGACCTGGACAATCGCGTCTAGGTGCACGACTTCTGCATTCGAAATGAAATAGGGAACTGGCGATCCGAAGGCTCTGGTTTCACCCGGTTCAGCGACGAAAATATGGCAAATAATTTCGTTGCCAGAGAGGGTGACCTACCCCCGTTCATTTCGAAGGAAGAACTCCATGAGATCTTCGACACAATCAGGGCTAAGAAATCAGTGGGGACCGATGGTATTCCGAACATCGTGCTTCGACATCTTCCTCTAGAAGCGGTGGACATTTACACCACCCTGTTTAATAATGCAGTGAATAATGCACATTATCCAGCGCATTGGAAAACGGCGGTGGTTCAACCTATCCCCAAAAAGGGAAAGGATATATCCAATCCGGCGAATCTCCGGTCGATAAGTCTCCTTCCGAATATCAGTAAGGTTTTTGAAAAAGTAATCAATAGAGCTCTGTCTAGGTGGGTTGAGGACAAACATGTAGTTCCGGATAATCAATTCGGTTTTAAGGCGGGACATGATATCTCACATACCGCGTCTAAACTAGTGTCCGATATCCAATGGAACAAAGGCAAGAAACAGTGACTGGTGCCTGCCTTGTTGACTTGGAGAAGGCCTTCGACACCGTATGGTTAGAGGGTCTTTTCTATAAACTGACTAGGCTGGGGATCAGTAAACCACTCTTGTACATTCTTTATAATATGCTAACTAACAGACAGTTCATCGTGAAGAATGGTGATGTGACTTCTGTTGGAATTTTTCAAATTAAAAATGGTCTTCAGCAAGGCGCGGTCAATTCGCCGATCCTATTCAACATTTTTACAAGCGACTTGATAGGTTCGCTTCCCCATACTATTGCGTACGCAGACGATTTGATAGCGTACAGAACAGGTCCAAAAATCGAGGTCATTAATACTCTCTCGCAGAGTGACTTCGATAAGATAAGACGATTTTGCGATGACTGGAAGTTGAAAATCAACTTTCAGAAGTCGGAAACCATTCTCTTTAGGACGCCGTTGTCGCCTCTGGGGATACCAGAAAAAATTGGAGAAAGTTCTCGATTATTGGACAACACGGACAGCCTCTTGCCTGTCGAAATGTAGTCAGATACCTTGGAATCTGGCTAGATCAGTTTCTGTATTTTGGTAAAAATGTAGATGCTGCTCTGGCCAGGGCTAGAGGTGCTTTTGCCCTTACAAAGAGACTGTTTTATAGCAGTCAACTCGATGCGAGGGTAAAGGTAGTCTGCTACATGGCCCTTATCAGGCCCATGCTGGTATTTGGTTGTCCCGTGTGGTTCAATGTACGAGCAAGCTTAATGGAAAAGATTCGGGTGTTTGAGAGGGCTTGCCTTAGGGCTTGTCTTCGCTTGTACAGAACACCAGAATCGGAGTACAAGAAATTTTATCCTAATCAGGTCCTTTACAATAGGGCGAACCTATTAAGAGTGGACAACTTCGTAATTAAGTTGACTCGAAGGCACATTGCAAGAGCAATGACCTTGACGAATAGCCTGATATCTGGGGCTTACTACCCCAATTACCTTTACCACGAGAATGTGCGCTCTGACGGAACGGCTTCGTTCCACCGGAAGCATTCCTCTACCTTGATCAGATAGGGTTGATCCAGGATAGATCAGCGGTCCCGTTAATCTTCCATGTCGCTCGGACAGCTGGGGACAGGCGACTCAACTACAACAGAGACGTCGCACACGGCAGTGTGGATCGTCTCAGGTTCAGTAGGGCGGTGGGGAATCGCGATAAGAGGGATGTCGTTCGGCAGCACCAGCATTTTTGGTGGTTGAATGATGGAGAAGATGTTTTGTCGTCGTTTCCGCCAATTTCGGGCCAGCCTCACTAATGAGGCAGAGCTGACCAATATATTTGCTTTGTTAATAGCGATGGCCAGCTTACATAGGTTTAGGTTAGCATTTAAGTAATATATACATATGTTAGTATATACAAAGGTATACACTAATATATGTATATAATTGTGTACAATGTCTATGTGTGTGTATGTGTGTATTGTGCATTTAGATTAGGTAGGCTAAGGTTTATTTTTAAGTTAGATATTAAGGTTTTATAAAAAATAAAAAATTGCATCCATAGGCTAAGTTTTTTGTTATCAATTTTTTCTTAGCCCTAAGTACACAAAATAAACATTTATAAATAAAATGTAAATGAAGTCGAAAGACATAGATATAAGAATTTAGATTAGCTTAGAGTGCCTGTGTGGGGCCAGTAAGTTAGCATAAGATTGTTAAGTAATTGTAAGCTAGCATTTAAGCATTTTTTGTTAGAATGTAAGAGTTAGTGTTGATATAATAAAATGCATTAAAACTGAACTGAAACTGTATTTTATTAAGTTGTTTCGAATACTTTTCAAAAGATGTGGGATATCATACATTCTAGATATGGATTTGTTTTTGTAAATAAATCTTAAGGTTTGAATTTCCCAAGAGCAAACAATGAACTACTTGAAAAGCGTATAAAAAGATGCGCCACTTGCGAATATTTCGTAGCAGGAGTTCATATCAGCGATTTTTTTCAAAGTTTTGTAAAGAATATTTAATAAAGCGTTGAAAAGAACTGTTTTTATTTAGTTTAAAAAAATTGGTTCCGGAATGACTGATAAATAAATGATTTAAAACCATAAAATGTAAACATTTTATTCATTTTTTTTCTTTCGTTCGAATGTTTTGCGTGTGGCCTCATCTTTGTGTGGCACATCTTTTTATACGCTTTTCAAGTAGTTCTATGTGCCTGTTCACATTGGCGCGGGCAGGAAGATTGTCCGAAAGAGAGGGAGAGCAAGGAAGTGTGAAGAATAGAAAAAAATGTATGTTTCATGCCAACTGTTCAAATTTAAAAATTAAAAATGCTCCGATTCAAGTGATCCACTTGTCAAGAAACCTTTCAACCCTATGAAAATGTGAACACGATGTTCATGGTGAGGACTTTCATGCCGTCGTCAATGTAAACAGGCATATTGATTGATCTTGGGAAATTCCAACGGTCGTTTCTTATTTACCCTTTAATTTTATGATTTAAAATTAAAGGGTAAATAAGAAACAATGAAAATGTGTACCTGTTCACAGGTAGTAAAAGTTTTCGGGTAAAAAATTTCCAACAGGTATAAAGAGTGAAAATCGATTGCAAAATGTATGGCCTTAACCAGGTGATTGCCAGTGTATCTGGGAGATGTTTTCATATATAATGTTAAATATGTATGTGTATCTATAATGTTAAATATGCATGTGAATCTATAATGTTAAATATGTATGTGTATCTATAATGTTAAATATGTATGTGTATCTATAATGTTAAATATGTATGTGTATCTTTAGGTACAACATTAAGGTTGAAATGCAATTTTCTACATCCTCCGCCCCCAAAGTGTGCGATTATTGAATTTTCATCGAACACAGCAACTGAACTGGACGTCGTAACTGTGTACCATTCGATAATCTGATCTGACAGGCTCGCACTTTGTTATCACGTCCAGGAAAAACCTCTTCAATGACTGCCAACTTCCAGAGGGTTCTTGGTAAAAAGGGATCATGCACAATAACGACATCATTAGGTTAGAAGTTCGAAGTAGTGCCACTTTTCCACAGATGAAGCGTGCGAAGCTGGTGAAGATATTCAAGTTTCACCATTTGTGTTGTAGGTTTTCTCTTGCGTTAAGGGCATCAATGAAATTTTCGCCAGAAGATATGGTGGAACCTGTCAAAAAATGAGATGGTGTTAGTAGATTAAGATCTTTTGGATCGTCTGAGATATATGTTAAAGGTCTTGCATTAATAACACTTTCCACCTCGGTCAATAATGTACGCAACTCTTCAAAATCGAATACTGCTCTACCAAGTGTAATCTTCAGCACTGCCTTTACGCTTTTAACAAGCCTCTCCCAAAAACCACCCCACCAGGCAGCCCTCTCAGCAATATATTTCCAACGAACTCCGTCGTTGCTTACAAAACGCTCTATTGAGTCGCTCCCCATGGTATCGTTTAATGCCTTCAGCTCCCTTGAAGCCGCCTTAAACGTTTTGGCATTATCTGAATAAATTATGCTTGGCTTACCTCTCCTAGCAAAGAACCGTCGTAAGGCAAGCAAGCAGCACTCTGTTGTTAAGTCTTTAACAAGTTCCAAATGAACGGCTCTAATTGAGCCGCATGTCAGTAAAAGAATGTATACCTTCCTATTAGTTAGCCTATTGTAGTGTCCCGAACATACAAAGGTCCAGCGTAGTCTACATCTGTCATATCGAAAGGTTTTGAAACAAGCATCTGGTCACAAGGTAATGGCACAAATGGCTGAGTCCCAGGAAGAGCTAGAAAACGTCTGCATACAACACACCGAGAAATTACCGATTTTACAAGTTGTCGGTCGCCGATTATCCAAAATTTATTCCTTATCTCAGCAAGTGTTGTATTTGCTCCACCATGCAACATTTTCATATGAGTATTAAGGACAATGAGCTTTGTTACATGTGCCCGCTTTGGTAGAATTATAGGAAATGCAGTTTACTCGCAGCAGTCCATTCTCAAGAATTGGATTCAAAGTATATAAAACAGAAGACTTACCGACAACATTGCTCCGCTGAATATCTTGAATTTCGTTTGAAAAATCTATGGCTTGAACATACTTCAACCAATAATCCTCAGCAATATGAAGTTCTTCAGCAGTTATCTTTGCAAGATCTTTATTTTTGATCCTCTTTTACCAAATACCAACAAAACACATTACAAGAGCAGTTATTCGTAATATTTTTCTCCAAGGACTGTATCTTTCCATTCGCAGAATAGGCTTCTTCGTAAGTTAATGACTCGTTTCGGCGATAGACACCTGTAAGGAGATAAAATTGTTAGATATATCTGTAGGATTTCTTTCATCTGGCTAATTCTTTATGTCAGACATAAGCCAAGCAGGGCCATGCCTCCATAGATTGGAGGTTGCAAGATTCATTGACCTCACACCCCTGGTTAATAGATCAGCGGGATTGTCCTTCCTTGGACAATGATTCCATTTAAACTCTTCAGTTAATTTTCTGATTTCAACAACTCTGTTTTCAACGTAGAGTTTCCTGTTCTTCTTTGCCCCATTTTGGATCCAGCGAAGAGTTATTTTCGAGTCAGTCCAAAGGAAAAACTTACGTTCAGATTTTAAACTAAATATGAGCTCAACCTAGCTGCAATAAGAGCTGCAGTAATCTCCAGTTGAGGAAGGGTCATTTCATCAGAAGTCTCAAATACTTTTAACAGAGCTACTCTATTTTTCGCACACAAAAATCGGGATGATGTATTCCCATTACTACCTACAGTTCGTGTCTAGTCTATCACTCCATAGCCACTTTGACTGGCATCAGAAAATACATGAAGTTCTTTCTTCGTGGATTCTTGGCACGCACATCGGGGAGTAGCTATTTGCTTAAGTTCAGCTACATCGCCGAAATAAAGAAACCAAGATTTCATCAAATCCAGCGGTAATTCTTCATCCCAGTCCAACTTTCGTCTCCAAATAGTTTGAAATAATATTTTGAAGGTGATTACGAATGGGCCTATGAACCCTAGTGGATCGAAGAAACGGGAAATGACTTGCAATACACTACGTTTTGTTGGTATGGTCCTGGCAGAATCGTTAATTTTAAGGATTGGATCTACATCGACTGCTAATTCATCAGTCTGGACATACCACATAAGACCTAAAACCTTTTGAGTATCTGGTGGAACTTCTGTAAAATTTCTCCTTACAACTTGTTGATTGGCATTCCACTTCCTAAGATTCATTTTTGCATCAGCAAGGACCCTGATCGATTGGGAGTAAAATTTAACAGCGGAACTTTCATCGTTTATGCTACAAACTACATCATCCATATAAAAACTTTCATCTAAGATAGCACACGTCTCTGGAAGCTTTTCACGCTCAGAATTAAGATGCCATTTTAATACTGCTCCTAAGAGAAAAGGACTTGAAGCGACTCCGAAGGTGACGCGAGTCATCCGAAAAGATTAATGGCGTGAGTGGACTAACCTGGAGTCTATTTTGTCGTAAAACCAATAGAATCGACATCACGACCCCTTTTATTTAAGGCGATCTGAAGGAAAGCTTTTTCTATGTCTGCAACTAGGCCTACGGAACCTATACGAAATTTTGAGTATGTCTGGCAACAAATTGGAGCCCGACAGCAAATTAAGCGAGGAAGAATGTTGGGCATGTGCAGATGCATCGAACGCGATACGAAGTTTCGACGTAGTCTTATCTTCCCGATATACTTACATCTAATCGTCCATGGTCTCTAGTCACACAATTGTCTAGGAAATCCTGAGTAAACGAGTCCCTTTCACTGGCAAGTGGTCGGATACCAATAGTTTCAAGATCCCAACATTTGCTTTCATCAAGTACACTCAGATAGAAAACCTTTGTCCTAGAAAATTTACAGCCAAATTTATAAGCACAAAATGGAACAGGACCTTGCAAGGTCCATCCAAACAATGTCTCTATAACCATTAATCGATCATTTATATATTTGTCCTCACCGATCAAAACTGAAATACCATTACCTGGTTGACATTCAAACGGTCGATAATCAGCCAATACTAAATTAAAATCGCGTATATAATTTCGCTTCGGAACGGTTAGAACATCAAGACAAATTGTTGGTACAACTACAGGATCTAGTTCCAGCATATTTGCGCTATGTTGTGCTTTTAATTTTAATCGAACAGTTTTGTATTTCTTATCAACCGATTGTGTCTCTTGATTTTCAAAAGGTATAACACAAATCTTTTGCGATCGGACAACTCGAAGGCAAAGTTTTTCAGCTAACAATTCTTTTATGAATGTTATTTGGCTACCTCCATCCAATATTACCCGCACATAAGCACTGACATTCTTCATACTATTGAACGCGAAAACCGAAGCAGTCTGTAAAAGAACACTTGTCTTATTGAGAAATTGTGTCTGATTAGAGTTTTCTAACGGGTGTGACGTTTTCTTATGGTACTCTGGGTCGCACATTACTTTTGCATGCCAATCTTTACATGCACTACAACGTAAATTTTTAAAAGAGCATTTTTTAGCAGAATGACGCCGAGAGGTTCAACGAAAACACCTCCCATCTCGTTTAAGTAAATTCTTTTGCTGTATTAGTGTTAATGATACATCACAGTCTTTCGTGGAATGTGATGTAGATTTGCAAAAGAAAAATGAAGTTTGCGGATTAGAAGCAGTAAGCAACCTAGCAGCTGTGGAATATTGTTGTGGTTGCTTCTTTATGCCTCTTTTATGCCTCTCCTCCAACGACTTCTCAAGTGCTGTGATTTCTCTTTTGATGAACGTTAGTATACCTTTAATTTGTTTATTACCATTGAGAACAAAGGAGTATTCACTTTCAGCTTGAGGAGCAGTATCCACAACAGCAGCTAGATCAGTTTCTACTTTAGGGCGATCGCGCGAAGATCATTTGGAAGGCAACATATCAATTTTGATTTAATCATTGTAGAATAACTATTGGAAGAAACTTCTAATGCTGCTAAAGATCTAATGGAAGAAGTCACTGAGTTGTAAATATGATGTAAGCCACGAATGTCTGTTTTCGAGATAACCTGTGGAATAGACATCATTAAGTTCATATTTTTATCTATTAATTTTCCAGTGTCGCCAAATTCTTCTTGAAGTAATGCTATAGCCCCGTCATAGCAACTGCCACTAGGAGTAAATCCAGCTATAACTTCGGCTGCTTTCCCTTATAGTGCTGACTGGAGATAATTGAATTTGTCCGCACCGGACAAAGATTCGTTACTATGGACCGCAGTTTTGAACATAGGAAGCTTAACGCCATTTGACTTATCGCGTGAGGAGATTACGGTACGAGCTAACGGGTCGTTTTGGGCTTGCATACGATGCAATCATTCGATTCTTCTATTCAAACGCTCCATAACGGAAATTGCTTTGTCTTCATATTCGACGACTATTTCTATGTCCTTTACTTGATCTTCGCTGGGTTTTACACTAAAAGTTATATCCTTATTGTAGCAAGACAGATAGTTCTTCTTCGATATTTACCCACACATTTTCGTTCTCAGGTGTGGGAATAGATTCCGACGATTTTAAATACTCGTTCGCGTTTTTTTCAACTTGCTTTACTTGGCCTCTATAGGCAGAACGAATAGCGCTTTTCATATTTGTTTAAATTCAAACTAGTCCTTAAATATCAATTGTATCCCGTGTTTCGGCACCACGAAAAAAGAAGATATCGTTAATTAAAAAACCCGGTTCCTTTACATTCGGAATTCAATTTTATTTCTATGAACTTAATCTATACGAAGTTAAAACTAAACTGGGCTATGAAGTATGTGACATATCGTTACAAAGTTAATGATATTAATTTGTACGTGTAAATACATTGTGTATTTAAGAGAACTAAAAACAAAAAATTCTGGAAGATGTTCTGATATATAATGTTAAATATGTATGTGTATCTATAATGTTAAATATTTATGTGTATCTATAATGTTAAATATGTACTCGTATGTGTATCTTTAGGTACAACATTAAGGTTGTAATGCAATTTATCAAGTAATACATATATGGACAAAATATATTGAAATAAAAATAGTTAGGTATGTAAATACGAAAGAAACGTAAATTTATAGTTCAACCTGTGCACTTTAATTATTACTTCACTTCCATTCAATTATTATTCAATTACATATTATTATGTATATGCATTGCAGATTAATAACATGATTAATATTTTGTTTGTCAAACTTTAATTACAAAATCTAACGAAATATTCCACTTTTCCCGCCTTTTAATTGTTCTTTCTTACATACATACATACCCATACGCTCAAACAAAATACCAATTCATGAAAAATTATATAATTTCCCGTTGCAGTCGAATGAAAACAAACAGCCAATCCTTCCCGCAAGCCCTTTGCAAATGTTTTTCATATTTCTTGTGCCACTGCCCACAACTTGTGGTAAGAAAAAAAAACTCTTTTAGTAAACAAAGCGACAAAGAGAGAAAATAAAAAAGCTTTATATTAACCCGAAAGCTCGTGTCGGCTGGACGCTTGAAACATTTTTTTCTACAGGGGTGAGACATCTGTATAGATTTATTATCTGTGGTTGTACTAAATGAGGTCACATGTCTGATGTTAGACGCCAATGAATTCATTCGCTGGTTGTACTCAAAACCAAAAACAGTGTTTCTCTAATATTTAGTTTTTTTTTCGTTTAACATTCGGTTTCAACAGTTAGAATCGTATACATCCAAGGGAATTTTCCTACACATTGTAAATTTCTCCAAGGAGCAGCCGGAAAAGGCTCGAACTGCACATTTTGGCGACCGTGATAGGACTTTTCCTGATAAGTGTGTACAAAATAACTTTAAAACTATACAAATAAAAGCCAAGTGAATAAATTAATTGTGGCTACAAGACCCAAAAACTTAACTCGAATTCCCAATTCGAAGTAGCATCCATTCCGCGGTAATGGGAACGGTAGGATTGTCGGTATGGTATCGGTTACGGTAACGGTAACGGTTACAGCGCAGTGCAGTGTCAAGTATTCCAGCTGCAAAGTAATAAAATTCCAAGAAGAACAGCAAGCTCCAGGAGGAACCGCAAAGCTCCAGAAGGAATAGCAAAACTTCAAAGAACAAAAAGGGAGATAAGTACAAGTGTCTTTCTTGCTGGACGCACTCTCAATCCCAGGAAGCTTGTTGTTGCTTTTATTTTATTGTCGCAGTTGGGTTTATCGTGCGGAATTGTCTGCTGGTTTTTGGCCTAAAACACTAATCCTGCTGGTCTTGCTGTTGTTGCTGATCAGCGTCGCTGGAAAGATTTCGTCTAGCAATTAACCCAATCAGGAAAATTGTTGCGGCTTTTTGTCTTGGTGTTGGAGTTGGGTTGATTTTATTGAAGATTTAATCCAAACTGCGTATTGTCATAACTGCGCATTCTAACTGATATCCATCATTTCATCGATAGAACATAACTTAGTATACATCGTTAGTATACAAGTAAGGAGGAGTTATTCACATGTATTTAGTTGGTAGTTCATATCCGTCAGAATTATTCAGTCCGATTTGCTTCATAATGGCTCCTCAAATTCTTGAAACGTTGACACCATCTCGTGAAACAAACCAAGGACAGCATAACACGTGTCAAAAAGTTAATCGATACAAAAAGCCTTTCGGCAACAGAATTAGAATGCTGCTTAGGAATCGTTGAGTCTTACTTCAAGCACTGATTGGCAGCTCAAACCCAAATTGAGGAGCAATCGCGTTCAGACAATGGCCTTAGCGAGCTAGAGGACTTATATGTATCCACAAAATCAAAAATTTTATCGCTCATGGGTAGCGAGAGATGAGAAGAAGATTAGAGACTACTATGGCAATCCCACAAGCCGTCAGTCATATACCCTATGTCAAATTACCTCGTTTTACGGGAAAATATTCAGTATATAAAAATTGTATAAATACATTAATGAAGCGTGTAGATAGTGATCCGACCCTTACAAAACATGTTTGACTGACCAAGGTCTCGGCACAGTCAAAACCTTTCAAATAACCGAGTATAATTATGAAAAGGCACTTAATAGATTGAAGGAATGCTATGATAATGAGTGTCTTATCTTTTTAGAACATATTTCTAAGCTTCCAAAGGTGTAAAAGCCTTCGGCTACGCAGTTGAGAAATCTCGTCGATAACGCGTCCTTACTGTTTAATTCACTGCAATCAATTGGTTCCGTTTCAGACATCTGCAATGCAATCATCAAGCAAGCAAAATGGGATGAACAGCTCCACTATAAAAATCAATACTTGGAAGCTCGTGAGAGTAAAACATGTCGATTGGATACCAGCAAAAAATCCATACGCAAATATAGAACATCATGCTATGAGCAAACCCCACAAATTCAAACTGCTCAAAATTTACCCAGTTGTCTGTTTCTGATCGGTTTACACAAACAAAGAATCTCGGGTTATGTATTAACTGTTTGCGGGAAAGTCATAATGTGGAAAGATGCTCCTCAACATTGAAATACAAAATTTGCAAACAAAGTCATCATACACAGAGTTATCATAGCAGAGTTCTGATGGACTCGGGGTCGCAGGTAAACTTTATAAAGGAACAATTTGCTAGAGACTAAAAAATTCGAACTCAACGAAAAAACATGGACATCTTAGGTACCGGGACAACAGAAACAAAGATAAAATCCTTCACCCAAATTACTATTAGGTCACGATACTCTTCATTCGAAATGTGTTTGGAATTTTTAGTTGCACCGTCGAATACTGGTTATCACTCCGACTCTCCGCATTCAAAATTGGAATGTCCCAACAAACTTAGATTTTGCCGATGAACATTTTTATAAATCTGCTCTGAGTAGGACAAATAAAACTAGGACCAGAGCTGCCATCATTACAAAATACTCGCATTAGTTGGAAAGTATCTGGGAAATACAAAACCATTACAACTACTCATCATGGGACCTGTTGCCTGGGCTCACTGATGGTAATATTCATCAATATGTAGAGAGATTCTGGGAGCTAGAAGCAGTTACAGGGATAAAATTGTAATGAACGGACGAACAATTTTTAGAATCGTTACAAGAAGTATCTACCGGAATAATAATGTTAAAACTGCCTTTCAAAAGGGACCGTCTTTCTCTTGGTGACTCATACGACATTGCGTTCCGTCGCGTCCTCTCAGTAGAGATTATCAAAAGATTTGTACCTTAAGTCTGCCTATGTTGTTCTTCGACAGTATTAGACGCTAGGCCATATGTGTATGGTAAGGAATCCAGATCTAAGCCAGCCGCGCCACACCAGTGTGTGCTCTGACCAAATAGCTCTTCAACTAAATTGACAGTTGGATTTGATGGATATTGGCGCACATCGTCAAGCATTTCATTAAACGATATCCTAATGATAGGTCCCACCATTCAGGATGATTTGTTTTTGATAAATAAAACGACCGATCTGCTTGAATTCCAGGATAGAAAAGAAAGAAAGAGTTCAAGTTTATTTCTTTTTAATTTCAATGCAGTTCAATGTATTTCATACTAACGAATGTATTCAAAGTATTCAATTTAAGTTCCAGTCAAGAATGCATATTTTACACTCCCTCTCGTGAGTGTGTATATCAGCTAACTGATCATTAGTTGGAATACAGCAAATATTTAACAATTTCTCATAATGTTTTTCCCTTATAAAATGCACACGAACATCAATGTGCTTGGTCCTCGAATGGTATTCACGATTTCTGATGAGCTTCAAAGCTCCTTGGTTGTCTATATGAAGAATTGACCGCACATCACCCTTATGTAAAAGATCTTTCAGTAGAGCTTTTAACCACACAAGTTCTTTTACAGCTTCTGAAGCTGCCACATATGCAGCTTCTATTGAGGATAGTGTTGTGCAGCGTTGTCTTCGTGATCCCCAAGCAATTAGTGATTCTCCCAGGAGAAAAATGTACCCACTAGTAGATCTTCGAGTGTCGAAATCACAAGCGTAATCAGAGTCACTGCAATACAGAAGGTTGAGGTTGCATTTATTTTTGAAAAATATACCAATATTCTGAGTAGCCTTCAAATAACGAAAGACCCGTTTCACTGTTTTGATATGCTGTGGAGCTGGGTTGTCCAAGTATCTGCTCAGTACCCCAACAACATACGAGATATCCGGCCTTTGCTAGGGGTGGCCGTGGTGTAGTGGTAGTAGCAAACGCTTCTCACTCGGAGGGTCCAGGTTCGAATCCTGCCCATGGCAAGTCAGTTCTTCCTTGTGTAATTGGAACTCAGACAGAAAAATTCTGCGTGTGAAGGCATAACACTGACACGTAGATTTGGCTGTTGTAGAGTTTCAAGCACAGAAAAGAAAAATACTGTGATATACCTCTAATCACTCTGAGTGAAGAAAAACTCTCCGTCCTATTCGGACTCCCACCCCTGGTGAGCAAACATAGAAACCAAACACACCTGAGTTTCAAACCACTACAAAAACAATTTTCCTTTCTCCTCCTTCTATCATTCCGCCCGCGCCCTGGCAACAGTAAAAGGGTATCTAACCCCTTAGGCGCGCGTAAATTATAAAAAAAAAAACAAACAAAAAAAACATCATGCATCCAATTGCTTCTCGGAAAGGAAAATTTGACATATCCACTGAAGTTGCACAGAGAAGTGATGATTTTCTTGCGGCTTCACATGGCGTGGACACACCTTTTGAATCTGTCATGTTAAAACTGCTCCCGACATGGAAATCTCCCACAGAACTTTGCTTCAACTCCAAACCAAGATAAAAATTCGCCTCATTCAGTGTAAGCTCAAGATGCTTCTTCAAGTAGGACACCAGGTCTTTAATGTCCCTCATGTCAGTTGCTGCCAACAGTCCATCATCTATGTATAGCACGATTATAACAATTCTGTCCCCTTTCCGAAGAACGAACAGGCATGGAGCATCTAGACATGTTGTAAAATTATAATTATTAAGAAATTTGGATATTGTCAGGTTCCAATTCCTCGAAGCTTTTTTGAGACCGTATAAGGTTTTGTTCAACTTGCAAACGTTTTCTGACTTTTCATCATATCCAATTGGCTGTGCCATATAAATCTCCTCTTCTAATGTCCCATTCAGAAACGCGGTTTTGACATCAAATTGATATAGTAAAAGTCGTCTACATGCAGCTATAGCAATGATTGTCAGTATAGAATTAAATTTAGCAACTGGGCTAAAGGTTTCATTGAAGACAATTCCCTCTTGTTGACTATAACTTTTAATAACCAACCTAGCTTTATGTCGTTCCACTCTATTTTGTGCAGAAAATTTTACTTATATACCCACTTACAAGGAATTACCTTTCTATCTTTCGGACACTTCACCAAATCCCATGTGTTGTTCAAACGATGAGCTTCCATTTCCTCATCCATGGTCGTCTTCCACATTTCTGCTTCTTGAGAATTCATGGCTTCACTGTAAGTCAATGGTTCCATCGCCTTAGCCATGAACGCCTGCCCTTCTAAAACTGTTGTCAATAAATTTGTATGGGGATCGGCTTTCCAATTTTCATTGCTGCGAAGCTTAGATTCGAACTCAGAAGTTAAAGCTTCATCGTTTTTCTTGGGATTTGTACGCAGTTTAGAATTTGATTGTACTGTTCCTTGCCTTTTACTTCCTGTTGATAAAGTTCCTCCCTCATCAGTTTCTGTAAAAAGTTTTTCTTCGAGCTCCGCTGGATGAGAAGAAACTTATCCTTGATTGGACATGGATTGGACGACTTAGCAAATAAACCGCTATATTGACAGTTTCGGTCCATAGCCTAAGAGGCAAGTTGTTGGCATGCAGCATAGTTCTGGCAGGTTCCACAATAAACCGCATGTCACGCTAAGCACGTCCATTTTGTTGAGGACTATAAGAAACAGACAATTGATGGTTTATTTCACGGTTTGTCAAAATATCTTGAACAGTTTTATTAACGAACTCCAATCCATTGTCAGACTTTAGCATTTTTATATCTTTACTGAAAAGAGACTTAACTTCATTAAGTTATTTTTCAATTATAGACGGAACCTGACTTTTTGACTTTTTTCTTTTACAAAATAAACTTTTCTGTAACTCGAATCGTCTTTGAATAATAAAAAAATACCTTAAGTCTAATGACTTCGTTTGCATGGACCCAGTTTTTTCAGTTTTGAATGCATTTTATTTACTTAATCACTAACTCTTACATACTAACAAAAAATGCTTAAATGCTAGCTTACAATTACTTAACAATCTTATACTAACTTACTGGCCCCACACAGGCACTCTAAGCTAATCTAAATTCTTATATCTATGTCTTTCGACTTCATTTACATTTTATTTATAAATGTTTATTTTGTGTACTTAGGGCTAAGAAAAAATTTATAACAAAAAACTTAGCATATGGACATTTTATTATTTTTTATAAAAGCTTAGTATCTAACTTAAAATAAACCTTAGCCTACCCAACCCAAATGCACAATACACACATAAACACACATAGCCATTATACACGATCATATACATATATCAGTATACACCTTTGTGTATACTAACATATGTATATATTACTTAAATGCTAACCTAAACCTATGTAAGCTGGCCATCGCTATTAACAAAGCAAATATATTGGTCAGCTCTGCCTCATTAGTGAGGCTGGCCCGAAATTGACGGAAACGACGACAAAACATCTTCTCCATCATTCAACCACCAAAAATGCTGGTGCTGCCGAACGACATCCCTCTTATCGCGATTCCCCACCGCCCTACTGAACCTGAGACGATCCACACTGCCGTGTGCGACGTCTCTGTTGTAGTTGAGTCGCCTGTCCCCAGCTGTCCGAGCGACATGGAAGATTAACGGGACCGCTGATCTATCCTGGATCAACCCTATCTGATCAAGGTAGAGGAATGCTTCCGGTGGAACGAAGCCGTTCCGTCAGAGCGCACATTCTCGTGGTAAAGGTAATTGGGGTAGTAAGCCCCAGATATCAGGCTATTCGTCAAGGTCATTGCTCTTGCAATGTGCCTTCGAGTCAGCTTAATTACGAAGTTGTCCACTCGTATTAGGTTCGCCCTGTTGTAAAGGACCTCATTAGGATAAAATTTTTTGTACTCCGACTCTGGTGTTCTATACAAGCGAAGACAGGCCCTAAGACAAGCCCTCTCAAACACCCGAATCTTTTCCATTAAGCTTGCTCGTACATTGAACCACACGGGACAACCAAATACCAGCATGGGCCTGATAAGGGCCATGTAGCAGATTACCTTTACCCCCGCATCGAGTTGGCTGCTATAAAACAGTCTCTTTGTAAGGGCAAAAGCACCTTTAGCTCTGGCCAGAGCAGCATCTACATTTTTGCCAAAATATAGAAACTGATCTAGCCAGATTCCAAGGTATCTGACTACATTTCGACAGGCAAGAGGCTGTCCGTGTTGTCCAATAATCGAGAACTTTCTCCAATTTTTTCTGGTATCCCTTGAGGCTCTAGACAACGGCGTCCTAAAGAGAATGCTATCCGACTTCTGAAAGTTGATTTTCAACTTCCAGTCATCGCAAAATCGTCTTATCTTATCGAAGTCACGCTGCAAGAGAGTATTAATGACCTCGATTTTTGGACCTGTTCTGTACGCTATCAAATCGTCTGCGTACGCAATAGTATGGGGAAGCGAACCTATCAAGTCGGTTGTAAAAATGTTGAATAGGATCGGCGAATTGACCGCGCCTTGCTGAAGACCATTTTTAATTTGAAATATTCCAACAGAAGTCACATCACCATTCTTCACGATGAACTGTCTGTTAGTTAGCATATTATAAAGAATGTACAAGAGTGGTTTACTGATCCCCTGCCTAGTCAGTTTATAGAAAAGACCCTCTAACCATACGGTGTCGAAGGCCTTCTCCAAGTCAACAAGGCAGGCACCAGTCACTGTTTCTTGCCTTTGTTCCATTGGATATCGGACACTAGTTTAGACGCGGCATGTGAGATATCATGTCCCGCCTTAAAACCGAATTGATTATCCGGAACTACATGTTGGTCCTCAACCCACCTAGACAGAGCTCTATTGATTACTTTTTCAAAAACCTTACTGATATTCGGAAGGAGACTTATCGACCGGAGATTCGCCGGATTGGATATATCCTTTCCCTTTTTGGGGATAGGTTGCACCACCGCCGTTTTCCAATGCGCTGGATAATGTGCATTATTCACTGCATTATTAAACAGGGTGGTGTAAATGTCCACCGCTTCTAGAGGAAGATGTCGAAGCACGATGTTCGGAATACCATCGGTCCCCACTGATTTCTTAACTCTGATTGTGTCGAAGATCTCATAGTTCTTCCCTCGAAATGAACGGGGGTAGGTCACCCTCTCTGGCAATGACATTGTTTGCCATATTTTCGTCGCTGAACCGGCTGAAACCAGAGCCCTCCGATCGCCAGTTTCCTATTTCATTTCGAATGCAGAAGTTGTGCACCAAGACGCGACCCTCCAGGTCATAATTAGAGCCAATGGTATCAGTGGCCTTGTATACTTCCTGGAAAGTTGCCCCTATGGCCTCAACCTTCTCCTCTGGATCCTCGATCACAAAGATGTCGTCATCATCAGCGGCCTCATTTGGATCAATACCTGCTATTGTCAGTAACCGTTCGTTGTCTGTTGTTATTGGGCTGTTTTAAGAAACTGAAGGTCGTTTTGATTTTCTTCTCCGAAATAGTTTATTTATTTGCGGAAACATATTCGGGTTGCTGGTGTTTACAGTCCGAACCTTGTTGTTCCAATACAAACTTACAGAAATTCTGTAATTTTCTTTTATTAGCGTTTGAATATTTTTAATCGACGACTTCAGTGTCCTAATCTCCGGGTCTCGTCGGTCAGTTAACTGTCTGTACAAATTTTTAAGTCTTGTCAGAAGTCTACTTTTCTGTCGGTGCAGTGCGTCAATAGTAGGATTGCGGAACAGGTCTTCGTTAGTCGTACGTCGATACCGCGGTATTGTAGTGTCCATAGTTTGTTTAATTGTCTCGTTCATTTGTTTTAGGTAATTGTCGATCTCCTCGTTTGACAAATTCCTATTGGACGGTGGGCGGAGCGTGTTCGAGGAGAGTGCTCTTGTCAAGGCTGCGGAGAAGCGTATCCATCGAGTCTTTCTGTAGTTGTAAGAATATCTTTGGACAAACTCCTCCAATTCCGCAATTTCGTTGGGAACTGTAATTTCGGTGCTAAAACCGCAATGGTCGCTGTCATACACGAATGTGCGCAGACAGTTTAATGTTTGTAAATTCGTACCTGTCAGTCGTATACGTTCGTCGTACAGCAGTAGATCCAAATAAGACCCGCCTCTGGGAAACGACGGGTTATCTGTCGCTTTAAGACCGAGTCTGTACATGACATCGTGCTGACCCCACCAATCGAGTAGTGAAAAATGCTCTATGGATGTACCTCCATTTCTGAAAAATCCTACAGAAAAATGAGCATTGCTAGGAAAGAGGAATGGAGATGTTCAACCTGCAGAAAGGAACTTGCAGACGTCTCTGCACCCAAAACACCAGCTGAAATAACTTCGATTCAACCCCAATCGAAAAGAATGCGAAGCGTAAGTTCACCTGAAGTTGTATAGCAAATTGAAAATCCAGCAACAAGCACTATAGGAGCACTAAAAGCCACTAACAACGACACACTTCTATATGAAATGCGAAAAATGCGTAAAGAAATGTCTGACATCAACACAAGTTGTGAATTTATGGCCAACAAATATGAAGAAATAAAGCAACACATGACAACCAGCAATGAAGCACTGAAAAAACTTTCCAACGAAACAAAATAATTAAAGGAAAGCAACCAGAAAAAGGACCAACAAATTTATTTAATGGAAACGAAAATTAACAGCCTCGAACAACAATTATTAAAAAAAAATATAGAAATTAAAAATATTCCTCCAACGCAAACCGAAAATCTAATCGAAGTTGTCCAAGCACTCGGCAAAACATTAGACCAAAACATAAGCAACTCAGATATCACTGATATTTACCGAACCAACAAAAAAAATCCAAACGAATCAACTATCATCGTCACCTTCGCAAGCCACACATGCAAAACAAATTTAATTAAAAAAGCAAAAACAATGCGGAGTATTCCTCTGAATAAGATCAGGGAAAATACTTGCAATGCCCCTGTTCTAAGTACAACACCTGAAATTGAAGCATTAATTTATGTAAACAATCATCTCACACCTACTAATAAGCACCTTCTTTGTCTAGCAAAAAACAAAGCCAGAGAGTGCAACTGGAGGTTTGTGTGGGAAACAGCCGGCAAAATATTAGCAAAAAAAAAAACGAAAACAGTGAATCCATACACATCGGGTCTTGCGACGATGTAAACAAGATGAACAACTAAGCATTGTTGTTGTACGTCATACTTATCGAGAGAATCGAAATAAAATAATCAAATGGAAAACACATATAGTGAAGCTGATGTTGACTTTAAGGTAATACATGGTGTTAGCGGCATCGAAAAAAAATATTTGGAAAAAATTAATTTTTGTTGTGTCAGTTTTAATATTAGATCGATCACCAAAACGTGGGATGTATTTATAGCGGAAATCGAAAATGTGCTATGTTAGGTCGATATTTTAGTATTGAATGATATCAATATACCGAAAAAAAATAATAATTTTTATAACATTGACGATTTTAATCCTGAATTTCTAAACCGTGATGCGACGAAAGGAGGAGGAGTTGCAATATTTATAAAAGACAATATAACTTACACAATATTACCAGCTAGCCCAATAAACTACGAGGGCATGCACCTAGAAATATGCCATAACGGTGAACAAAAGCATGTACATGCAATATACAGGCGACCTAGCTCGAGTGTTGGAAGGTTTATTGAAGAATTAGATGGAATTATAAAGGGGAATAATGAGAATATCGTATTGGGAGATATCAATATTAACATCAGAGATGAGAATAACTCACTTGTTTTAAAATACATGGAGATGATGGATTCCAAAGGGCTAACAAGCGTGATTAAATGTCCGACGCGTATTGATGTTTAAATAACACAGCGACGATAATTGACCACGTATATGTTAGTATAACTAAGCGTGAAATATTCTCAGCAGTAATTGAAACCGATCTCTCTGACCATTACGTTGTTTTATATGCAACGAAAAGCGTAAATAGCTCTGAAACACCATGTGAAACCGAGGTTAAAAATATTAATCAGCAAAAAGTTAATGAGCTTATTCAGAGTACAGACTGGCAACATATACTTCAAGAAAATGACGTTCAAGCACTCTACAATAAATTCGTAGGAGAAATGAATAAGATTTATGCTGAATCAAGTAAAATAACCACAAGGAAAAGAACACGGAAGCATAAGCCATGGATAACTCCAGAAATAGTCCCAATGTCCAAAAAAATGGATGAGTTATATAGGAGGTGGCAAAACAGCCCCAGATGTAAGACGTTTGAAGATGAATACAAAAGATATCGAAACACAGTTACTAAGAACATTCAACTTATAAAAGCCAAATACTACAAACAAAAGTTTTTAAATGCCAACAACGACCCGAGGAAAACGTGGAGTATTGTGAGTGAACTGCTAGGAAGAAAGAAATGCTCAGTAGACGAAGCAATTAAAAGTAATTTTCCAAATGCTGCCGATGGCTTAAAAGACATTGTTGAGGAATTTGCGGAGCGGTTTTCAATTCAAGCGGAATACATAATTCATATCTGTGATACAAAAACCTCAAACCATGAGAACTGGCAACTTCAAAAAAGTATTTACGTAGAGGAAGCAACAGAGCCTGAAGTTTGCAGAATACTGTGTCAACTGAGTGACAAAAAAGGTCCTGGAGCAGACAACATTAGACCAGTTGATCTCAAAATAAATGCTATGTGTCTCACTCCTATAATCACGCAGATCGTAAACAAACTACGGTCAGTCCTGTGTGCCAAAACTAATGAAAACTTCAATAATTCGCCCAATATACAAGGGAGGAATTATAGACCGATTTCAATTCTACCAGCGGTTGAAAAATGTTTGGAAGAGGTAGTTTTTAATCGTGTTAATTGTTTTATGTCGAAGCACAAAGTGATTCATCCAAACCAATTTGGTTTTTAAAAGTGCAAGAGCACCAATCGTTACTGGGGGAATTTACCAACGTCGTGAATGCTGGACTAAATAAAAACCACCACGTACTTGTGCTCTTTATAGATTTCAGCAAAGCGTACCCTGACTCCTGAAAAACTTGTGGAAAGCGTTAACAGATTAGGACTGAGAGGAGTGCTGGAAAACTGGCTTAAAAGCTATCTGACTGAAAGAGACATACAAGTCAAGATATCTGACACATTTAGCAAAAAAAGAACGATCAAATACGGCTGCCACAAGGTTCCAAATTGGGTCCCATATTTTTTATGCTGTTCACAAATGAACTATTAAGAATTTTTAAAAAAGCTACCGCATATGCCTACGCTGATGACATCGCAATCGTCGTGAAACACAAGGACTTGCACTTAGCCATAAAGATACTGCAACACGAGTTCAACCTTGTATCTGAATGGTGTCATGACAACGGCCTGGTGATCAACGCAAATAAAACTAAGTTGATGCATATTCGGACTCCATCGAAGCCGACGGAAGTTATTAAAATCTTTCATCGAAATGATCGTTGTCCATTACTGAGGAGCAGCAGCACAATCGAGGTAGTTAAAACCATTAAATACCTCGGAGCTACCATTGACGAGAATTTCCTGTGGCGTGAGCACATCAGCCTACTGCGTCTCCAACTTAAGAGCACAATATTTGCAATGGTGTATCTTAAGCGTGTACTACTCGTTGGCAGAGTCACGCATTAGATACGGGATTCTGGCCAGGGGAAACGCAGCAAAAACCCACCAGGAGAAGATATCAAACTTACAGCATCGTCTTGTTAAAATTATTCGACACACTAATTCAAGTTTTAAAGTTTTAGATGTAAAGGCAATCTTCCAGATGACAACACTTCTAACTTACATGGACGACCGACGGTTTCTTCAACCCATCAACGACATGCTAAACACCCGAAGACGTGCCCAAGGGATGCTAGAAGTTCCGACAGCTTACAACTCGTACGGAGACAAAGAACTACGATGCACTGTTCCTAAATTGTTAAATTCGCTCCTATCGTTACTAAAAATTATTCCTAATTTTAAAAAAAGGAAAAAAGAGATTAAAAAACATTTTATTGAACTTCATCATGTAAAGTAGAGTCTTATTAGTAATTCTTAAAATCACTAATAATATAATATCGTAATAATATTAACTTCAAAATGAACTAATTGTATTTAAACCTAATCTTTCAATTTGAAATCACTTCAAAACCATATCAATGTTATGTCCAACCGCCTGCAGATAAGCACTTTGCGTTGCAGGTAAAACAATTTAACGAAAATTTATGTGCAAATAAAAAAAATTCCCTTAAAAAAAAAACTTTTCGACCTACATAACATGTTGTTTCGCAAAACCACCCAAGATTCAATTACATCCTTTTCTGATATTTTAATTAATTAATTAATTTTCACTTTATCCCTCTAGGGCACCCCATTTTGGTGGAATTTGAGAAGCCGTCGTGAATGTGGCAAAAGGGCCACGTACCCTACACAGCTCTAAACTATCGTTAGAGGAACTTCAAACAGCCCTGTGCGAAATCGAGTCGATCATGAACTCCAGACCCATCAAAGCATTGACGACTGACCCTAACGACTATAAGGCTCCAAACACAAATTCACTTGAACACTGGCGTCGTATCAACAATATAAAGACGCGCTTTTGGAAACGTTGGAGGAGTGAATATCCTGAATGAAGCAGGAGCTTCAGCAGCGTACGAAGCGGTCTTCACAACATCCGAATTTATCAATCAATTCCGCGGTCATCGTGCACGACGATAACCTACCTCCTCAAAGATGGGTCCTGGGGAGAATCGAAGAAACGTTCCCTGGTGAAGACGGACACATCAGAGTTCATAAGATCCGAACAGTTAGAGGCATCATTATAAGACCAATCCACAAACTTTTATTACTTCCTTCTTGAAACTAAGTGCTTTCAAAGTTGGTGGAATGTTGGAACACACACTGAGCAACTTCAATCAACGTACATGTTGGAGTGTGTAGGTTTTTTCGGGTTACTATGTATACCATGTGTGGGGCTAATCTGATAGAAAAAAATGCGGTTAAATCAAAGGCACGTCTTTTCTTCTTAAATGATTACAGCAAAGGGAGACTCTTTCATTCTTCTCCGGAAATTACTTCCATATTTAACTTTACAAACTGTCATACTTTTGTACTAAATATTTACAATTCGTAATCTTACTTTACGTTTCATATTTTATATTAGACTAAGTTTCAATTAATTTAGATTAGTTTTAACATGGATTACAATTTTAATATTGAAATGAAATAATTATTTAAACTAAAATATATGTATATTATTTATACATTGTGTTCACGAACATGCTCCCGCCCAGTGGACGATTTTCGTCCGCAAGTGTCCTCGATCTTGTACCTTACTGTACCCAAATGGAGTTGGAGTATGTTGTACCTGTTTTGACATAAAAGTTTTGTGTTGTGTGAGTGCGAGTGTGACTATCTAAATGTAAATGAGACAAAATCGTGTAAGTTAATAATTTGAAACATTACATGTAGGTGACAAGGACAACGATATAAAAAACGAGCAACAAAGGGAGATAAAATGTGCGTAATTCGGCTAGTGCAATAGTTTGTTTTGATCATTGACCAAAACTGGGTCAATTTGCATCGCGAGTGTTGTTCGGTTTTTGTTTCTTGTTTAGTTTTCATTGTTTCCCCCTTTTGTTTAGTTTTGTTGATAACAAAAAGGTAAGTCTTTTTAGTTATTTATCTTTTTTGTCTGCTCCCCTTCGCGAAATTCGATTTCGTTTTGATTTGTGTGTACCGTATATACATACGTGCGTGTGTACACATTGATATACATATGTAGATCGATGGTTTTTGGTGCAGAAAAAAATAAAAGAAAAAAAAGAAATGGGAAAATGGAAATGCGATATTTGATGGCAAAAGAAACTTTTCCCAGTGTCCTTTTCAGTTCTCCGTTTTCGGGTTGTAATGTAGCCACTTGGACAAATCCTTAAATCCTGGGATATGTGTCGAAGTCCGTTTGCGTCGCCATTGCAATGGCAATAGTCTCCCATCCTTGAAGATAACTAAGTCTCCACGTATTGAACTCGGCTTCCGTCTTGTCCACTTTGGACGCTGTTTCATCGTGGATATATGTATATTCTTTGCTCCGCTTGCGGCAAAAGCAGTTGGTCTTCAATTGGCAGATCCATTGCTCTAGGAATTTACCTTCTTCACGGCAGTGCCTCCCTGAGGAACTTCAGATATTCTTGTGCCGATTGCGTCTACCTTTAGTGGACCTCTGTCTCTTTTTCCAGCTTGTGCCCGGCAGTTTCGTACAAGTCGTTTGTAGTAAGCAGGACTGCGACGGAGTTTCTGGTTGACTTAGGAAATGGTGTGATGTATTCTTTTTGTCGACCTCTGCCATCTGATGAAGCTCGTTGCATTCCGTTAATCACTGGGAATTCTCCCTGTGCTGTGTGGGGTTTTCCTGGAACCTTCCTTCTAGTTGATGAAACCTACGTAAGGCACCTAACTTCGAGGCACCAAACCCAGGCTTAAATTCCTGTTTATTTAATACTACATGGTGGGAGTAAGGAAATGGTGTGGTGTATCCAGTATGGTATTCTTTTTGTCGACCTCTGTCATCTGAGGAAGCTTCTTCCATTGATTTAAATACTTGGAATGCTCCTTGTGCTGTGTGAGGTTTTCCTGGAATCTTTCTTCCAGTTGATGAAACCTACGTAAGGCACCTAACTTCGAGGCACCAAGCACAGGTTTACATCCGGTTTTAAATAGTTGCGATACCTCATATCGACCATCAGGCGATCTTGTAGTTGTCTTGAGATAATGCTCTTCACATGCTTTGTCTTCAGCAGTCCCCTTAGTGTCGAATGGCAACTCCTCCACTTCTCAGAACCTTCGCACCTGAGTGTCGATGTCACAAACCTGTAGAAAACTGTGAATGGGTTCCTGAGTTCGCAAAATGACCTTCCCACGTAGAAGCCTACCTAGCTCGGATTCTTGTGCGATTGGAGACCTTTCATCTGTGCTACGGATAACCGCTGATCGAATGAACTCACAATAAACATCGCTTCCCAGAAGATCAACAGTCGCAGCCTTATCAAATTGCGGATCAGCTAACTTCAACCCATGGATATGTTCCCAATTTTGCAGAACTAAAGGTTTGGATGGTAAAAGACCAGTCAGGGACTTGAACACATAGTCTGGGCTATTTATCTCGAAAAGTGTTACCAGAGACCCAAAGGTAAGACTTACATACCGCTGACATGAACCACTGCTAACTTATTCCAATCCAGATACCTGAATGATCGTTCGTCGCTGATGAAGCCCTAATAACTGGACAGCGGATTCAGTAATGAACGTTGCTTAGGACCCAGGATCGACTAACGCCCTAAGATAATAATAGGTGCCCTTTGAAGACCTCACTTTCACAACGGCTGTAGCAAGAAGCACACTTAGTTAGTCTACCCCAAGAGCGACAGGTTGGTTAATTTTTGATTTTATATGGAAAATTTGTGTACCTATAGTAGTGTTAGTACTAACCTTTGCGATATTCGACCCTCCACAGTTGACATGCAGCAGAGAGTGGTGCTTCTGCTTGCAGTAATAGCAGCGCACACTGCTTTGACATTGGTTCGCCTTGTGACTGTACGCCAAACAGTTCCGTCAAACCCCGATTCTGTTCACTGCCTTAGATCGTTCACAGATCTCCGTGGCAATAAACTTCTGGCAAGTCCGAAGGGAGTGCTGACCTCTACCCCATACCTGGCATGCAAACTGCTTCTTCCCAACGTGCAACGTTTTCTTCTCGACCACAACAGCCTTGTGTGCAGAAGAACCGCTGACTTTGATGCCACTCGTTCCAGCTACTGCTTCCAACGTTAAAACGTGTTTCCAGGAACTCTGTAAATTGTGTCAGTCGAACTACCTAACTTCTCCTCCCACAAACGCTGAGTAAAGGCAGGTGATTTTTGTACTAATATATATATTAATATGTCATCCCACGAACTAACCGGCAATTCTAAATTTTCCAGGGCATGGAAACATTCCTGGGACGTGTCCAGTAGAGGCTTGATGTTGCTTGCAGTCTCCTTTGTCAACTGCTGCTGCTCAAAGAAAAGTTGGAGGTGAGCGTTTACTAACACTCGCTTGTGGTCGTATCTGGCGACAAGCAATTCCCATGCTTTGTCATAATTGCCAGCATACAAACCTAAATGCTGCAAGAAACGAGAAGCTTCACCTGAGATGATTTCAAATAGTGAAGATTTTGGATTTCACCCAGCTTCTTATTTGCGTGGATTAAAGACAAAAACACATCGTGGAAAGCCCGCCACTTCATGTGCGAGCCCTCAAAATGAGGTATTCAAATTTGGGGTAATGAAAGCTCATTACAAGAAGCACCTGTGGATTCACCTTCCACAATCTTCTCCTTGATAGCGTCGACCAGTTCACCTCGGTAAGTGAAATATATTTCTTGAAGCAGATCAAAAATTTCATCAAAATCTTCTTCTTTCAGACCTTTTTCAATTTCTTCTCGTCGAATTTTCGCTTGAAGACCAAGCGCATTCTAGAAGTTCCCTTCTAGAATAAGAAGACGACCTAACAGGTAACTGGCTGTACGACGTGATGCTCCATTCTTTTTGATGTTCGAGTGGTCACGAAGAATCTGCTCCAGAACCCGTGGAAAATTTCGACATTCTTAAGGTTTTTGTTTGTAATGTAATTAATTATAAACCAATATGTGTGTAGCAAGTATTTATTAATTTATCAAATCAAATTTATCAAAAATTATTAAAATAGTATTAATGAAAATTTGTTTGTTTCAACAACTTACGACCTTTGGTTAGCTTTGCCCAGCTGGTGACAGTTGAGGTTAAAGTTGACTGGTATTTAATTTAATTTTTACACGGCGCGGGAATTCCGATCAATACACAACCACCGAGAGTCTTCAAAGAGAACAAGACAAGGGGCAAGACACCGACCGCGAGGGAATATATGTATGTAGTTAGTCAGTAGCTTTATATATATATATTTTTTTGTTTTGCGCACTTTGTACTTGCACTTGCACACTTTTTTATTAATTTTAAAATCTTTAATGTTTGAATGTTTTTTTTTTCAGTTTTAAGTGCATTTTATTTTCTTAACACTAACTCTTATATTCTAACAAAAAATGCTTAAATGCTGGCTTACAATTAATTAACAATCTTATGCTAACTTACTGGCCCCAACAGGCACTCTAAGCTACTCTAAATTCTTATATCTATGTCTTTCGACTTTATTTATATACTACTACTTATTTTATACTCCTATACTTACGGCTAAGAAAAAAATTTGTTTACAAAAACTTAGCATATGGACATTTTTTTTACTTTTTATAAAAAGCTTAAAATAAACCTTAGCCTACCTAACCTAAATGCACAATACACACATAAACACACATAGACATTATACACAATCAAAAACATATATCAGTATACACCTTAGTATACACTGATATATGTATATGTTTCTTAAATGCTAACCTAAACCTATGTAAGCTGGCCACCGCTATTCACAGAGCAAATAAATTGGTCAGCTCTACCTCACTAGTGAGGCTGATCCGTAATTGGCGGAAACGACGACGAAACATCTTCCCCATCATTCAACCACCAGAAATGGTGGTGCTGCCGAACGACATCCCCCTTATCGCGATTCCCCACCGCCCTACTGAACCTGAGGCGATCCACATTGCCGTGTGCGACGTCTCTGCCGTAGTTGAGTCGCCTGTCTCCAGCTGTCCGAGTGACATGGAAGATTAACGGCACCGCTGATCTATCCTGGATCAACCCTATC
The DNA here is from genome assembly GCA_949129095.1 of Volucella bombylans. Lineage (NCBI taxonomy): Eukaryota > Metazoa > Arthropoda > Insecta > Diptera > Syrphidae > Volucella > Volucella bombylans. The sequence goes on from OX422140.1 coordinate 240,259,079, forward strand.
TGATCTTGGTAGAGGAATGCTTCCGGTGGAACGAAGCCGTCAGATCGCACACTCTCGTGGTAAAGGTAATTGAGGTAGTAAGCCCCAGATATCAGGTTATTCGTCGAGGTCATTGCTTTTGCAATGTGCCTTCGAGTCAGCTTAATTACGACGTTGTCCACTCTTATTAGATTCGCTCTATTGTACAAGGCCTCGTTAGGATAGAATTTTATGTATTCAGACTCTTGTGTTCTGTATAAGCCAAGACAAGCCCTAAGACAAGCCCTCTCAAACACCCGAATCTTTTCCATTAAGCTTGCTCGTACATTGAACCACACGGGACAACCAAATACCAGCAGATTACCTTTACCCTCGCATCGAGTTGGCTTCTATAAAACAGTCTCTTTGTAGGGAAAAAGCACCTTTAGCTCTGGCCAGATCCAGGCAGATTCCAAGGTATTTGACTATATTTCGACAGCAAGAAGTTGTCCGTGTTGTCCAATGATAGAGAACTTTCGCCAATTTTTTCTGGTATCCCTAGAGGCTCCAGACAATGGCGTCCTAAAGAGAATGGTTTCCAACTTCTGAAAGTTGATTTTCAACTTCCAGTCATCGCAAAATCGTCTTATATTATCGAAGTCACGCTGCAAGAGAGTATTAATGACCTCGATTTTTTGACCTGTTCTGTACGCTATTAAATCGTCTGCGTACGCAATAGTATGGTGAAGTGAATCTATCAAGTCGCTTGTAAAAATGTTGAACAGGATCGGCGAATTGACCGCGCCTTGCTGAAGACCATTTTTAATTTGAAATATTCCAATAGAAGTCACATCACCATTCTTCACGATGAACTGTCTGTTAGTTAGCATATTATGAAGAATGTAAAAGAGTGGTTTACTGATCCACAGCCTAGTCAGCTTATAGAAAAGATCCTCTAACCATACGGTGTCGTATGGCCTTCTCCAAGTCAACAATGCAGGCACCAGTACATTGTTTTTTGCCTTTATTCCATTGGATATCGGACACCAGTTTAGACGCGGCATGTGAGATATCATGTCCCGCTTTAAAACCGAATTGATTATCCGGAACTATATGTTTGTCCTCAACCCACCTAGTCAGAGCTCTATTGATTACCTTTTCAAAAACCTTACTGATATTCGGAACGAGACTTATCGACCGGAGATTAGCCAGATTGGATATATCCTTTCCCTTTTTGAGGATAGGTTGAACCACCGGCGTTTTCCAATGCGCTGGATAATGTGCATTATTAAACAGGGTGATGTAGATGTCCACCGCTTCTAGAGGAAGATGTCGAAGCACGATGTTCGGAATACCATCGGTCCCCACTGATTTCTTAACTCTGATTGTGTCGAAGATCTCATAGATCTTCCTTCGAAATGAACGGGGGTAGGTTACCCTCTCTGGCAATGACATTATTTGCCATATTTTCGTCGCTAAACCGGGTGAAACCATAGCCATTGGATCGCCAATTCTCTATTTCATTTCGAATGTAGCAGTTGTGTACCAAGACGCACAACGTATACTTCCTGGAAAGTCGCCCCTATGGTCTCAACCTTCTCCTGCGGATCCTCGATCACAAAGAAGTCGTCATCGCCAGCGGCTGCATTTGGATCAATTCCTGTTATTGTCAGTAACCGTTCGTTGTCTGTTGTCCGGGCTATTTTAAGACACTGAAGGTCGCTTTGATTTTTTCTCCGGAATAGTTTATTTATTTGCGTAAAAATATTGTTGCTGGTGTTTACAGCCCGAACTTTGTTGTTCCAATACAAACTTACAGAAATTCTGTAATTCTCTTTTATTAGCGTTTGAGTATTTTTAATCGACGACTTATTGTCTCTTGCGTTTGGCACAATAAAATGTTTGCTTTTATTTTAGTTAATCTTTTTTGCACAAGACAAATTTATTTTTGTTTAATTTACAAATTCATTTTTGATTAATATTAATAGTACTAGATATTAACAACACTAAGAGGCAAACGCACAAGCGCGCGCCTTGATCGTTACCAATGTTCTAAACCATTTCTCTCGTTATTCTCTTACTCCACTTCTACCAACCTTTAGGATTGTTTTTTTTATTATTTTAATTACACTGCCATCTAATGGCGATTTTTGTGTGTCACAATCTACCGAGCCGTTTGCCCTCTATATGTGAACCTCTACATCACCCCCCTCCCAGACAGCTGTCAGCTGTTGTGAAAAATGGTTTAAGTCTGTCAATTGAAATCGTTATTGGTCGTCCTAATTTCTCAATCACAAATTGTTTTCTAAGGCGCCTAATAACTTTGTAAGGGCCTTCATAAGGTGATTCTAGGCTTTGTTTTACCCTATCAGTTTTTATCAAGACGTAGCCGCAGGTGTATAAATTTTTAGGGATGTGGATGGATGTTTTGGTTTTCCGGGTTTCGAGTGTTGTGTTTGGTATGTTTTTGTAGAATGTTTTGAGTTGTTCGATTAGTTTAAATTCATCATTGTCTTTGCTAGTTGATGAGGACAAATCATGTGGAAATTTAATGTTTTCTCCATATAAGAGTTCGGCAGGAGTGTGCTTTAAATCTTCTTTAATCGAGGTGCGAATGCCTAACAGTATTAACGGAAGCATCTGTGTCCAGTGTTGTTTATTTCCAGATGATCGAATTGCTGTTTTGAGTTGGCGGTGAAACCTCTCTACCAGGCCATTGGCCTGTGGGTGGTAGGCGGTGGTGCGAATGCGCGATATCCCAACGACTTTGCTTAGTTCCCTAAATAGTTTTGATTCGAACTGCGACCCTTGGTCCGTGGTGATAGTATTGGGAACTCCAAACCTTGAAACGTGTTCACGGACATAGGTACTCGCAATCGTATCTGCATTTATACGAGTATCTCGAATGGGATATGCCTCTGGCCATCTGGAGAATCTGTCTACAATTGTTAGGATGTATTTATAGCTGTTTGATGGAGGCAGTGGACCGACAATATACATGTGTATGTGCTGAAATCGTCCTCCAGGTATACTTATATTATCGCATGGCGATTTAGTGTGTCTAATGACTTTTTCTTTTTGGCATGGAATACAATTCCTCGTCCAGGTATTGATGTCGCTGTTCATTTTGGGCCAAAAGTATATCTTTTTAATTTTATTGCGCGTGGCGCGAATTCCTGGGTGGTCGAGAGAGTGTATTGAATGAAACATAGATTTTCGTTTGTTTTCGGGAATATATGGTCGGTTGTTGTTAGTGGAGGTTTCACACCATAAGGGTAGGTTTAAAGTAGGTATTTTAATAGCTTCTAGCTTGATTTTGGATTTTGTGAGTTTATTACACCTAAGTGCTATCAGTTCTTTGTCGTCGGCTTGTGCCTTAGCAAGGTCTTCGATACCAGGGATGACCAGCTCAATTGAGTCTGTATTTGGTCGTGATAGGGTGTCGGCTACGACATTTAATGAGCCTTTGACATATTTTATATCATTTGTGAACTGGGATATAAAATCGAGTTGTCGCTCTTGTCTGGGACTGCGTTTGGTTTTGGTGGTTAAGGCTGTAGTGAGAGGTTTGTGGTCTGTGAAGACGCGAAAATCTTGGCCTTCTACAAAGTTCTGAAAGTGTTGGATAGCTAGGTAGATTGCGAGAAGCTCTCTATCGAATGCTGAATACCTAGATTGTGTGGGCGAAAGCTTTTTGCTGAAGAAGGCGATTGGTTCCCAATGATCCCCCCTCAATTGCTGTATTACAGCTCCAACATCGGTGGTTGATGCATCAGTGGTGATGCTAAGAGTAGCATTTTCTATGGGATGTGTGAGAAGGGTTGCTTCAGCCAGTTTTTGCTTTGCCTTTGTGAAAGCCTCTTGACAGTTTGTCGGCCATGTAAAATTCTTTTGTGAGTTCTTAATTTTGGAAATGGTTGATAAATGGTTATAGATTGGTATTAAAGTTCTTGCGAGATTGGGTATACAGCGATGATAATAATTGAGCATACCTAAGAATCGTTGCACATTTTTAATCGATTTTGGTTCAGGAAAGCTACGTATTGCCTTCACTCGTTCTTGTTCGAGTCTCTTTCGAGATTTCAAATCCCAAGGACTGTAGTGTGGATGCACCGAATACGCATTTGGAAGCTTTTATGCGAAGGCCAAATTCGGACAGACGTCGGAACAAAATACCAAGATGACTTTCGTGTTCCTTTTCCGATTTGCTACCGACTAGGATATCGTCTACGTAGACGAATATAAAGTCGAGGCCTCTTGTGACTTGGTGCATGAAGCGTTGGAACGTTTGTGCCGCGTTTCGAAGGCCGAATGGCATATGCGTGAATTCAAATAGGCCAAATGGTGTTTGTTCTAACTCAAGTTGGAATTAGAAATAATTGCCAAGCAATGTTGTCTTGGCTCAAAAATTTCTTGACTTCAAAAAAAAAATAAAATAAAATACTCTGTATCCACGTTATAAACTTTACTATATTTGTCTATTGAATGCTAACTGACAAGTGACTATATAATTTTCATCTAGTTCCCATGAAACCTCGCTTTTGGGTGCTACTGTAAAATTAACATAGAATTATGATATTACATAAGAAGGGCAATGACCATATAAACTTGACTTTGAATTTCTTTCAATACATTAATATGTTAAGATTTTACATTTATGTATACATGTATTGTGTTTCATAAGTGTTATACATTTACAATTATTAATCCCCCCTATTAAACATGTATGTAGGAAGTAATCGCCTCAAAAGTGCATCCTTTCTCCTTGTCTTGAAGTCAGCCATGATCAATTTGGTGACGGTGAGATGACTGCTGACCTCGTTTTACGTACATACGTGTACTAGAGGGAGACCATCTGCTACGAGGATGTTGACATTTGTTAACATTTCGTGTTTTTATCCGTGGTGTTCGGTGGTGTTTTAGTTTTGTCAAATTATATGTAAAATCGTAAACATTTAAATGTTTTATGTTGTGTTAGGAACCAACATGCTCCCCGCCCTCATGGTGGAGATTTCATGGAAGCGACATCCTTCCTGCTGGCGAAATTCGGGTGCCATTCGTTGGAGTCCAAGTGACAAAGCTGAATGACTCTCATCGGTATGCAAATGAAATTGGAAGAAAAATATTAGTGAGCATATGTATGTTACATGTATAAAAAATACAAATTAAACCGAATTGAAATTCAAAATTTTAGTTATTCGCATTGGGAATCCTGCTTTATGGTGAGGGATGAGGTTTTATTTGCCCTAGGGTGAGTTGATAGTTGAATTTTAAGATTTTGTCTCTTTATTTTATGGCTTATTTTTTAAGAGTTCAAGGGTTCCGATACCGGCAAGGGGGATAATTTTACGATCGGTCGTTTGAGTGTCGATTTTTGCGTTTTTATTGTCGCGACGCGCGTTAGACCGTCCGAACCGGGATGTAATTTTATTACTCGCGCGAGTGCCCATGACGAGGGCGGTAGATTATCCTCCTTCACGATCACGATGTCTCCTACGTTGAGGTTTGGCTGCCTTTGAAGCCATTTTGGTCGTTGTTGGAGAAGATGGAGATACGATACGCTCCATTGCTTCCAAAATTCTTGCAGAAGGCGTTGAATGTATCTCCATTTATCCAGACTGCTAATGTTGTGATAGATTAAGTTTCTTTCTGGGACAGTGTGTATTGGGCCCCCGGTGAGAAAGTGACCTGGTGTTAAGACCGTCAAATCGTCCGGATCTGAGGACATAGGACACAGTGGCCTAGAATTGAGGCATGCTTCAATTTGACTAAGTAACGTCGAATACTCTTCAAATGTTAATTTAGAGTTGCCTATAATCCTTTTGAGGTGGTGCTTGATGGATTTTACTCCTGCCTCCCAGAGCCCCCCGAAATGTGGTGACGAAGGAGGGTTGAAGTGCCATGTTGTCTTTAGAGAAGCTAATTCATTGGCAACTTCAATGCACCATTCGGACGAGAGAAATTTGCTGTCTCTCTTGATCTCGTTGTATGCGCCTTTAACATTTGTGCCGCAATCGCTGAATATGTTTGCACATGTACCTCTTCTCGCGACGAATCTTCTAAAGGTATCCAGTAAATTGAAGTGATTTTGGATTGTTATTTTTGTAGACTGACCAGCATTGTATATGTTGCCAGTCAAAATCCACCCTAACTCGGTACATTGTGCAACAGGGGTTCCTTTTTCTCCTTTTACAAGACCCTGCAGAATAATGGATGCATACACATCAGCACCTAGAAGAATGTCAATCTTGCCCGGGGTGCTATACGAAGGATCTGCTAGGGGTAGGTTGGCAAGATGAGTCCAGTCTTTGGTTTGGAACTGATGCACTGGTAGCATTGATGTCAGTTGGTTGAAGACAAATGCCTTGACTTCGAGTGAGAATGTTGACGACGTCAATGAAAAGATTGTGAGTTCTGTTTCGTACTTCGATATGCCAGTAGAAGTCCGACCTAGACCAGTGACTTGTGATGAAGTCTTTTTCTTTTTTAATTGAAGAAGTTGTGTGACGTTTTCGGTGACAAAGGTTGCTTCTGAGCCAGGGTCGATTAATGCCCTTAAAATGTGCTGACTACCATTGGCTGCAAAAACTTTGACCAATGCGGTCGCTAGTAGTGCCTTGGTATGGACTTGACTAGCTAGCGCATAATATATTTGGTTCTGATCTCTGTGTCCACAATGCAAAGTATCTGTATCGACTAGTTTATTTGTCTTTTGAATAAGGAGAGTGTTAATGTTGCAATGTGGATGACTGCATATTGCGGTTTGAGATGTGCTGGGAACATAGGTACTCGCATTATAATTAAGTTGATTTCCAACGATTTGATTTTGTTTCGTCGCAGTGCCCTTGTTTGTTGCGTCTATGATACCGTGAGGAGCAGAGTGCTGACAATGGTGACTCTGTACGTTTTGGTGTGCATTTTGTTGAGTTTTTAGCGAATCATAGTGTAGCAGCGTATGATGTTTTAAATTGCATTTAAAACAGCGGTTAGTGCTACTGCAATTGGATGTATGGTGGTCGAGCCCAAGGCAATTTGAGCAAACTGAATTTCGTTTGGTTGTCTCTATGAGGGTTTTGACGTTCATCCTTAAAAATTGCTTGCAGCGACGTAAACTGTGTGCACCTTTACAGAGCCTACAGCGAAATTGTTTGTTTTCAGCCTCAGTCTTGACATGATACATATGAGGAGCGGAAGTCTTGCGAAACGATGAAGACGGTTGTGGAGGTTTTGTATGTATGTTGGATTCCCTCATGTTTTCAAGAGAGCTAAAACGCCCTTCAATGAAGGCTAGGAACGTTTTCCAATCGGGTAAGCTCTTTGTCGTACCTAATTTTGTCTCCCAATCTTTTTGTGTTGTGAACGGAAGTTTCTGGTATGTAATGTATATAAGGATGGAATTCCATGCCTCTAAATTTAATCCCTGATTAGCCAAGGCATGGATACACTCAATGCTAGTATCGTGATTTTAACGATTCGGCGGATTCATGGGTGATTTTTTGTTGTTCTAAAAGAATTCTTAATTGCGTATTTACTAACTTCCTTTTGTTTTGGAACCTATCAGTGAGTATTTCCCAAGCTGACGCATAGTTTTTGCTTTCGACGGGAAGATGTTGTATGAGACGTGCAGCCTCTCCACACAATGAGGTTTTTAGAAATTGTAATTTCTGAATTTCAGATAGATCAGTGTTTTGGTCTATTAAATTTTCGAAAATGTTGTGGAATTCACTCCACTCTTCAAATTTACCGGAAAATGGTTTTATGTTAATCCGCGGAAGACGAATGTCGGACACAGCCGATTTTGTGACGTTTAGTCGCGAGATATCACAATTAGTGGTGTTCTGGTGCGAAAATTGTTCAATGTCATCACTTATCATACCACTAAATTGAAAATAAACTCGCTTAATTTTGGTATAAATTTCGTCCGAAATATATTTGTCTTTTAGTGGATCTGCCGCACTATTCACAATTGTCGAATGTAAACCTTTAACCGCTTTGAATAACTCGTCTACGTCCGAAAAACACGCGTTAACGTAACCCCTTGATTTACGAGTTTCGATTTGTTTTTGGTATTCCTCGAAATCAGATGCAATTTCTTCAAGAAACCGTTCTTGTCTTTCGATTGTCTTAGCCAATTTCGACATGATTATAATGTAATAAGTTTCACACTAGCACTTCTTATATTTATTTAATTTAAGTTTTTATTATAATTTTTATTTTGATTTTAATTTTAAGAAAAAAGGAAGAAAAAATTGGATTTCCTACCTTAGTTTTGTACTCGGTTCAGTGTCTTGCCTTTTCCTGTTCCGCAATACGTTGTTCTTATGGCAGGTGTGTATGTTTAATTTGCAGTTTTGTCCGTTGTTGACCGTAGATGTCCGTTGATGCAAACTGTTGAAGTCCGTTGCAGTTGTCCGTTGTTGACCGTAGATCTCCGTTCGCGGATGTCCGTTGAAAGAACGGAGGATTTTTGGATAGATGTCCAAAATGTTGGTCTGCTGACCGTTGATGATTTCTGGATAGTTATCACGATCTCTGGATAGTTGTCCAGAACACAAAAAGATTTATTCAAGGCTTCGAAGGACCATGTTCTAACTCAAGTTGGAATTAGAAATAATTGCCAAGCAATGTTGTCTTGGCTCAAAAATTTCTTGACTTCAAAAAAAATATAAAATAAAATACTCTGTATCCACGTTATAAACTTTACTATATTTGTCTATTGAATGCTAACTGACAAGTGACTATATAATTTTCATCTAGTTCCCATGAAACCTCGCTTTTGGGTGCTACTGTAAAATTAACATAGAATTATGATATTACATAAGAAGGGCAATGACCATATAAACTTGACTTTGAATTTCTTTCAATACATTAATATGTTAAGATTTTACATTTATGTATGTGTATGTTTACATGTATTGTGTTTCATAAGTGTTATACATTTACAATTATTAATCCCCCCTATTAAACATGTATGTAGGAAGTAATCGCCTCAAAAGTGCATCCTTTCTCCTTGTCTTGAAGTCAGCCATGATCAATTTGGTGACGGTGAGATGACTGCTGACCTCGTTTTACGTACATACGTGTACTAGAGGGAGACCATCTGCTGCAAGGATGTTGACATTTGTTAACATTTCGTGTTTTTATGTTCGGTGGTGTTTTAGTTTTGTCAAATTATATGTAAAATCGTAAACATTTAAATGTTTTATGTTGTGTTAGGAACCAACAGTGTTGTTACTGCGGTTTTGGGCACGTCTTCCGGTGCCATAGGAATATGATGGTAAGCCTGAACGAGATCGAGTTTTGAGAAAATGGTGCATCCATCGAGGATGGTGGTCACGTCATGGAGATGAGGTAGTGGGTACCTGTCAGGGATAGTGATTGCGTTTAGCATTCTATAGTCCCCGCATTGTCTCCAATCGTTTGCTTCCCGTTTAGGTGCCATGTGTAAAGGTGATGCGCATGGTGACGAAGATGGTCTGCAGATTCCCATTTGCACCATGTAGTCGAATTCTTTTCTCGCTATTTTAAGTTTGGCGTTGTTTAAACGTCTAGGTCGAGAGTGCGGAAGCGGTCCTTTTGTAAGGATATGGTGCGTGACTGTGTGCTTTACCGGGAAGTTGAAATCAGGAGTTTCCAGTAGTGATGGAAACTGTTTTAAGATGTTATTATACCTTTGTTCAACAGCGAAAAAACGTGGTGTTGTGACATTTTCTCGGCAGGGAATACCATTAACATTGGTGTTTGTGAGTGGATCGATTAATCTTGAATTTTTGACATCTATAACTAGGCCAGTTTTTCGTAAAAAATTTGCACCAATTATAGGTTTTGTTACCGCTACAATTAGAAATGTGTGGTCGAAAAGTCGACGAAAGCGTAAAGTTGTCCGGAGGTATTTAGTTCCAAAGACAGTGATTGCAGAGCCGTTTGCTGCCGAAATAACTTGGTCTGGTTTTGAATTGGGTGCCTTGAAACGTGACGAAGGAATGGCGGATACATCCGAGCCAGAATCGAGTAAAAATGTAATATTTGAAATAGGATCTTTGACAAAGAGGCGGCCGTGTTTTGTTGGCTTACTACTGTCATAAGCCGCCATAATGACAGTAGTTTTTAATTTGGGTGTTGCCTCATAAAGCTGCAGGGTTTCGAACACTTTTGTGCATTGTCGCCGTATTTGGTGTGAAACCAGCACATTTTATTTCTGTTCTGACCACTGCTGCCTTGTGGATCGACATTATTGTTAAAGTTGTTGTATCGTTATTCTCTTACTCCACTTCTACCAACCTATAGGATTGTTTTTTTTACTATTTTAATTATTCATTTCATTTTTAAAGCATTTTATTTCCTTAATCACTAACTCTTACATACTAACAAAAAATGCTTAAATGCTAGCTTAAAATTATTTAACAATCTTATACTAACTTACTGGCCCCATACAGGCACTCTAAGCTACTCTAAATTCTTATAGCTATGTCTTTCGACTTTATTTACATTTGTTTTACTAATATTTGTTTTCTGTACTTAAGGCTAAGAAAAAATATTCGTTAAGAAAAAACTTAGCATATGGACTTTTTTTTGTTTTTTTTATAAAAACTTAATATCTAACATAAAATACACCTTAGTCTACTTAACCTACATACACAAAACACAAATACACACACATAGATATTATACACAATAATATACATATATTAGTGTATACCTTTAAACAAACAAGTTAAACAAGTTAAACAAGTTTCGCCATATTTTTGCTAATTAATTTTGTACTAAAAATAATACATAGTCGTACTAAACGAGGTTACATGTCTCATGTTAGACGCCAATAAATTCATTCGCTTGTTGTACTCAAAACAAAAAACAATGTTTCTCTAATATTTTGTTTTTTTCGTTTGACATTCGGTTTCAACAGTTAGAATCGTATATATCCAATTGTATTTTCCTACACATTGTAAATTTCTCCAAGGAGCAGCCGGAAAAGGCTCCGACTGTACAGCTTTTTTATTCTGGCATCCAATTGGCATAATTCAATCTTCATTTTCACTCAACCGCCTGGCTTTAACTTTTTAACCGCCCCTAACATCAAATTTCCAGGCTTTCAGGATATCATTCTCGATTACGTTTACGTTTCTGGAAAAAGACAAATGTCTTTTTTTAATATTTAACGCCAGTTAAAGATTCCTTCAAGAAAAATCATAAAAAAAACGCGAACAGAGAAGATTGTGCCTCCCAGCGACCGTTGGACTTACACGTTGATTCAAAACATAATTTAAATTATCCAATTAATTTATTCGTCCGTTCAATTTTATTGTTATACAAGAACTGATTTCCTAAATCTATCTTAGATCCTAAGCTGCATGCGGAGTAGGCAGCGCGTGCGAGGGTAATTGTCTAGTCAGCAATTTTCCTGTTCTAAGTGTGGGAATCCGTAACATGCCGTGATCACGACGAATCATGTTCCGCCATGTGTTATCATTTCGGTTATGCAAACAGGTGCATTGTGCTTCAACATGAGTTGGGTAAATTTCCCCTAATTGGAAATGCATTACATTAACTGTACATCGCAGCAATATGTTTTTGTTTATCTTTATTGATTATTCATGTCTTGAGTAAAACTATCAAATAGTTCCTGTGTGCTGCTAAACGTTCTCATCCTGTGTGCCTGGTGTTGCAACAGGTGAGTAGACTTTGTTGGTTACACAAGAAAAACCTGTTACTGAGGAAACGAGGGTGACGATATGCTTGAATCGATCCATAAGGGAATTGAAGGTCTATCACTGCAAGAATCTAATAATTTCTGTACCCCACATACCATGCCTTCACTTAATTTGCCCATACATCTATGAAGTGTTTAGCATATTGGCATCGCGCTTTAGAATAATGTTAAAAACAATAAATTTGGATCCTGACAGAGTCTCGACAGTAGTTTGATGTTGTTGCCATCTACACAATTATCATCGTCAGCAGAAAGAAAAAAATTATATCGAAAATGGTTAGCATGTGGAAGATACCAACAATGTCCAAATAAACTATACCAACTGACGTTCCGAGAATACACATCTCGACCACATTCGTCCTACCAAGCGCGAGACCACGGCAACAATGCAAAATATCTGTGAACTAAAATCCTGTATTCTTTTAATGCTGAGGGTGCAGTGCCTTCGCAAAATAAAATTTTTGAAAATATATCTAATTCCAAATATTAAAATGTAACATTAAAGTATTTAATTACATTACAATAAAAAAAATTCAACGGAATTCATTAACTTACCACTTCCAAAAATTCATTTTCCTTGTCTGTAATTTAACATCTTCCTTCTGGACTATCCTCCTGATCATCAAGGAATCTTTGCAAATCATTAGGCACTAAACCTTTTTTCAGGCATCGAATACGTCGTGAGTTGAGTAGTTGCCTAAAATACAATAACGAATCAATTTACACTAATAATTTAGTCTTCCCATTAAATGTTGGATGCCATCCATGGAGCGAAATAACTACTGAGCCCAATCTTCTTTCTCTCTCCCTCTATCCAATTTTTGGAAAAACTTAGCACGAGCTCAGGCATTTTAAGAGTACAATAGTAATATCCTCGCACACTTTAAATACTCTCGATTTTACACAAACCGCTTGCAAAACACACAAACATCCCCGAAATACCGGAGAATAAGGAGAACCGTTTCCAGAGATCCTCCAGAATACTGGAATCTACTGGAATACGTATTGAAGCACCAGTAACAAGAGCCCATATTTGTGAAGAAGAACCCCCAATATCAGCGTTCCATAAGATAGGCGAGCAGATCTGGGAGCTCGTCGAAATGCCCGGGGATGGGAAAAGGCGCTCAATTCATCAATATTGAGATCATAAGAGTCCTCTATAAATTAACTGCCATTCAGGATCCGCCAAAGGTAAATAATAATAATGCGGAAGTCCTTTAATTCAAACCACGGTAATAAGCTGTTAAATGCTGGACTAATAAAAATTGGGTAGGTCATCTACCGAAAAGTTTTTGTCAAAAAAGTATTCCAAATGTCTTGAATGTTTTTGTCTTCGCAAAAATCAATGGCGTACACTTTTATAGCTATTTTGTATGAACATTTTACACTAGGAAATGCTATATAACCTAACTGAAGACTCATTTGGAAGATATCCAATTGTTATAGGAGGGGATTTCAATGCATAGGTAACCGAATATGGTAGCAGGTTTACCAACTCCAAAGGCAAACTTTGGCACGTCAAGCATTGTCGATATTACTTTCCTTGGTAACTCCCTCCTGCCAAAAACAAAATGGAAAGCCAGCGAGAAATATACGCACAGTGACCACCAGGCGAAAAAAGACAAACTCAGAGGTCCTAAATGGAAGAATACACTCTTTAATAAGGATACGTTTGAAGAAATTATTAATAGTTGGAATCTGATCGAAAACAGAACAGCAGAGAATTTGGCAAGTGAGCTTACACGTAGTGATGCGATGATCAAAGCCCAGAAGAATCGACAGCGACAAAAGAGCGCCGTTCTTCTGGTGGAATGATGAAATTAAGGCACTCAGGGTAACGTCTCCATATACTCGTCGAAGAATGCAGCCATCAGGCCAGATTTTCAAGAAAACCTTAACTCTTTTAGACGGGCATGACACGGCTTAAAAACTGAGATCAAAAAAAGTAAAGTAACATGCTTCAGGCACCTATGTAACGAAGCTTATCTAAATCCTTGGGTTACTGCATATAGGATGGTAAGCTCCACAAAAAAACATGCCCCACTCTGATAGCATCTATTGTATAGCACCTTTGCCCACAAAGACCACTTCGTACGCATTATATCGAGGAAGCGAATAGGGAAACAGAAATCAAACAGATATCAACGGACGAACTGATCAAGGCATGCAGGAAATAGCGATAATAAGGCGCCTGGACCCGACGGAATTCCAATAAGGCCGTAAAAGCAGCTGTCCAGAAAAGACCAGTCATGTTCATAACAACATACTAGAGATGTCTAAAGGAAGGAATTTTTCCTGATCCATGGCAAACACAGCATTTGGTACTCATGCCAAAGGGAAACAAGCCACCATCTTCATACTCGCGGATGAGATGTTTACAACAAAATTGCGTCAAACCGCCACATAGAAACGCATGAATTAAAAAGGATTAAAGAGGAGGAAAGGATGATATCAATAACTTGGTCGAAAAATAGATGACACAACACCACAAAAGGGGGTGGAACTACAAGTTAATTCCGTCTATAGAATTGTAGGTAAACAGAACTCGTGGAAACTGCAGCTACCATCTCACGCAGTTCCGGTCCGATCACGGAGGTACTGTAAATATCCGCTTTGGATACGATAACTTTTTCTTGCGTTAAAATTGTCCAAATGACGACGAAGATGCAGAGCATGCAATATTTTATTGCAGTTGTTTAGCAGAAAGAAGAAGAAATGTACCGAGTCCACAGTCCCTCGTCGAACATATGTTACGATCAGAGGAAAACTGAGCGGGAATTTGTGAGTCTATAACCAATGTGCAAAAAGAACTCCGCTGAATCGAACAGGTACGACGTGCTGAAATAGCGAGGACGCAGGAGATAGCATAGATGCTGACTAGCCTCGCGAATTAATACCTGTTAACATCCCTGATGAGATTTTTTGCCCCAAAAGCTGCATCTGTCAAAAGCCATGAGGTTTTCATAACCTAAAATATACTTTTATAACTGGTATAATATTTCTTTTGTCTCTTGAATTAAAACTAAACTAAACGTAAAATTAAATAAGTAACTTAAAAGTAAGAACTGTAATTATAAACACATACACTTGTTAACATTCATATTTACAGGATTTTGTAATGAATCATTAAGTGAAATAAACCCGTTGTCAAAAATTTAGTCTGTTGTCGCACTTTCGCCAACATTTTTACAAAATCTTTTACGCCAAGATGTCTTTTCCATCTGCCTCCGCAGCCACCGTATCGCCATCGGAACTTAGTAATTGTCAGCTCTGCTCTGAGCCAAATTCACTTGATCACATGGTACAATGTGACAAGTGTGACTTATAGTTCCAATACCAGTGCGCTCATGTCAACAGTTCTGTTGAAACCGAGGATTGGAGTTGTGAAACTTGTTCCGATCAAGCGTCGCTATCCGCGAAAGGACAGCTGCCCAGATGTCGCTCTTCAGCATCATCAAAACTTTCGAAGTCTTCCAAAACATACAACCTAGGTGCGTGCACAAAATTATATCGACTCTTAAAATGCTTTTCGGGAGACCTGAGCTTACAGTTTTTGCTCTACTCGAAAAATTTCGCGCCACTACTCCACCCAAGACCGAAAAACTGGAAACAATAGTAGCTTTTGCCATTGCCGTTCAAAACACGTGTGCAATAATTGCAGACTTTAAGAGTTTGTACTTTATCAGAATTCAGCTACTGGCTCCATCGAGTAGCAGAAGCCGCTAATGATGAGATTCTCGGATTAAAACTGATTCCGTCTATGGAAAAAACAACCGTGTTTTTAAACACAACAGGCTCTTGCAGCCATCGAGACAAAGTTAGCATGTGCCACACTGACAGCATCAGATAGCGCTCTTATACGAAATTCTCGATCAGCGAAATATTAAATAGCACCAGATGTGCTATATGAAAACAATTCCACCATCAAAACATTTGCGTTTATAGATTAAGGGTTATCTCTTACACTAACTGAAGAAGGTTTAGCTAATGAACTTAATATAGAGGGCACGCCAAAGCCTGTAATTTTGCGATGGACAGCAGGTATGATCAGAAAGGAAATGAATCGAAGCTGTTGAGTGTGAGAATATCAGGTACAGGTATTAATGCAAAAAAATATCACCTGAGAAACGCACACACGGTTAAAGGGCTGGATGGACATTCTATGGGTGTTACACTCATTCTTCATCTCAAAGCGCAGGTACTCGTGCCAACCTTCACATCAGCGAATATCACCCGGATAAATATTTGGAACTCTAGAACTTGGTCCAACAGTATGTTTATAATGAAAATTTCTATGTTTCAAACTGGAAAGACGTGCTGCTTCCACAAGAAGAACAGCGTTCTCTAGAATTACTGAAACAAATGACTTATAGAAAGGATGGTCGTTTTGTAATTTTGCTGTGGAAATACAATGAAATTCAAATTCCCCACAGCTTTCAAATGGCAAAAAGGCGTTCAGATAGCTTGCAAAAAAGAATGAATCCGGTGTTGGCAGAAGTAATTATAAAGAAAATAGACGAGTACGTTTTGAATGGATATGCGAGAAAGCTATTCACAGAAGAGCTAGAAAAAAAGCGTCCGGTTTGGTATCTCCCAATTTTTCCAGTTCGAAACCGAAATAAACCAGGTAAACTCGGAATAGTGTGGGACGCCGCAGCCAAAGTTAATGGCATTTCTTTAAATTCAATGCTTCTGAAAGGTCTAGAACAATTAGTTTCACTGTCATCAGTCATTTTTAGATTCAGACAACATCGAATTGTAATTTCTGCCGATATAAAGGAAATGTATCACCAGATTTTGATGCGCGAAGATGATCAGCATTTCCAAAGGTTCTTATGGCGTGGGCGAAATCAAAAGGAGTTGGTCTGTTTCGTAATGAAAGTTATGACCTTTCGCGGTACGTGTTCCCTTGCTTGTGCATAATACTCGTATGTTAAGAATTGAAATGCTAAAGATTTTGAGAAGGAATACCCCAAATCATTATGTCGACGATCAAATGGACAGCGTCGAGGGTTCTTAATTCGGAATTGGATATTGTTGCTGATAAATGTAAAAGAAATAAAAAACATAGAAAATTTGTACACTTAAAATATTTAAACAAACGCACTTATGATAAATCTCTCATGAGATAAAATTGCTTATGTCAAAAATTAACATTTTTACACAAAATAAATACACAGTTTTTCTACACAGTTTTTCTATACAGTTTTTCTACACAGTTTTTGTACACAGTTTTCATTTTTTAATTAACAATACAGTTGATACTGTTGATACACAGTCCAACTAAATATAACACAGTAAAACAAAATAACCAGTGCCGAACAGATATCGAATTCAAGAGTAGTCATAAATGCATTGCAATCCAGTCCAACTAAAGAAATTAAATTTAACTTCAAATCAGAACCGGAAACGGAGAAAGTATTAGGCATGTGGTGGTGTACAAGCTCGGATTATCTTACTGTTCGGAAACAATTACATTTATTTTTTATATAACTATTTCTTTTGTTGAAATTGTCATATGTATTTAAAACTTTATGTAAATGTAACAGCTAAATTCATATATAAACAAGGAAATGTAACGTAAGATTACGAATTGTAAATTTTTCGTACAAATGTATGACAGTTAAATGTTAAAATATGGAAGTGATTTCCGGATAAATAAAACGTTCTCTTTGCTGTAACTATTGAAACGGAAAAGACGTGTTATTTATTTTAAACCGCATTTTCTACCCTTTTACCCTACACATCCCTAAATAGAAAGATAAAATCATAAACACCCCAACATTTGGTCCTTACGAGTCGGATAAAAATAAAATAAAAACCCTTTTGCTCAGACAAAAAAAGAATAAAAATCTGCAAAGTGCAAGGACAAGGCAAAGTGCAATATACATATGTAGGTGTAAGCGGCAAGTTCAACTGAGAAGTTTCGAGATCAACCCGTTAGCCTACATTTTTGCTTTTTTTGACTTACTGAGGCAGAAGGGTGTGATAAGTCCAGCAGTCAAGTCGGTCAAGCTAATCCTCTTGTTAAGTCAATTCGCCTCCACGTTCTTTTCTTTTTTTTTTCTATTTGCCAAAGTATATTCCTAGTGCATTAAAAGTGCATCTCAAGAAGGAATTAGTAGTTTAGAGTCATCTTCAGTAACAATCATGTCTACCAAGGGTGAAGGTGAAGAGAAAGGCGATGTTGTCCAAAACAACTACCAATTTAAGGACGTCGAGGAATCTCTAGAGAGATTTGATGGCGAATCAAAAGAGGTCGAGTCATGGTTAACCGATTTTGAGGCTGTTGCAGAGGTTTGTTGCTGGAACACTGTACAAAAATATCTGTATGCACGACGGTTGTTGAGCGGGTCAGGTAGACTAGCCCTTGAGTCGGAGTCTGGTATTTGTAGTTGGCTGAAGTTAAGGGAATTTCTTACTAAGGAGTTCGGGAATAAAGAGATCGAAAATGTTCATAAGATTTTAGCGGAATCTAAAAGAAATGTAGGGGAGTCGTTCTTAGAATACTTTTATAGGCTTAAAAAGATTTACGCCAGGGGAAAGGTTGAAGATTCACATTTGAGGAGTTACATTATAAGCGGTATCCCAGACAGTGCCATCAATAAAAGTATTCTTTATCAATCGCAAATCCTGGATCAACTTAAGACAAATCTAAAGGCGTACGAAAAAATTAAAGAAGAGTAGGATAAGGAGAAGAAAAAGAGTGAAGGGTCACAGCAAAGTACAAATGGATGGAAGAGACAGGATACTCTCCCTCGTAAGTCAACGAGATGCACAAATTGTAGAGTCATGTCCCATACTCATGCCAACTGTCCCGATAAGTCAAGGGGTATGAGGTGTTTTCGTTGCAATAAGTTTGGGCATATCGCTCCTAGATGTCCAGGAAGAACAAACGCGAACGTTCTTCGGGTAAACGTTCCCGACTTCCTAGTTGAAGTTTTAGTTGGCGGAGAAAGTTATAGTGGGCTTATAGACACTGGAAGCGATATTTGTATAATAAAGAAATCATTAAAGGACAAGCTAGGCTTATCACGTTTCGAAAGGCCAGGTATTCCAGTTGTAGGATTTGCGCAAAACAATAAAATTACTTTGGGTGCTATTACTATTGAGGCAGTGATCGATTCTGAATCCTACCAAGTCCTGTGCCATGTTGTCCCTGACGATTGGTTAAACACGGATATGCTTATCGTAAAAGATTTCTTCGCAACGGCTACATTACCCATCGAAAATGGAAAGCCTATCATTTATAAAGTTGGCAAAGAGCAGACAATTTTAGCTCGGGTTAATGTTATAAACTGCAACGGTCAAGTCTTATTCTGACAGCTTAGACAAAATTGCTAATACTGTGTTGAAACAAGAGATTCAATCTATGATAAGCAACTAACAGCCGCAGAAAAGAGTTGACAGCTTAGGACTCGAGATGAGGATTACATTGGAGGACGAAATTCCAATATTTCAAAGGCCAAGAAGGTTAGCTCCGCTAGAAAGGGGCATAGTTCAGAAGCAGATTTCCGAATGGCTAGAGGAAGAAATTATTCGAGAGAGTAACTCAACTTACGCTAGTCCTATCGTCTTAGCCAAGAAAAGGGATGGAAGCAATCGGCTTTGTGTAGATTTCCGAAAGTTGAACTCCAAAAATATCAAAGACAGATTTCCGTTGCCTAATATTGAGGAAGTTCTCGAAAATTTGCACAAGGCTCGGATTTTCTCAACGCTTGATTTACAAAACGGATTTTTTCATGTGAAGATAGAAGAGACAAGTAAGAAATACATTGTTTTCGTAACACCGGACAGGCAGTACGAGTTCAATAGAGTTCCGTTTGGACCCTGTAATTCACCGTCGGTTTTCCAACGTTTTATAAATGCGATCTTTCGCAAAATGATTCAGGATGGTATACTTCTCGTTTATATGGATGAGTCATTCCTTCTGAAAACGAAGTCGATAACATCGATCCTTAAGGAAGGTTTTGGATATCTGTAGCCAAAATGGGCTTTTAATAAAGTGGAGTAAGTGTCAGTTTTTGACAAAAGTAGTTCAGTTCCTGGGACATATTGTGCAAGGAGGCGCCATCCGACCCTCAGAGGGAAAGGTTTTAGCTGTGAGAAGATTTCCAGTACCAAAAAATTTAAGGGATGTCATGAGCTTCCTAAGACTAACAGGATTTTTTCGAAAGTTTATACCAAGATATTCTCTGTTATCGAAACCACTCAGTGATCTGACCAGAAAATAAATACAGTTTGTTTGGGGACGTGCGGAGGAAGAATCATTTATGAATCTAAAAGAAAAGTTGTGTAAACAACCCGTATTAAATCTCTTTAACCCTTCTCGCTCAACGTAGTTATACACCGACGCCAGTAAGGAAGGATGTGGGGCAGTTTTGCTTCAGAAGGGAGATGACGATCTTTTTCACCCAGTTTTTTTTCCTGAGCTTTAAAAAATTGCCCGCAGAGAAAAACTACTCAAGTTATGAGTTGAAGGTACTTGCGGTCATTCGATCGCTCAAGAAATTGCGAGTTTACTTGTTGGGACTGAAGTTAGACATCTTTACTGATTGCAAAGCTTTTCAACTAACAATGGCTAAAAGGAATTAAATAGTAGGGTCGCAAATTGGGCTCTTCAGTTGCAAGAGTATAATTGTTCAGTACATCATAGATCTGGGAAGTCGATGCACTAAGTAGGTACCCGACTGTTTTAATCATGGAGGATGGCGTTATGGAGTCAGTAAAGAGGGCACTGGCGAATGATGAGTTTTGTAAAGTTCTCTTACAAATTCTTAAATCGTCAAAGGAGTATGAAGACTTTGTTCTACGAGGCGCGGTAATCTACAAGCATGTAAATGGCGATTATCTTTTGGTTGCACAAAAGGCAATACAAAGACAGATCGTGCAGAAAGTACACCACCAAGGACATTTTAATTGCCGTACCGTTGAGGTGTTAGTTCGACGTGATTATTTTATACCAAAGTTGTCCAAAATTATTGAAATACTGGGAATTATATCTCGAATCACTCTGAGTGAAGAAAAACTCTCCGTCCTATTCGGACTCCCACCCCTGGAGAGCAAACATAGAAACCAAACACACCTGAGTTTCAAACCACTACAAAAACAATTTTCCTTTCTCCTCCTTCTATCTTTCCGCCCGCGCCCTGGCAACAGTAAAAGGGTATCAACCCCTTAGGCGCGCGTAAATTATTAAAAAAAAAAAAAAAAAAAAGCGGTTTCTGGGAGCTGTGTAAGCTGTACTCTTGCATCTAGGAAAACTGGCAAAGGCGAAGGATTCCTTAGTCCTGTTGATAAGATGGATATGCCTCTTCATACTTTTCATATGGACCAAGTGGGCCCCTTACCGTCCACGGTGAAGAGTTGTAAGTTTTTATTCGTAGTTGTTGACGCGTTCTCGAAATGTGTTTCGATATACCCGGTAAAAAGTACAGGAGTGGATGAGGTTCTGAAGAAACTGGAGCTGCAGGCCGAGGTCTTTGAAAACCCACACAGGATAATCACAGATAAGGGATCAGTATTCACCTAGAACCAGTTAAACAATATTGTCAATCACGCAAGATACACCATCATCTTACAACAACTAGAGTTCCTAGAGGAAATGGGCAAGTTGAACGACAAAATAAAGTCGTTATTGAAGTCTTGTCCAAGCTTTCGGCAGAAAACCCATTTAAGTGGTACCAACACGTAAGCCGTGTTCAGCGAATTTTGAACTCTACAACCTCAAGATCTGCGTGAAAGACACCTTTTATGCTACTTACCGGTGTGCAGATGTTTGCGATCGAAGACTTAAAGCTGGCTGAAATACTAGAGCATTAGATTCGCTCAAGCTTTGAACATGAGCGCCGAGAAGTTCGAGAACAAGCTAAACAAGAAATTCAAAGGGTGCAAGAGGAAAATAAAAGAGGGTATGATCGTAGATGAAAACATCCTGTTAAGTACAAAATCTATGATCTTGTGGCTATACAGCGCACCCAATTCGGAACAGGTCTCAAGCTGTCCCCCAAATTTTTGACAGATACGATGTCAGCAAAATCGGAGAGCATGAATGGCCAAATCTTACGTCAACAGCGGCTGACTACATGAAGACGTGGAAGACATATTACTCAGAAGATGAGGAAGATGATGACGATGAACCCAGATATTGTAACTCGCCCGAGTCGGTCGAGATTCAAGATGGCCGTATGTAGGTGTAAGCGGCAAGTTCAACTCAGAAGTGAATCTCGCATCAGTGGTCGTTTCGAGATCAACCCGTTAGCCTACATTTTTGCTTTTTTTGACTTACTGAGGCAGAACGGTTTGATAAGTCCAGCAGTCAAGTCGGTCAAGCTAATCCTGTTGTTAAGTCAATTCGCCTACACGTTCTTTTCTTTTTTTTCCTATTTGCCAAAATATATTCCTATCATTGTTATATATATTTTAAATCTCCTTACTATCCTACTAGTGCGCGTATTATTTATCATTTAAAGAAAAAACATAACAAAAAAGATACTGTGTGAATTATTGAATTCGAGTAAATAAAAATAATACTTCTTTTTAAATCGAATAAAAGTGCTTTTAATTCCATCCACATATATATATATAAAACCATTTGGTCTTATCAACATAGACATTAATAGTTAATAGACTACACAGAACATTAAACATTTAAACATTTAAAAAAAAAAATAATAAAAAAGTGCAAGTGCAAAGTGCAAGTGTGCAAAATATATACATATATAAAAATCCACAAACAAAGTACATACACAGATTCCCTCGCGGTCGGTGTCTTGCCCCTTGTCTTGCTCCTTTCTAAGATTTCTAAGGCTCTTTCGGTGGTTGTGCATAAATCGCATTTCCGCGCCGTGTAAAAGTTAATTTTGAACTTTAACCTCACCAGCTAGGCAAAGCTGACCAAAGGTCGTAAGTTGCTGTAATAAAATATTTAATTAAGTATTTTAATAAACACTGTATCTAATAAATTAATAAATATTGTACTTGATACATACAAACATTGCTTTATAATTAATTTTCAAATAAAAACCCTTAAAATGTCGAAATTGTCATCGGGTGCAGATCAAAAAGGTGTTCTGGAGCAGATTCTTCGTGACCACTCCAACTTAAAAAAGACGGGAGCATCACGTCGTACAGCCAGCTACCTTTCGCGTCGTCTTCTGGTTCTAGAAGGGAACTTCAAGAATGCGCTTAGTCTTCAAGCGAACATTTGACGAGGAAAAATTGAAGAAGGTCTGGCAGAAGAAGATTTTAATGAAATTTTTGATCTGCTTCCAGAAACATATTTCACTTGCCGAGGTGAATTGGTCGATGCTATCGACAATACCAAGTGAGCATCTAAAGAGAAGATTGTGGAAGGTGAATCCACAGGTGCTTCTTGTAATTACCCCAAATTCAAATACCAAATTTTGAGGGCTCAAAATAAAAAGCTGGGTGAAATTCAAAAACTTCACTATTTAAAGTCATCCCTTACAGGTGAAGCTGCTCGTTTTTGCAGCATTTAGGCTTGTATTCTGGCAATTATGACAAAGCATGGGAACTGCTTGTCGCCAGATACGACCACAAGCGAGTGTTGGTAAACGCTCATTTCCAAATTTTTTTTGAGCAGCAGCAGTTGACAAAGTAGACTGCAAGCAACATCAAGTCTCTACTGGACACGTCCCAGGAATGTTTCCAAGGAAAATTAGTCTCTGGAAACTTTAGAATTGCCGGTTAGTTCGTGGGATGACATATTAATATATATACTAGTACAAAAATTACCTGCCTTTACTCTGCGTTTGTGGGAGGAGAAGTTAGGTAGTTCGAGTGAGTTGCCAACACTGACACAATTTACAGAGTTCCTGGAAACACGTTCTCGAGCCTTGAAAGCAGTAGCTGGAACGAGTGACATAAAGGTCAGCGGTTCTTCTGCACATAAAGCTGTTGCGGTCAAGATGAAAATGGTGTTACACGTCGGGAAGAGGCAGTTTGCATGCCAGGTATGTGGCAGGGGTCCAGTACTCCCTTTGAACTTTTCAGAAGTTTATTGCCACGGAGATCTGTGAACGATCTAAGGCAGTGAACAGAATCGGGGTTTGACGGAACTGTTTGGCGTACAGTCACAAGACGAACCAATGTCAAAGCGGTGTGCGCTGCTATTACTGCAAGCAGAAACACCACTCTCTGCTGCATGTCAACTGTGGAGGGCCGAATATCGCAAAGGTTAGTACTAACACTACTATAGGTACACAAACTTTCCATATAAAATCAAAAATTAACTAACCTGTCGCTCTTGGGGTAGACTAACTAAGTGTGCTTCTTGCTACAGCCGTTGTGAAAGTGAGGTCTTCAAAGGGCACCTATTATTATCTTAGGGCGTTAGTCGATCCTGGGTCCTAAGCAACGTTCATTACTGAATCCGCTGTCCAGTTATTAGGGCTTCATCAGCGACGAACGATCATTCAGGTATCTGGATAGGAATAAGTTAGCAGTGGTTCATGTCAGCGGTATGTAAGTCTTACCTTTGGGTCTCTGGTAACACTTTTCGAGATAAATAGCCCAGCCTATGTGTTCAAGTCCCTGACTGGTCTTTTGCCATCCAAACCTTTAGTTCTGCAAAATTGGGAACATATCCATGGGTTGAAGTTAGCTGATCCGCAATTTGATAAGGCTGCGACTGTTGATCTTCTGGGAAGCGATGTTTATTGTGAGTTCATTCGATCAGCGATTTTCCGTAGCACAGATGAAAGGTCTCCAATCGCACAAGAATCCGATCTAGGTAGGCTTCTACTTGGGAAGGTCATTTTGCGAACTCAGGAACCCATTCACAGTTTTCTACAGGTTTGTGACATCGACACTCATGTGCGAAAGTTCTGAGAAGTGGAGGAGTTGCCATTCGATACTAAGGGGGCTGCTGAAGACAAAGCATGTGAAGAGCATTATCTCAAGACAACTACAAGATCGCCTGATGGTCGATATGAGGTATCGCAACTATTTAAAACCGAATGTAAACCTTTGTTTGGTGCCTCGAAGTTAAGTGCCTTACGTAGGTTTCATCAACTGGAAGAAAGATTCCAGGAAAACCTCACACAGCACAAGGAGCATTCCAAGTGTTTAAATCAATGCAATAAGCTTCCTCAGATGACAGAGGTCGACAAAAAGAATACCATACTGGATACACCACACCATTTCCTTACTCCCCACCATGTAGTATTAAATAAACAGGAATGTAAGCCTGGGTTTGGTGCCTCGAAGTTAGGTGCCTTACGTAGCTTTCATCAACTGGAAGAAAGATTCCAGGAAAACCCCACACAGCACAAGGAGAATTCCCAGTGTTTAACGGAATGCTACGAGCTTCCTCAGATGGCAGAGGTCGACAAAAAGAATACTATACTGCATGCACCACACCATTTCCTTACTCCTCACCATGTGGTATTCAATAAGTCAACCAGAACAACGAAACTCCGTCGCAGTCCTGCGTACTACAAACGACTTGTACGAAACTGCCGGGCACCAGCTGGAAAAAGAGACAGAGGTCCACCAAAGGTAGACGCAATCGGCACAAGAATATCTGAAGTTCCTCAAGGAGACACTGCCGTGAAGAAGGTAAATACCTAGAGCAATGGATCTACCAATTGATGACCAACTACTTTTGCCGCAAGCGGA
This sequence comes from Volucella bombylans, assembly GCA_949129095.1. Taxonomy (NCBI): domain Eukaryota; kingdom Metazoa; phylum Arthropoda; class Insecta; order Diptera; family Syrphidae; genus Volucella; species Volucella bombylans. The sequence goes on from OX422140.1 coordinate 240,284,388, forward strand.
GCAAAGAATATATATCCACGACGAAACAGCGTCCGAAGTGGACAAGACGGAAGCCGAGTTCAATACGTGGAGACTTAGTTATCTTCAAGGATGGGAGACTATTGCCATTGCAATGGCGACGCAAACGGACTTCGACGCAGATCCCAGGAAATAAGGATTTGTCCAAGTGGCTACATTACAACTGTCATACATTTGTACGAAAAATTTACAATTCGTAATCTTACGTTACATTTCCTTGTTTATATATGAATTTAGCTGTTACATTTACATAAAGTTTTAAATACATATGACAATTTCAACAAAAGAAATAGTTATATAAAAAATAAATGTAATTGTTTCCGAACAGTAAGATAATCCGAGCTTGTACACCACCACATGCCTAATACTTTCTCCGTTTCCGGTTCTGATTTGAAGTTAAATTTAATTTCTTTAGTTGGACTGGATTGCAATGCATTTATGACTACTCTTGAATTCGATATCTGTTCGGCACTGGTTATTTTGTTTTACTGTGTTATATTTAGTTGGACTGTGTATCAACAGTATCAACTGTATTGTTAATTAAAAAATGAAAACTGTGTACAAAAACTGTGTAGAAAAACTGTATAGAAAAACTGTGTAGAAAAACTGTGTATTTATTTTGTGTAAAAATGTTAATTTTTGACATAAGCAATTTTATCTCATGAGAGATTTATCATAAGTGCGTTTGTTTAAATATTTTAAGTGTACAAATTTTCTATGTTTTTTATTTCTTTTACATTTATCAGCAACAATATCCAATTCCGAATTAAGAACCCTCGACGCTGTCCATTTGATCGTCGACATAATGATTTGGGGTATTCCTTCTCAAAATCTTTAGCATTTCAATTCTTAACATACGAGTATTATGCACAAGCAAGGGAACACGTACCGCGAAAGGTCATAACTTTCATTACGAAACAGACCAACTCCTTTTGATTTCGCCCACGCCATAAGAACCTTTGGAAATGCTGATCATCTTCGCGCATCAAAATCTGGTGATACATTTCCTTTATATCGGCAGAAATTACAATTCGATGTTGTCTGAATCTAAAAATGACTGATGACAGTGAAACTAATTGTTCTAGACCTTTCAGAAGCATTGAATTTAAAGAAATGCCATTAACTTTGGCTGCGGCGTCCCACACTATTCCGAGTTTACCTGGTTTATTTCGGTTTCGAACTGGAAAAATTGGGAGATACCAAACCGGACGCTTTTTTTCTAGCTCTTCTGTGAATAGCTTTCTCGCATATCCATTCAAAACGTACTCGTCTATTTTCTTTATAATTACTTCTGCCAACACCGGATTCATTCTTTTTTGCAAGCTATCTGAACGCCTTTTTGCCATTTGAAAGCTGTGGGGAATTTGAATTTCATTGTATTTCCACAGCAAAATTACAAAACGACCATCCTTTCTATAAGTCATTTGTTTCAGTAATTCTAGAGAACGCTGTTCTTCTTGTGGAAGCAGCACGTCTTTCCAGTTTGAAACATAGAAATTTTCATTATAAACATACTGTTGGACCAAGTTCTAGAGTTCCAAATATTTATCCGGGTGATATTCGCTGATGTGAAGGTTGGCACGAGTACCTGCGCTTTGAGATGAAGAATGAGTGTAACACCCATAGAATGTCCATCCAGCCCTTTAACCGTGTGTGCGTTTCTCAGGTGATATTTTTTTGCATTAATACCTGTACCTGATATTCTCACACTCAACAGCTTCGATTCATTTCCTTTCTGATCATACCTGCTGTCCATCGCAAAATTACAGGCTTTGGCGTGCCCTCTATATTAAGTTCATTAGCTAAACCTTCTTCAGTTAGTGTAAGAGATAACCCTTAATCTATAAACGCAAATGTTTTGATGGTGGAATTGTTTTCATATAGCACATCTGGTGCTATTTAATATTTCGCTGATCGAGAATTTCGTATAAGAGCGCTATCTGATGCTGTCAGTGTGGCACATGCTAACTTTGTCTCGATGGCTGCAAGAGCCTGTTGTGTTTAAAAACACGGTTGTTTTTTCCATAGACGGAATCAGTTTTAATCCGAGAATCTCATCATTAGCGGCTTCTGCTACTCGATGGAGCCAGTAGCTGAATTCTGATAAAGTACAAACTCTTAAAGTCTGCAATTATTGCACACGTGTTTTGAACGGCAATGGCAAAAGCTACTATTGTTTCCAGTTTTTCGGTCTTGGGTGGAGTAGTGGCGCGAAATTTTTCGAGTAGAGCAAAAACTGTAAGCTCAGGTCTCCCGAAAAGCATTTTAAGAGTCGATATAATTTTGTGCACGCACCTAGGTTGTATGTTTTGGAAGACTTCGAAAGTTTTGATGATGCTGAAGAGCGACATCTGGGCAGCTGTCCTTTCGCGGATAGCGACGCTTGATCGGAACAAGTTTCACAACTCCAATCCTCGGTTTCAACAGAACTGTTGACATGAGCGCACTGGTATTGGAACTATAAGTCACACTTGTCACATTGTACCATGTGATCAAGTGAATTTGGCTCAGAGCAGAGCTGACAATTACTAAGTTCAGATGGCGATACGGTGGCTGCGGAGGCAGATGGAAAAGACATCTTGGCGTAAAATATTTTGTAAAAATGTTGGCGAAAGTGCGACAACAGACTAAATTTTTGACAACGGGTTTATTTCACTTAATGATTCATTACAAAATCCTGTAAATATGAATGTTAACAAGTGTATGTGTTTATAATTACAGTTCTTACTTTTAAGTTACTTATTTAATTTTACGTTTAGTTTAGTTTTAATTCAAGAGACAAAAGAAATATTATACCAGTTATAAAAGTATATTTTAGGTTATGAAAACCTCATGGCTTTTGACAGATGCAGCTTTTGGGGCAAAAAATCTCATCAGGGATGTTAACAGGTATTAATTCGCGAGGCTAGTCAGCATCTATGCTATCTCCTGCGTCCTCGCTATTTCAGCACGTCGTACCTGTTCGATTCAGCGGAGTTCTTTTTGCACATTGGTTATAGACTCACAAATTCCCGCTCAGTTTTCCTCTGATCGTAACATATGTTCGACGAGGGACTGTGGACTCGGTACATTTCTTCTTCTTTCTGCTAAACAACTGCAATAAAATATTGCATGCTCTGCATCTTCGTCGTCATTTGGACAATTTTAACGCAAGAAAAAGTTATCGTATCCAAAGCGGATATTTACAGTACCTCCGTGATCGGACCGGAACTGCGTGAGATGGTAGCTGCAGTTTCCACGAGTTCTGTTTACCTACAATTCTATAGACGGAATTAACTTGTAGTTCCACCCCCTTTTGTGGTGTTGTGTCATCTATTTTTCGACCAAGTTATTGATATCATCCTTTCCTCCTCTTTAATCCTTTTTAATTCATGCGTTTCTATGTGGCGGTTTGACGCAATTTTGTTGTAAACATCTCATCCGCGAGTATGAAGATGGTGGCTTGTTTCCCTTTGGCATGAGTACCAAATGCTGTGTTTGCCATGGATCAGGAAAAATTCCTTCCTTTAGACATCTCTAGTATGTTGTTATGAACATGACTGGTCTTTTCTGGACAGCTGCTTTTACGGCCTTATTGGAATTCCGTCGGGTCCAGGCGCCTTATTATCGCTATTTCCTGCATGCCTTGATCAGTTCGTCCGTTGATATCTGTTTGATTTCTGTTTCCCTATTCGCTTCCTCGATATAATGCGTACGAAGTGGTCTTTGTGGGCAAAGGTGCTATACAATAGATGCTATCAGAGTGGGGCATGTTTTTTTGTGGAGCTTACCATCCTATATGCAGTAACCCAAGGATTTAGATAAGCTTCGTTACATAGGTGCCTGAAGCATGTTACTTTACTTTTTTTGATCTCAGTTTTTAAGCCGTGTCATGCCCGTCTAAAAGAGTTAAGGTTTTCTTGAAAATCTGGCCTGATGGCTGCATTCTTCGACGAGTATATGGAGACGTTACCCTGAGTGCCTTAATTTCATCATTCCACCAGAAGAACGGCGCTCTTTTGTCGCTGTCGATTCTTCCGGGCTTTGATCATCGCATCACTACGTGTAAGCTCACTTGCCAAATTCTCTGCTGTTCTGTTTTCGATCAGATTCCAACTATTAATAATTTCTTCAAACGTATCCTTATTAAAGAGTGTATTCTTCCATTTAGGACCTCTGAGTTTGTCTTTTTTCGCCTGGTGGTCACTGTGCGTATATTCCTCGCTGGCTTTCCATTTTGTTTTTGGCAGGAGGGAGTTACCAAGGAAAGTAATATCGACAATGCTTGACGTGCCAAAGTTTGCCTTTGGAGTTGGTAAACCTGCTACCATATTCGGTTACCTATGCATTGAAATCCCCTCCTATAACAATTGGATATCTTCCAAATGAGTCTTCAGTTAGGTTATATAGCATTTCCTAGTGTAAAATGTTCATACAAAATAGCTATAAAAGTGTACGCCATTGATTTTTGCGAAGACAAAAACATTCAAGACATTTGGAATACTTTTTTGACAAAAACTTTTCGGTAGATGACCTACCCAATTTTTATTAGTCCAGCATTTAACAGCTTATTACCGTGGTTTGAATTAAAGGACTTCCGCATTATTATTATTTACCTTTGGCGGATCCTGAATGGCAGTTAATTTATAGAGGACTCTTATGATCTCAATATTGATGAATTGAGCGCCTTTTCCCATCCCCGGGCATTTCGACGAGCTCCCAGATCTGCTCGCCTATCTTATGGAACGCTGATATTGGGGGTTCTTCTTCACAAATATGGGCTCTTGTTGCTGGTGCTTCAACACGTATTCCAGTAGATTCCAGTATTCTGGAGGATCTCTGGAAACGGTTCTCCTTATTCTCCGGTATTTCGGGGATGTTTGTGTGTTTTGCAAGCGGTTTGTGTAAAATCGAGAGTATTTAAAGTGTGCGAGGATATTACTATTGTACTCTTAAAATGCCTGAGCTCGTGCTAAGTTTTTCGAAAAATTGGATAGAGGGAGAGAGAAAGAAGATTGGGCTCAGTAGTTATTTCGCTCCATGGATGGCATCCAACATTTAATGGGAAGACTAAATTATTAGTGTAAATTGATTCGTTATTGTATTTTAGGCAACTACTCAACTCACGACGTATTCGATGCCTGAAAAAAGGTTTAGTGCCTAATGATTTGCAAAGATTCCTTGATGATCAGGAGGATAGTCCAGAAGGAAGATGTTAAATTACAGACAAGGAAAATGAATTTTTGGAAGTGGTAAGTTAATGAATTCCGTTGAATTTTTTTTATTGTAATGTAATTAAATACTTTAATGTTACATTTTAATATTTGGAATTAGATATATTTTCAAAAATTTTATTTTGCGAAGGCACTGCACCCTCAGCATTAAAAGAATACAGGATTTTAGTTCACAGATATTTTGCATTGTTGCCGTGGTCTCGCGCTTGGTAGGACGAATGTGGTCGAGATGTGTATTCTCGGAACGTCAGTTGGTATAGTTTATTTGGACATTGTTGGTATCTTCCACATGCTAACCATTTTCGATATAATTTTTTTCTTTCTGCTGACGATGATAATTGTGTAGATGGCAACAACATCAAACTACTGTCGAGACTCTGTCAGGATCCAAATTTATTGTTTTTAACATTATTCTAAAGCGCGATGCCAATATGCTAAACACTTCATAGATGTATGGGCAAATTAAGTGAAGGCATGGTATGTGGGGTACAGAAATTATTAGATTCTTGCAGTGATAGACCTTCAATTCCCTTATGGATCGATTCAAGCATATCGTCACCTTCGTTTCCTCAGTAACAGGTTTTTCTTGTGTAACCAACAAAGTCTACTCACCTGTTGCAACACCAGGCACACAGGATGAGAACGTTTAGCAGCACACAGGAACTATTTGATAGTTTTACTCAAGACATGAATAATCAATAAAGATAAACAAAAACATATTGCTGCGATGTACAGTTAATGTAATGCATTTCCAATTAGGGGAAATTTACCCAACTCATGTTGAAGTACAATGCACCTGTTTGCATAACCGAAATGATAACACATGGCGGAACATGATTCGTCGTGATCACGGCATGTTACGGATTCCCACACTTAGAACAGGAAAATTGCTGACTAGACAATTACCCTCGCACGCGCTGCCTACTCCGCATGCAGCTTAGGATCTAAGATAGATTTAGGAAATCAGTTCTTGTATAACAATAAAATTGAACGGACGAATAAATTAATTGGATAATTTAAATTATGTTTTGAATCAACGTGTAAGTCCAACGGTCGCTGGGAGGCACAATCTTCTCTGTTCGCGTTTTTTTTATGATTTTTCTTGAAGGAATCTTTAACTGGCGTTAAATATTAAAAAAAGACATTTGTCTTTTTCCAGAAACGTAAACGTAATCGAGAATGATATCCTGAAAGCCTGGAAATTTGATGTTAGTGGCGGTTAAAAAGTTAAAGCCAGGCGGTTGAGTGAAAATGAAGATTGAATTATGCCAATTGGATGCCAGAATAAAAAAGCTGTACAGTCGGAGCCTTTTCCGGCTGCTCCTTGGAGAAATTTACAATGTGTAGGAAAATACAATTGGATATATACGATTCTAATTGTTGAAACCGAATGTCAAACGAAAAAAACAAAATATTAGAGAAACATTGTTTTTTGTTTTGAGTACAACAAGCGAATGAATTTATTGGCGTCTGACATGAGACATGTAACCTCGTTTAGTACGACTATGTACTATTTTTAGTACAAAATTAATTAGCAAAAATATGGCGAAACTTGTTTTGTTAGCGCCAGCTTCAAATTTGTAACTAAATGGTATAAACGTCTTTTGGTATTGTTTTTCAAATAATTTAACATTGATAAAAATATTCATATAAATGATTTTAAGCTAAAATTGTACTGTTCGTGAACACAATGTATAAATAATATTCATGACAGAGCACGACACGCTTTTTCGACTTCTGAGGCTGGAATCGGGGGAGAATTACTTTATAATCGGCGGGGATTTCAACGCTAGACACAGAGATTGGGGAAATAATTTGCCAAATACTAGAGGGAACCTACTACTCGATTGGTGGGGTCAGCACGATGTCATGTACAAACTCGGTCTTAAAGCGACGGATAACCCGTCGTTTCCCAGAGGCTGGTCTTATCTGGATCTACTGCTGTACGACGAACGTATACGACTGACAGGTACAAATTTACAAACATTAAACTGTCTGCGCACATTCGTGTATGACAGCGATAATACCGAAATTACAGTTCCCAACGAAATTGCGGAATTGGAGGAGTTTGTCCAAAGATATTCTTACAACTACAGTAAAATTCGATGGACACGCTTCTCCGCAGCCTTGAAAAGAACGTTCTCTTCGAACACGCTCCACCCACCGTCCAATAGGAATTTGTCAAACGAGGAGATCGACAATTACCTAAAACAAATGGACGAGACAATTAAACAAACTACAATACTTCGGTATCGATGTACGACTAACGAAGACCTGTTCCACAATCCTACTATTGACGCACTGCACCGACAGAAACGTAGACTTCTGTCAAGACTCAAAAACTTGTACAGGCGGTTAACTGACAGACAAGACCCGGAGATTAGGACACTGAAGTCGTCGATTAAAAATACTCAAACGCTAATAAAAGAGAATTACAGAATTTCTGTAAGTTTGTATTGGAACAACAAAGTTCGGGCTGTAAACACCAGCAACAATATTTTTACGCAAATAAATAAACTATTCCGGAGAAAAAATCAAAGCGACCTTCAGTGTCTTAAAATAGCCCGGACAACAGACAACGAACGGTTACTGACAATAACAGGAATTGATCCAAATGCAGCCGCTGGCGATGACGACTTCTTTGTGATCGAGGATCCGCAGGAGAAGGTTGAGACCATAGGGGCGACTTTCCAGGAAGTATACGTTGTGCGTCTTAGTACACAACTGCTACATTCGAAATGAAATAGAGAATTGGCGATCCAATGGCTATGGTTTCACCCGGTTTAGCGACGAAAATATGGGAAATAATGTCATTGCCAGAGAGGGTAACCTACCCCCGTTCATTTCGAAGGAAGATCCATGAGATCTTCGACACAATCAGAGTTAAGAAATCAGTGGGGACCGATGGTATTCCGAACATCGTGCTTCGACATCTTCCTCTAGAAGCGGTGGACATCTACATCACCCTGTTTAATAATGCACATTATCCAACGCATTGGAAAACGCCGGTGGTTCAACCTATCCTCAAAAAGGGAAAGGATATATCCAATCCGGCTAATCTCCGGTCGATAAGTCTCCTTCCGAATATCAGTAAGGTTTTTGAAAAGGTAATCAATAGAGCTCTGACTAGGTGGGTTGAGGACAAACATATAGTTCCGGATAATCAATTCGGTTTTAAGGCGGGACATGATATCTCACATGCCGCGTCTAAACTGGTGTCCGATATCCAATGGAATAAAGGCAAAAAACAATGTACTGGTGCCTGCCTTGTTGACTTGGAGAAGGCCATACGACACCGTATGGTTAGAGGATCTTTTCTATAAGCTGACTAGGCTGTTTATCAGTAAACCACTCTTTTACATTCTTCATAATATGCTAACTAACAGACAGTTCATCGTGAAGAATGGTGATGTTACTTCTATTGGAATATTTCAAATTAAAAATGGTCTTCAGCAAGGCGCGGTCAATTCGCCGATCCTGTTCAACATTTTTACAAGCGACTTGATAGATTCACTTCACCATACTATTGCGTACGCAGACGATTTAATAGCGTACAGAACAGGTCAAAAAATCGAGGTCATTAATACTCTCTTGCAGCGTGACTTCGATAATATAAGACGATTTTGCGATGACTGGAAGTTTAAAATCAACTTTCAGAAGTCGGAAACCATTCTCTTTAGGACGCCGTTGTCTGGAGCCTCTAGGGATACCAGAAAAAATTGGCGAAAGTTCTCTATCATTGGACAACACGGACAACCTCTTGCTGTCGAAATATAGTCAAATACCTTGGAATCTGCCTGGATCTGGCCAGAGCTAAAGGTGCTTTTTCCCTACAAAGAGACTGTTTTATAGCAGCCAACTCGATGCGAGGGTAAAGGTAATCTGCTGGTATTTGGTTGTCCCGTGTGGTTCAATGTACGAGCAAGCTTAATGGAAAAGATTCGGATGTTTGAGAGGGCTTGTCTTAGGGCTTGTCTTGGCTTATACAGAACACAAGAGTCTGAATACATAAAATTCTATCCTAACGAGGCCTTGTACAATAGAGCGAATCTAATAAGAGTGGACAACGTCGTAATTAAGCTGACTCGAAGGCACATTGCAAAAGCAATGACCTCGACGAATAACCTGATATCTGGGGCTTACTACCTCAATTACCTTTACCACGAGAGTGTGCGATCTGACGGCTTCGTTCCACCGGAAGCATTCCTCTACCAAGATCAGATAGGGTTGATCCAGGATAGATCAGCGGTGCCGTTAATCTTCCATGTCACTCGGACAGCTGGAGACAGGCGACTCAACTACGGCATAGACGTCGCACACGGCAATGTGGATCGCCTCAGGTTCAGTAGGGCGGTGGGGAATCGCGATAAGGGGGATGTCGTTCGGCAGCACCACCATTTCTGGTGGTTGAATGATGGGGAAGATGTTTCGTCGTCGTTTCCGCCAATTACGGATCAGCCTCACTAGTGAGGTAGAGCTGACCAATTTATTTGCTCTGTGAATAGCGGTGGCCAGCTTACATAGGTTTAGGTTAGCATTTAAGAAACATATACATATATCAGTGTATACTAAGGTGTATACTGATATATGTTTTTGATTGTGTATAATGTCTATGTGTGTTTATATGTGTATTGTGCATTTAGGTTAGGTAGGCTAAGGTTTATTTTAAGCTTTTTATAAAAAGTAAAAAAAATGTCCATATGCTAAGTTTTTGTAAACAAATTTTTTTCTTAGCCGTAAGTATAGGAGTATAAAATAAGTAGTAGTATATAAATAAAGTCGAAAGACATAGATATAAGAATTTAGAGTAGCTTAGAGTGCCTGTTGGGGCCAGTAAGTTAGCATAAGATTGTTAATTAATTGTAAGCCAGCATTTAAGCATTTTTTTGTTAGAATATAAGAGTTAGTGTTAAGAAAATAAAATGCACTTAAAACTGAAAAAAAAAACATTCAAACATTAAAGATTTTAAAATTAATAAAAAAGTGCAAGTGCAAGTGCAAGTACAAAGTGCACAAAACAAAAAAATATATATATATAAAGCTACTGACTAACTACATACATATATTCCCTCGCGGTCGGTGTCTTGCCCCTTGTCTTGTTCTCTTTGAAGACTCTCGGTGGTTGTGTATTGATCGGAATTCCCGCGCCGTGTAAAAATTAAATTAAATACCAGTCAACTTTAACCTCAACTGTCACCAGCTGGGCAAAGCTAACCAAAGGTCGTAAGTTGTTGAAACAAACAAATTTTCATTAATACTATTTTAATAAATTTTGATAAATTTGATTTGATAAATTAATAAATACTTGCTACACACATATTGGTTTATAATTAATTACATTACAAACAAAAACCTTAAGAATGTCGAAATTGTCCACGGGTTCTGGAGCAGATTCTTCGTGACCACTCGAACTTCAAAAAGAATGGAGCATCACGTCGTACAGCCAGTTACCTGTTAGGTCGTCTTCTTATTCTAGAAGGGAACTTCTAGAATGCGCTTGGTCTTCAAGCGAAAATTCGACGAGAAGAAATTGAAAAAGGTCTGAAAGAAGAAGATTTTGATGAAATTTTTGATCTGCTTCAAGAAATATATTTCACTTACCGAGGTGAACTGGTCGACGCTATCAAGGAGAAGATTGTGGAAGGTGAATCCACAGGTGCTTCTTGTAATGAGCTTTCATTACCCCAAATTTGAATACCACATTTTGAGGGCTCGCACATGAAGTGGCGGGCTTTCCACGATGTTTTTTTGTCTTTAAACCACGCAAATAAGAAGCTGGGTGAAATCCAAAAACTTCACTATTTGAAATCATGTCTTACAGGTGAAGCTTCTCGTTTCTTGCAGCATTTAGGTTTGTATGCTGGCAATTATGACAAAGCATGGGAACTGCTTGTCGCCAGATACGACCACAAGCGAGTGTTAGTAAACGCTCACCTCCAACTTTTCTTTGAGCAGCAGCAGTTGACAAAGGAGACTGCAAGCAACATCAAGTCTCTACTGGACACGTCCCAGGAATGTTGCCATACTCTGGAAAATTTAGAATTGCCGGTTAGTTCGTGGGATGACATATTAATATATATATTAGTACAAAAATTACCTGCCTTTACTCAGCGTTTGTGGGAGGAGAAGTTAGGTGGGAGGAGAAGTTAGAAGTTAGTTAGGAGAAGTTCGACTGACACAATTTACAGAGTTCCTGGAAACACGTTTTCGAACGCTGGAAGCAGTAGCTGGAACGAGTGGCATCAAAGTCAGCGGTTCTTCTGCACACAAGGCTGTTGTGGTCGAGAAGAAAACGTTGCACGTTGGGAAGAAGCAGTTTGCTTGCCAGGTATGGGGTAGAGGTCAGCACTCCCTTCGGACTTGCCAGAAGTTTATTGCCACGGAGTGCTGTGAACGATCTAAGGCAGTGAACAGAATCGGGGTTTGACGGAACTGTTTGGCGTACAGTCACAAGACGAACCAATGTCAAAGCAGTGTGCGCTGCTATTACTGCAAGCAGAAGCACCACTCTCTGCTGCATGTCAACTGTGGAGGGTCGAATATCGCAAAGGTTAGTACTAAAACTATAGGTACACAAATTTTACATATAAAATCAAAAATTAACTAACCTGTCGCTCTTGGGGTAGACTAACTAAGTGTGCTTCTTGCTACAGCCGTTGTGAAAGTGAGGTCTTCAAAGGGTAACTATTATCATCTTAGGGCGTTAGTCGATCCTGGATCGGAAGCAACATTCATTACTGAATCCGCTGTCTAGTTATTAAGGCTTCATCAACGGCGAACACTCATTAAGGTAGCTATATTGGGAAAATTTAGCAGTGGTTCACGCCAGCGGTATGTAAGTCTTACCTTTGGGTCACTGGTAACACCTTTCGAGACAAATAACCCAGCCTATGTGTTCAAGTAACCGACTGGTCTTTTGCCGTCCAAACCTTTAGCTCTGCAAAATTGGGAACATATCCATGGGTTGAAGTTAGCTGATCCGCAATTTGATAAGGCTGCGACGGTTGATCTTCTCCTGGGAAGCGATGTTTATTGCGAGTTCATTCGATCAGCGATTATCCATAGCACAGATGAAAGGTCTCCAATCGCACAAGAATCCGAGCTAGGTTGGCTTCTACTTGGGAAGGTCATTTTGCGAACTCAGGAACCCATTCACAGTTTTCTACAGTTTTGTGATATCGACACTCAGGTGCGAAGGTTCTGGGTACTGGAGGAGTTGCCATTCGACACTAAGGAGACTGCTGAAGACAAAGCATGTGAAGAGCACTATCTCAAGACAACTACAAGATCGCCTGATGGTCGATATGAGGTATCGCAACTATTTAAAACCGGAGGTAAAACTGTGTTTCCAAGTGTTTAAAGGAATGTAAGAAGCCTCCTCAGATGACAGAGGTCGACAAAAAGAGTGCCATACTGGATACACCACACCATTTCCTTACTCCTCACCTTGTGGTATTCAATAAACCGGAATGTAAGCCTGGGTTTGGTGCCTCGAACTTATGTGCCTTACGTAGGTTTCATCAACTGGAAGGAAGATTCCAGGAAAACCCCACACAGCACAAGGAGAATTCCCAGTGTTTCACGGAATGCAACGAGTTTCCTCAGATGGCAGAGGTCGACAAAAAGAATACTATACTGCACGCACCACACCATTTCCTTTCTCCTCACCATGTGGTATTCAATAAGTCAACCAGAACAACGAAACTCCGTCGCAGTCCTGCGTACTACAAACGACTTGTACGAAACTGCCGGGCACAAGCTGAAAAAAGAGACAGAGGTCCACTAAAGGTAGACGCAATCGGCACAAGAATATCTGAAGTTCCTCAAGGAGACACTGCCGTGAAGAAGGTAAATACCTAGAGCAATGGATCTACCAATTGATGACCAACTACTTTTGCCGCAAGCGGAGCAGAGAATATATATCCACGATGAAACAGCGCCCGAAGTGGACAAGACGGAAGCCGAGTTCAATACGTGGAGACTTAGTTATCTTCAAGGATGAGAGACTATTGCCATTGCAATGGCGACGCAACGGACTTCGACACACATCCCAGGAAATAAGGATTTGTCCAAGTGGCTACGTTAGAACCCGAAATCTTAGAACTGAAAAGGACACTGGGGAAAGTTTCTTTTGCCATCAAATATCGCAAGCGAAAAAGCGAGACATTTGAACGACACAACACAACATTTAAACGACACAACATAAAACTTATAAGACACACACTGTAAATAATTTCACATGAAAAACCAAAGTCATTTATTCTCTCTTAAAAAACAATTTATTAAATTAATAAAATATAATAATACAAACTTATTTTGTCCTAGCTATCCCTACACAGCACAACACACATACATACAGTCCACTCTAAACCACACAAAATCATTCATACCAGACAAACTTGCAGAGTTCCAAAATTCCAAAATACCGACGGGAATTGGAGAATCAAAACCCCGGCGCCACTTGAAGTTTTTCACTGAGCACTCAACGTTGTCCACTCAAAATACAACACAACACTTTAAAGGTATCAATTTGAAAAGAAAAACAAAACATTTTAAATTTTATAAACACTTAATAACAATAATATAAACTTTAAACTAATCTTAACATAAATTATATAAATAAAACAAATAATAATATATAAATATGTAAACAAAATCAAACATGTAAAAAAGAAAAAAGACTTACTCCAGATGAATTGCAACAACAATTCAAAGGAAGGTTGATTCATATCTTTACTTGAAAACGTAAACACCACACACACTAAGCCAGCTAATTCGGCCATCATCAAAATCACAAACCGTTTGCGAAAATTTCGTCGCACATCATCGCACTGCACAACCAAAAAATGCGTACGCGGAGAACAGTTATCGTACAAAATAACACCATAAATTGTACCGAATTTTTTGGGAAACTATTTTTAAAGAACTTTTGAATTTTTTTCCATTTTCCCATTTCTTTTTTTCTTTTATTTTTTTTTTGCACTGCACTCGAATATTACTTTGGCGAAACCAAAAACCATCGATGTACATATGTATATCAATATGTACACACGCACGTATATTCGATTGTTTACTCGTGACGGTATACACAAATCAAAACGAAATCGAATTTCGCGAAGGGGAGCAGACAAAAAAGATAAATAAATAAAAACACTTACCTTTTTATTATCAACAAAACTAAAAAAAAGGGGGGAAACAACGAAAACTAAACAAGAAACAAAAATCGAACAACACTCGCGATGCAAATTGACCTTGTTTTGGTCAATGATCAAAACAAACTATTACACTAGGCGAATTACGCACATTTTATCTCGTTGTTGTTGCTCGTTTGTTATATCGTCGTCCTTGTCACCTACATGTAATATTTCAAATTATTAACTTACACGATTTTGTCTCATTTACATGTAGATAGTCAACACACTCGCACTCATACAACACACAACTTTTATGTCAAAAGAGTTACAACATATTCCAACTCCATTTGGGTACAGTAAGGTACAAGATCGAGGACACTTGTGGAGGAAAATCGTTTACCGGACGGGAGCATGTTAGTGAACACAATGTATAAATAATATACATATATTTTAGTTTAAATAATTTTTTCATTTCAATATTAAAATTTTAATCCATGTTAAAACTAAGCTAAATTAATTGCAACTTAATCTAATGTAATCTATGAAACGTAACGTATTAAATTAATTGTAAATATTTAGTATTTAGTACAAATGTATGAGAGTTGGTAAAGTTAAATATGGAAGTAATTTCCGGAGAAGAATGAAAGAGTCTCCCTTTGCTGTAATCATTTAAGAAGAAAAGACGTGCCTTTTATTTAACCGCATTTTTACTATCCGATTAACCCCACACATAGTACACATAGTAACCCAAAAAAACCCTACACACCCTAACATTTGGTCCTTTCCGAGCCAAATAAAGACTCCACAAAATATTAAACACATTCAAACATTAAAGATTTTAAAATTAATAAAAAAGTGCAAGTGCAAGTGCAAGTACAAAGTGCACAAAACAAAAAAATATATATATATACTCGTATAAAGCTACTGACTACTGACATACGAGTACATATTCTCCCTCGCGGTCGGTGCTTGCCCCTTGTCTTGTTCTCTTTGAAGACTCGGTGGTTGTGCATTGATCGGAATTCCCGCGCCGTGTAAAAATTAAATTAAATACCAGTCAACTTTAACCTCAACTGTCACCAGCTGGGCAAAGCTAACCAAAGGTCGTAAGTTGTTGAAACAAACAAATTTTCATTAATATTATTTTAATAAATTTTGATAAATTTGATTTGATAAGTTAATAAATACTTGCTACACACATATTGGTTTATAATTAATTACATTACAAATAAAAACCTTAAAAATGTCGAAATTATCCACGGGTTCTGGAATAGATTCTTCGTGACCACTCGAACTTCAAAAAGATTGGAGCATCACGTCGTACAGCCAGTTATCTGTCAGGTCGTCTTCTTATTCTAGAAGAGAACTTCAAGAATGCACTTGGTCTTCAAGCGAAAATTCGACGAGGAGAAATTGACGAAGTTCTGAAAGAAGAAGATTTTGATGAAATTTTTGATCTGCTTCAAGAAACATATTTCACTTACCGAGGTGAATTGGTCGACGCTATCGACAATGCCAAGCTAGCATCCAACGAGAAGATTGTGGAAGATGAATCCACAGGTGCTTCTTGTAATGAGCTTTCATTACTACAAATTCAAATACTACATTTTGAGGGCTCGTACATGAAGTGGCGGTCTTTCCACGATGTTTTTTTGTCTTTAGTCCACACAAATAAGAAGCTGGGTGAAATCCAAAAGCTCCACTATTTGAAATCTTCTCTTACAGGTGAAGCTTCTCGTTTGTTGCAGCGTTTAGGTTTATATGCTGCTAATTATGACAAAGCATGGGAACTGCTCGTCGCCAGATACGACCATAAGCGAGTGTTATTAAACGCTCACCTACAACTTTTCTTTGAGCAGCAGCAGTTAACAAAGGAGACTGCAAGCAACATCAAGTCTCTACTGGACACGTCCCAGGAATGTTTCCATGCTCTCGAAAATTTAGAATTGCCGGTTAGTTCGTGGAATGACATATTAATATATATATTAGTACAAAAATTACCTGCCTTTACTCAGCGTTTGTGGGAGGAGAAGTTAGGTAGTTCGACTGACACAACTTACAGAGTTCCTGGAAACACGTTTTCGAACGTTGGAAGCAGTAGCTGGAACGAGTGGCTTCAAGGTCAGCGGTTCTTTTGCACACAAGGCTGTTGCGGTCGAGAAGAAAACGTTGCACGTTGGGAAGAAGCAGTTTGCATGCCAGGTATGTGGTAGAGGTCAGCACTCCCTTCGGACTTGTCAGGAGTTTATTGCATGGAGATCTGTGAACGATCTAAGGCAGTGGACAGAATCGGGGTTGTCGGAACTGTTTGGCGTACAGTCGCAAGACGAACAAATGTCAAAGCAGTGTGCGCTGCTATTACTGCAAGCAGGCACACCATTCGCTGCTGCATGTTAATAGTCTCAGCTCTAAACCTACAAGGGCTTATAAAAATACAAATAAAGGTACACAAACATTTCATATAACATCAACATTTAACCCACCTAAATTAGTCTCTTCTGAAGTACATCAGCCAAGTGTTCTTCTGGCAACAGCAGTTGTTCGAGTCAGGTCATCAAATGGTAATTATTTTAATCTGAGGGCGTTAGTTGATCCTGTATCGGAAGCAACGTTCATTACTGAATCCGCTGTCCAGTTATTAGGCCTTCATCAGCGACGAAAGATCATTCAGGTATTTGGATTGGAAAAAGTTAGCAGTGGTTCATGTCAGCGGTATGTAAGTCTTACCTTTGGGTCTCTGGTAACACTTTTCGAGATAAATACCCCAGCCTATGTGTTTAAGTCCCTGACTGGTCTTTTGCCGTCCAAACTTTTAGCTCTGCAAAATTGGGAACATATTCAAGGTTTGAAGTTAGCTGATACACAATTTGATAAGCCTGCGACTGTTGATGTTCTCCTGGGAGCCGATGTTTACTCTGAATTTATTTTAGGATCCATTATACGCGGTGATGATGAAAGATCGCCAGTCGCACAGGAATCAGAGTTAGGTTGGCTTATCCTTGGGAAGGTTATTTCACAAAATAAAAAAACCTGTCCATAGCTTCTTACAGGTCCTTGATAACGAAACTCAGCTGCGAAGGTACTGGGAACTGGTAGAGTTGCCTTTCAACATTAAGGAAACTGCGGAAGAGAAAACTTCTAAAAAGAATAATATCAACACAATAACGAGATCGCCTGATGGTCGATATGAGGTATCGCAACTATTTAAAACCGGATGTAAACCTGTGTTTGGTGCCTCGAAGTTAGGTGCATTACGTAGGTTTCATCAACTGGAAGGAAGATTCCAGAAAAAAACCACACAGCACAAGGAGCATTCCAAGTGTTTAAAGGAATGTAAAAAGCCTCCTCAGATGACAGAGGTCGACAAAAAGAGTACCATACTGGATACACCACACCATTTCCTTACTCCTCACCTTGTGGTATTCAATAAACCGGAATGTAAGCCTGGGTTTGGTGCCTCGAAGTTAGGTGCCTTACGTAGGTTTCATCAAATGGAAGGAAGGTTCCAGGAAAACCCCACACAGCACAAGGAGAATTCCCAGTGATTAACGGAATGCAACGAGCTTCCTCAGATGGCAGAGGTCGACAAAAAGAATACTATACTGCATGCACCACACCATTTCCTTTCTCCTCACCATGTGGTATTCAATAAGTCAACCAGAACAACGAAACTCCGTCGCAGTCCTGCGTACTACAAACGACTTGTACGAAACTGCCGGGCACAAGACACACACTGTAAATAATTTCACATGAAAAACCAAAGTCATTTATTCTCTCTTAAAAAACAATTTATTAAATTAATAAAATATAATAATACAAACTTATTTTGTCCTAGCTATCCCTACACAGCACAACACACATACATACAGTCCACTCTAAACCACACAAAATCATTCATACCAGACAAACTTGCAGAGTTCCAAAATTCCAAAATACCGACGGGAATTGGAGAATCAAAACCCCGGCGCCACTTGAAGTTTTTCACTGAGCACTCAACGTTGTCCACTCAAAATACAACACAACACTTTAAAGGTATCAATTTGAAAAGAAAAACAAAACATTTTAAATTTTATAAACACTTAATAACAATAATATAAACTTTAAACTAATCTTAACATAAATTATATAAATAAAACAAATAATAATATATAAATATGTAAACAAAATCAAACATGTAAAAAAGAAAAAAAACTTACTCCAGATAAATTGCAACCACAATTCAAAGGAAGGTTGATTCATATCTTTACTTGAAAACGTAAACACCACACACACTAAGCCAGCTAATTCGGCCATCATCAAAATCACAAACCGTTTGCGAAAATTTCGTCGCACATCATCGCACTGCACAACCAAAAAATGCGTACGCGGAGAACAGTTATCGTACAAAATAACACCATAAATTGTACCGAATTTTTTGGGAAACTATTTTTAAAGAACTTTTGAATTTTTTTCCATTTTCCCATTTCTTTTTTTCTTTTATTTTTTTTGCACTACACTCGAATATTACTTTGGCGAAACCAAAAACCATCGATGTACATATGTATATCAATATGTACACACGCACGTATATTCGATTGTTTACTCGTGACGGTATACACAAATCAAAACGAAATCGAATTTCGCGAAGGGGAGCAGACAAAAAAGATAAATAAATAAAAACACTTACCTTTTTATTATCAACAAAACTAAAAAAAAGGGGGGAAACAACGAAAACTAAACAAGAAACAATAATCGAACAACACTCGCGATGCAAATTGACCCAGTTTTGGTCAATGATCAAAACAAACTATTACACTAGGCGAATTACGCACATTTTATCTCGTTGTTGTTGCTCGTTTGTTATATCGTCGTCCTTGTCACCTACATGTAATATTTCAAATTATTAACTTACACGATTTTGTCTCATTTACATGTAGATAGTCAACACACTCGCACTCATACAACACACAACTTTTATGTCAAAAGAGTTACAACATATTCCAACTCCATTTGGGTACAGTAAGGTACAAGATCGAGGACACTTGTGGAGGAAAATCGTTTACCGGGCGGGAGCATGTTAGTGAACACAATGTATAAATAATATACATATATTTTAGTTTAAATAATTTTTTCATTTCAATATTAAAATTTTAATCCATGTTAAAACTAAGCTAAATTAATTGAAACTTAATCTAATGTAATCTATGAAACGTAACGTATTAAATTAATTGTAAATATTTAGTATTTAGTACAAATGTATGAGAGTTGGTAAAGTTAAATATGGAAGTAATTTCTGGAGAAGAATGAAAGAGTCTCCCTTTGCTGTAATCATTTAAGAAGAAAAGACGTGCCTTTTATTTAACCGCATTTTTTCTATCCGATTAACCCCACACATAGTACACATAGTAACCCAAAAAAACCCTACACACCCTAACATTTGGTCCTTTCCGAGCCAAATAAAGACTCCACAAAATATTAAACACATTCAAACATTAAAGATTTTAAAATTAATAAAAAAGTGCAAGTGCAAGTGCAAGTACAAAGTGCACAAAACAAAAAAATATATATATATACTCGTATAAAGCTACTGACTACTGACATACGAGTACATATTCTCCCTCGCGGTCGGTGCTTGCCCCTTGTCTTGTTCTCTTTGAAGACTCGGTGGTTGTGCATTGATCGGAATTCCCGCGCCGTGTAAAAATTAAATTAAATACCAGTCAACTTTAACCTCAACTGTCACCAGCTGGGCAAAGCTAACCAAAGGTCGTAAGTTGTTGAAACAAACAAATTTTCATTAATATTATTTTAATAAATTTTGATAAATTTGATTTGATAAGTTAATAAATACTTGCTACACACATATTGGTTTATAATTAATTACATTACAAATAAAAACCTTAAAAATGTCGAAATTATCCACGGGTTCTGGAATAGATTCTTCGTGACCACTCGAACTTCAAAAAGATTGGAGCATCACGTCGTACAGCCAGTTATCTGTCAGGTCGTCTTCTTATTCTAGAAGAGAACTTCAAGAATGCACTTGGTCTTCAAGCGAAAATTCGACGAGGAGAAATTGACGAAGTTCTGAAAGAAGAAGATTTTGATGAAATTTTTGATCTGCTTCAAGAAACATATTTCACTTACCGAGGTGAATTGGTCGACGCTATCGACAATGCCAAGCTAGCATCCAACGAGAAGATTGTGGAAGATGAATCCACAGGTGCTTCTTGTAATGAGCTTTCATTACTACAAATTCAAATACTACATTTTGAGGGCTCGTACATGAAGTGGCGGTCTTTCCACGATGTTTTTTTGTCTTTAGTCCACACAAATAAGAAGCTGGGTGAAATCCAAAAGCTCCACTATTTGAAATCTTCTCTTACAGGTGAAGCTTCTCGTTTGTTGCAGCGTTTAGGTTTATATGCTGCTAATTATGACAAAGCATGGGAACTGCTCGTCGCCAGATACGACCATAAGCGAGTGTTATTAAACGCTCACCTACAACTTTTCTTTGAGCAGCAGCAGTTAACAAAGGAGACTGCAAGCAACATCAAGTCTCTACTGGACACGTCCCAGGAATGTTTCCATGCTCTCGAAAATTTAGAATTGCCGGTTAGTTCGTGGAATGACATATTAATATATATATTAGTACAAAAATTACCTGCCTTTACTCAGCGTTTGTGGGAGGAGAAGTTAGGTAGTTCGACTGACACAATTTACAGAGTTCCTGGAAACACGTTTTCGAACGTTGGAAGCAGTAGCTGGAACGAGTGGCTTCAAGGTCAGCGGTTCTTTTGCACACAAGGCTGTTGCGGTCGAGAAGAAAACGTTGCACGTTGGGAAGAAGCAGTTTGCATGCCAGGTATGTGGTAGAGGTCAGCACTCCCTTCGGACTTGTCAGGAGTTTATTGCATGGAGATCTGTGAACGATCTAAGGCAGTTTTTTTTTTTTTTTTTTTTTTTTTATAATTTACGCGCGCCTAAGGGGTTGGATACCCTTTTACTGTTGCCAGGGCGCGGGCGGAAAGACAGAAGGAGGAGAAAGGAAAATTGTTTGTGTAGTGGCTTGAAACTCAGGTGTGTTTGGTTTCTATGTTTGCTCTCCAGGGGTGGGAGTCCGAATAGGACGGAGAGTTTTTTCTTCACTCAGAGTGATTCGAGTATAATTCCCAGTATTTTTTTCATTGCTTGAAACAGGGGTTTGTCGGAACTGTTTGGCGTACAGTCGCAAGACGAACAAATGTCAAAGCAGTGTGCGCTGCTATTACTGCAAGCAGGCACACCATTCGCTGCTGCATGTTAATAGTCTCAGCTCTAAACCTACAAGGGCTTATAAAAATACAAATAAAGGTACACAAACATTTCATATAACATCAACATTTAACCCACCTAAATTAGTCTCTTCTGAAGTACATCAGCCAAGTGTTCTTCTGGCAACAGCAGTTGTTCGAGTCAGGTCATCAAATGGTAATTATTTTAATCTGAGGGCGTTAGTTGATCCTGTATCGGAAGCAACGTTCATTACTGAATCCGCTGTCCAGTTATTAGGCCTTCATCAGCGACGAAAGATCATTCAGGTATTTGGATTGGAAAAAGTTAGCAGTGGTTCATGTCAGCGGTATGTAAGTCTTACCTTTGGGTCTCTGGTAACACTTTTCGAGATAAATACCCCAGCCTATGTGTTTAAGTCCCTGACTGGTCTTTTGCCGTCCAAACTTTTAGCTCTGCAAAATTGGGAACATATTCAAGGTTTGAAGTTAGCTGATACACAATTTGATAAGCCTGCGACTGTTGATGTTCTCCTGGGAGCCGATGTTTACTCTGAATTTATTTTAGGATCCATTATACGCGGTGATGATGAAAGATCGCCAGTCGCACAGGAATCAGAGTTAGGTTGGCTTATCCTTGGGAAGGTTATTTCGCAAAATAAAAAAACCTGTCCATAGCTTCTTACAGGTCCTTGATAACGAAACTCAGCTGCGAAGGTACTGGGAACTGGTAGAGTTGCCTTTCAACATTAAGGAAACTGCGGAAGAGAAAACTTCTAAAAAGAATAATATCAACACAATAACGAGATCGCCTGATGGTCGATATGAGGTATCGCAACTATTTAAAACCGGATGTAAACCTGTGTTTGGTGCCTCGAAGTTAGGTGCATTACGTAGGTTTCATCAACTGGAAGGAAGATTCCAGAAAAAAACCACACAGCACAAGGAGCATTCCAAGTGTTTAAAGGAATGTAAAAAGCCTCCTCAGATGACAGAGGTCGACAAAAAGAGTACCATACTGGATACACCACACCATTTCCTTACTCCTCACCTTGTGGTATTCAATAAACCGGAATGTAAGCCTGGGTTTGGTGCCTCGAAGTTAGGTGCCTTACGTAGGTTTCATCAAATGGAAGGAAGGTTCCAGGAAAACCCCACACAGCACAAGGAGAATTCCCAGTGATTAACGGAATGCAACGAGCTTCCTCAGATGGCAGAGGTCGACAAAAAGAATACTATACTGCATGCACCACACCATTTCCTTTCTCCTCACCATGTGGTATTCAATAAGTCAACCAGAACAACGAAACTCCGTCGCAGTCCTGCGTACTACAAACGACTTGTACGAAACTGCCGGGCACAAGCTGAAAAAAGAGACAGAGGTCCACTAAAGGTAGACGCAATCGGCACAAGAATATCTGAAGTTCCTCAAGGAGACACTGCCGTGAAGAAGGTAAATACCTAGAGCAATGGATCTACCAATTGATGACCAACTACTTTTGCCGCAAGCGGAGCAGAGAATATATATCCACGATGAAACAGCGCCCGAAGTGGACAAGACGGAAGCCGAGTTCAATACGTGGAGACTTAGTTATCTTCAAGGATGAGAGACTATTGCCATTGCAATGGCGACGCAAACGGACTTCGACACACATCCCAGGAAATAAGGATTTGTCCAAGTGGCTACGTTAGAACCCGAAATCTTAGAACTGAAAAGGACACTGGGAAAAGTTTCTTTTGCCATCAAATATCGCAAGCGAAAAAGCGAGGCATTTGAACGACACAACACAACATTTAAACGACACAACATAAAACTTATAAGACACACACTGTAAATAATTTCACATGAAAAACCAAAGTCATTTATTCTCTCTTAAAAAACAATTTATTAAATTAATAAAATATAATAATACAAACTTATTTTGTCCTAGCTATCCCTACACAGCACAACAAACATACATACAGTCCACTCTAAACCACACAAAATCATTCATACCAGACAAACTTGCAGAGTTCCAAAATTCCAAAATACCGACGGGAATTGGAGAATCAAAACCCCGGCGCCACTTGAAGTTTTTCACTGAGCACTCAACGTTGTCCACTCAAAATACAACACAACACTTTAAAGGTATCAATTTGAAAAGAAAAACAAAACATTTTAAATTTTATAAACACTTAATAACAATAATATAAACTTTAAACTAATCTTAACATAAATTATATAAATAAAACAAATAATAATATATAAATATGTAAACAAAATCAAACATGTAAAAAAGAAAAAAAACTTACTCCAGATGAATTGCAACAACAATTCAAAGGAAGGTTGATTCATATCTTTACTTGAAAACGTAAACACCACACACACTAAGCCAGCTAATTCGGCCATCATCAAAATCACAAACCGTTTGCGAAAATTTCGTCGCACATCATCGCACTGCACAACCAAAAAATGCGTACGCGGAGAACAGTTATCGTACAAAATAACACCATAAATTGTACCGAATTTTTTGGGAAACTATTTTTAAAGAACTTTTGAATTTTTTTCCATTTTCCCATTCCTTTTTTTCTTTAATTTTTTTTGCACTACACTCGAATATTACTTTGGCGAAACCAAAAACCATCGATGTACATATGTATATCAATATGTACACACGCACGTATATTCGATTGTTTACTCGTGACGGTATACACAAATCAAAACGAAATCGAATTTCGCGAAGGGGAGCAGACAAAAAAGATAAATAAATAAAAACACTTACCTTTTTATTATCAACAAAACTAAAAAAAAGGGGGGAAACAACGAAAACTAAACAAGAAACAAAAATCGAACAACACTCGCGATGCAAATTGACCCAGTTTTGGTCAATGATCAAAACAAACTATTACACTAGGCGAATTACGCACATTTTATCTCGTTGTTGTTGCTCGTTTGTTATATCGTCGTCCTTGTCACTTACATGTAATATTTCAAATTATTAACTTACACGATTTTGTCTCATTTACATGTAGATAGTCAACACACTCGCACTCATATAACACACAACTTTTATGTCAAAAGAGTTACAACATATTCCAACTCCATTTGGGTACAGTAAGGTACAAGATCGAGGACACTTGTGGAGGAAAATCGTTTACCGGGCGGGAGCATGTTAGTGAACACAATGTATAAATAATATACATATATTTTAGTTTAAATAATTTTTTCATTTCAATATTAAAATTTTAATCCATGTTAAAACTAAGCTAAATTAATTGAAACTTAATCTAATGTAATCTATGAAACGTAACGTATTAAATTAATTGTAAATATTTAGTATTTAGTACAAATGTATGAGAGTTGGTAAAGTTAAATATGGAAGTAATTTCTGGAGAAGAATGAAAGAGTCTCCCTTTGCTGTAATCATTTAAGAAGAAAAGACGTGCCTTTTATTTAACCGCATTTTTTCTATCCGATTAACCCCACACATAGTACACATAGTAACCCAAAAAAACCCTACACACCCTAACATTTGGTCCTTTCCGAGCCAAATAAAGACTCCACAAAATATTAAACACATTCAAACATTAAAGATTTTAAAATTAATAAAAAAGTGCAAGTGCAAGTGCAAGTACAAAGTACACAAAACAAAAAAATATATATATATACTCGTATAAAGCTACTGACTAAGAACATACGAGTACATATTCTCCCTCGCGGTCGGTGCTTGCCCCTTGTCTTGTTCTCTTTGAAGACTCGGTGGTTGTGCATTGATCGGAATTCCCGCGCCGTGTAAAAATTAAATTAAATACCAGTCAACTTTAACCTCAACTGTCACCAGCTGGGCAAAGCTAACCAAAGGTCGTAAGTTGTTGAAACAAACAAATTTTCATTAATATTATTTTAATAAATTTTGATAAATTTGATTTGATAAGTTAATAAATACTTGCTACACACATATTGGTTTATAATTAATTACATTACAAATAAAAACCTTAAAAATGTCGAAATTATCCACGGGTTCTGGAATAGATTCTTCGTGACCACTCGAACTTCAAAAAGACTGGAGCATCACGTCGTACAGTCAGTTATCTGTAGGTCGTCTTCTTATTCTAGAAGAGAACTTCAAGAATGCACTTGGTCTTTAAGCGAAAATTCGACGAGGAGAAATTGACGAAGTTCTGAAAGAAGAAGATTTTGATGAAATTTTTGATCTGCTTCAAGAAACATATTTCACTTACCGAGGTGAATTGGTCGACGCTATCGACAATGCCAAGCTAGCATCCAACGAGAAGATTGTGGAAGATGAATCCACAGGTGCTTCTTGTAATGAGCTTTCATTACTACAAATTCAAATACTACATTTTGAGAGCTCGTACATGAAGTGGCGGTCTTTCCACGATGTTTTTTTGTCTTTAGTCCACACAAATAAGAAGCTGGGTGAAATCCAAAAGCTCCACTATTTGAAATCTTCTCTTACAGGTTAAGCTTCTCGTTTGTTGCAGCGTTTAGGTTTATATGCTGCTAATTATGACAAAGCATGGGAACTGCTCGTCGCCAGATACGACCATAAGCGAGTGTTATTAAACGCTCACCTACAACTTTTCTTTGAGCAGCAGCAGTTAACAAAGGAGACTGCAAGCAACATCAAGTCTCTACTGGACACGTCCCAGGAATGTTTCCATGCTCTCGAAAATTTAGAATTGCCGGTTAGTTCGTGGAATGACATATTAATATATATATTAGTACAAAAATTACCTGCCTTTACTCAGCGTTTGTGGGAGGAGAAGTTAGGTAGTTCGACTGACACAATTTACAGAGTTCCTGGAAACACGTTTTCGAACGTTGGAAGCAGTAGCTGGAACGAGTGGCTTCAAGGTCAGCGGTTCTTTTGCACACAAGGCTGTTGCGGTCGAGAAGAAAACGTTGCACGTTGGGAAGAAGCAGTTTGCATGCCAGGTATGTGGTAGAGGTCAGCACTCCCTTCGGACTTGTCAGGAGTTTATTGCATGGAGATCTGTGAACGATCTAAGGCAGTGGACAGAATCGGGGTTTGTCGGAACTGTTTGGCGTACAGTCGCAAGACGAACAAATGTCAAAGCAGTGTGCGCTGCTATTACTGCAAGCAGGCACACCATTCGCTGCTGCATGTTAATAGTCTCAGCTCTAAACCTACAAGGGCTTATAAAAATACAAATAAAGGTACACAAACATTTCATATAACATCAACATTTAACCCACCTAAATTAGTCTCTTCTGAAGTACATCAGCCAAGTGTTCTTCTGGCAACAGCAGTTGTTCGAGTCAGGTCATCAAATGGTAATTATTTTAATCTGAGGGCGTTAGTTGATCCTGTATCGGAAGCAACGTTCATTACTGAATCCGCTGTCCAGTTATTAGACCTTCATCAGCGACGAAAGATCATTCAGGTATTTGGATTGGAAAAAGTTAGCAGTGGTTCATGTCAGCGGTATGTAAGTCTTACCTTTGGGTCTCTGGTAACACTTTTCGAGATAAATACCCCAGCCTATGTGTTTAAGTCCCTGACTGGTCTTTTGCCGTCCAAACTTTTAGCTCTGCAAAATTGGGAACATATTCAAGGTTTGAAGTTAGCTGATACACAATTTGATAAGCCTGCGACTGTTGATGTTCTCCTGGGAGCCGATGTTTACTCTGAATTTATTTTAGGATCCATTATACGCGGTGATGATGAAAGATCGCCAGTCGCACAGGAATCAGAGTTAGGTTGGCTTATCCTTGGGAAGGTTATTTCGCAAAATAAAAAAACCTGTCCATAGCTTCTTACAGGTCCTTGATAACGAAACTCAGCTGCGAAGGTACTGGGAACTGGTAGAGTTGCCTTTCAACATTTAGGAAACTGCGGAAGAGAAAACTTCTAAAAAGAATAATATCAACACAATAACGAGATCGCCTGATGGTCGATATGAGGTATCGCAACTATTTAAAACCGGATGTAAACCTGTGTTTGGTGCCTCGAAGTTAGGTGCATTACGTAGGTTTCATCAACTGGAAGGAAGATTCCAGAAAAAAACCACACAGCACAAGGAGCATTCCAAGTGTTTAAAGGAATGTAAAAAGCCTCCTCAGATGACAGAGGTCGACAAAAAGAGTACCATACTGGATACACCACACCATTTCCTTACTCCTCACCTTGTGGTATTCAATAAACCGGAATGTAAGCCTGGGTTTGGTGCCTCGAAGTTAGGTGCCTTACGTAGGTTTCATCAAATGGAAGGAAGGTTCCAGGAAAACCCCACACAGCACAAGGAGAATTCCCAGTGATTAACGGAATGCAACGAGCTTCCTCAGATGGCAGAGGTCGACAAAAAGAATACTATACTGCATGCACCACACCATTTCCTTTCTCCTCACCATGTGGTATTCAATAAGTCAACCAGAACAACGAAACTCCGTCGCAGTCCTGCGTACTACAAACGACTTGTACGAAACTGCCGGGCACAAGCTGAAAAAAGAGACAGAGGTCCACTAAAGGTAGACGCAATCGGCACAAGAATATCTGAAGTTCCTCAAGGAGACACTGCCGTGAAGAAGGTAAATACCTAGAGCAATGGATCTACCAATTGATGACCAACTACTTTTGCCGCAAGCGGAGCAGAGAATATATATCCACGATGAAACAGCGTCCGAAGTGGACAAGACGGAAGCCGAGTTCAATACGTGGAGACTTAGTTATCTTCAAGGATGAGAGACTATTGCCATTGCAATGGCGACGCAAACGGACTTCGACACACATCCCAGGAAATAAGGATTTGTCCAAGTGGCTACGTTAGAACCCGAAATCTTAGAACTGAAAAGGACACTGGGAAAAGTTTCTTTTGCCATCAAATATCGCAAGCGAAAAAGCGAGACATTTGAACGACACAACACAACATTTAAACGACACAACATAAAACTTATAAGACACACACTGTAAATAATTTCACATGAAAAACCAAAGTCATTTATTCTCTCTTAAAAAACAATTTATTAAATTAATAAAATATAATAATACAAACTTATTTTGTCCTAGCTATCCCTACACAGCACAACACACATACATACAGTCCACTCTAAACCACACAAAATCATTCATACCAGACAAACTTGCAGAGTTCCAAAATTCCAAAATACCGACGGGAATTGGAGAATCAAAACCCCGGCGCCACTTGAAGTTTTTCACTGAGCACTCAACGTTGTCCACTCAAAATACAACACAACACTTTAAAGGTATCAATTTGAAAAGAAAAACAAAACATTTTAAATTTTATAAACACTTAATAACAATAATATAAACTTTAAACTAATCTTAACATAAATTATATAAATAAAACAAATAATAATATATAAATATGTAAACAAAATCAAACATGTAAAAAAGAAAAAAAACTTACTCCAGATGAATTGCAACAACAATTCAAAGGAAGGTTGATTCATATCTTTACTTGAAAACGTAAACACCACACACACTAAGCCAGCTAATTCGGCCATCATCAAAATCACAAACCGTTTGCGAAAATTTCGTCGCACATCATCGCACTGCACAACCAAAAAATGCGTACGCGGAGAACAGTTATCGTACAAAATAACACCATAAATTGTACCGAATTTTTTGGGAAACTATTTTTAAAGAACTTTTGAATTTTTTTCCATTTTCCCATTTCTTTTTTTCTTTAATTTTTTTTGCACTACACTCGAATATTACTTTGGCGAAACCAAAAACCATCGATGTACATATGTATATCAATATGTACACACGCACGTATATTCGATTGTTTACTCGTGACGGTATACACAAATCAAAACGAAATCGAATTTCGCGAAGGGGAGCAGACAAAAAAGATAAATAAATAAAAACACTTACCTTTTTATTATCAACAAAACTAAAAAAAAGGGGGGAAACAACGAAAACTAAACAAGAAACAAAAATCGAACAACACTCGCGATGCAAATTGACCCAGTTTTGGTCAATGATCAAAACAAACTATTACACTAGGCGAATTACGCACATTTTATCTCGTTGTTGTTGCTCGTTTGTTATATCGTCGTCCTTGTCACCTACATGTAAGATTTCAAATTATTAACTTACACGATTTTGTCTCATTTACATGTAGATAGTCAACACACTCGCACTCATACAACACACAACTTTTATGTCAAAAGAGTTACAACATACTCCAACTCCATTTGGGTACAGTAAGGTACAAGATCGAGGACACTTGCGGAGGAAAATCGTTTACCGGGCGGGAGCATGTTAGTGAACACAATGTATAAATAATATACATATATTTTAGTTTAAATAATTTTTTCATTTCAATATTAAAATTTTAATCCATGTTAAAACTAAGCTAAATTAATTGAAACTTAATCTAATGTAATCTATGAAACGTAACGTATTAAATTAATTGTAAATATTTAGTATTTAGTACAAATGTATGAGAGTTGGTAAAGTTAAATATGGAAGTAATTTCTGGAGAAGAATGAAAGAGTCTCCCTTTGCTGTAATCATTTAAGAAGAAAAGACGTGCCTTTTATTTAACCGCATTTTTTCTATCCGATTAACCCCACACATAGTACACATAGTAACCCAAAAAAACCCTACACACCCTAACATTTGGTCCTTTCCGAGCCAAATAAAGACTCCACAAAATATTAAACACATTCAAACATTAAAGATTTTAAAATTAATAAAAAAGTGCAAGTGCAAGTGCAAGTACAAAGTGCACAAAACAAAAAAATATATATATATACTCGTATAAAGCTACTGACTAAGAACATACGAGTACATATTCTCCCTCGCGGTCGGTGCTTGCCCCTTGTCTTGTTCTCTTTGAAGACTCGGTGGTTGTGCATTGATCGGAATTCCCGCGCCGTGTAAAAATTAAATTAAATACCAGTCAACTTTAACCTCAACTGTCACCAGCTGGGCAAAGCTAACCAAAGGTCGTAAGTTGTTGAAACAAACAAATTTTCATTAATATTATTTTAATAAATTTTGATAAATTTGATTTGATAAGTTAATAAATACTTGCTACACACATATTGGTTTATAATTAATTACATTACAAATAAAAACCTTAAAAATGTCGAAATTATCCACGGGTTCTGGCATAGATTCTTCGTGACCACTCGAACTTCAAAAAGACTGGAGCATCACGTCGTACAGTCAGTTATCTGTAGGTCGTCTTCTTATTCTAGAAGAGAACTTCAAGAATGCACTTGGTCTTTAAGCGAAAATTCGACGAGGAGAAATTGACGAAGTTCTGAAAGAAGAAGATTTTGATGAAATTTTTGATCTGCTTCAAGAAACATATTTCACTTACCGAGGTGAATTGGTCGACGCTATCGACAATGCCAAGCTAGCATCCAACGAGAAGATTGTGGAAGATGAATCCACAGGTGCTTCTTGTAATGAGCTTTCATTACTACAAATTCAAATACTACATTTTGAGAGCTCGTACATGAAGTGGCGGTCTTTCCACGATGTTTTTTTGTCTTTAGTCCACACAAATAAGAAGCTGGGTGAAATCCGAAAGCTCCACTATTTGAAATCTTCTCTTACAGGTTAAGCTTCTCGTTTGTTGCAGCGTTTAGGTTTATATGCTGCTAATTATGACAAAGCATGGGAACTGCTCGTCGCCAGATACGACCATAAGCGAGTGTTATTAAACGCTCACCTACAACTTTTCTTTGAGCAGCAGCAGTTAACAAAGGAGACTGCAAGCAACATCAAGTCTCTACTGGACACGTCCCAGGAATGTTTCCATGCTCTCGAAAATTTAGAATTGCCGGTTAGTTCGTGGAATGACATATTAATATATATATTAGTACAAAAATTACCTGCCTTTACTCAGCGTTTGTGGGAGGAGAAGTTAGGTAGTTCGACTGACACAATTTACAGAGTTCCTGGAAACACGTTTTCGAACGTTGGAAGCAGTAGCTGGAACGAGTGGCTTCAAGGTCAGCGGTTCTTTTGCACACAAGGCTGTTGCGGTCGAGAAGAAAACGTTGCACGTTGGGAAGAAGCAGTTTGCATGCCAGGTATGTGGTAGAGGTCAGCACTCCCTTCGGACTTGTCAGGAGTTTATTGCATGGAGATCTGTGAACGATCTAAGGCAGTGGACAGAATCGGGGTTTGTCGGAACTGTTTGGCGTACAGTCGCAAGACGAACAAATGTCAAAGCAGTGTGCGCTGCTATTACTGCAAGCAGGCACACCATTCGCTGCTGCATGTTAATAGTCTCAGCTCTAAACCTACAAGGGCTTATAAAAATACACATAAAGGTACACAAACATTTCATATAACATCAACATTTAACCCACCTAAATTAGTCTCTTCTGAAGTACATCAGCCAAGTGTTCTTCTGGCAACAGCAGTTGTTCGAGTCAGGTCATCAAATGGTAATTATTTTAATCTGAGGGCGTTAGTTGATCCTGTATCGGAAGCAACGTTCATTACTGAATCCGCTGTCCAGTTATTAGGCCTTCATCAGCGACGAAAGATCATTCAGGTATTTGGATTGGAAAAAGTTAGCAGTGGTTCATGTCAGCGGTATGTAAGTCTTACCTTTGGGTCTCTGGTAACACTTTTCGAGATAAATACCCCAGCCTATGTGTTTAAGTCCCTGACTGGTCTTTTGCCGTCCAAACTTTTAGCTCTGCAAAATTGGGAACATATTCAAGGTTTGAAGTTAGCTGATACACAATTTGATAAGCCTGCGACTGTTGATATTCTCCTGGGAGCCGATGTTTACTCTGAATTTATTTTAGGATCCATTATACGCGGTGATGATGAAAGATCGCCAGTCGCACAGGAATCAGAGTTAGGTTGGCTTATCCTTGGGAAGGTTATTTCGCAAAATAAAAAAACCTGTCCATAGCTTCTTACAGGTCCTTGATAACGAAACTCAGCTGCGAAGGTACTGGGAACTGGTAGAGTTGCCTTTCAACATTAAGGAAACTGCGGAAGAGAAAACTTCTAAAAAGAATAATATCAACACAATAACGAGATCGCCTGATGGTCGATATGAGGTATCGCAACTATTTAAAACCGGATGTAAACCTGTGTTTGGTGCCTCGAAGTTAGGTGCCTTACGTAGGTTTCATCAACTGGAAGGAAGATTCCAGAAAAAAACCACACAGCACAAGGAGCATTCCAAGTGTTTAAAGGAATGTAAGAAGCCTCCTCAGATGACAGAGGTCGACAAAAAGAGTACCATACTGGATACACCACACCATTTCCTTACTCCTCACCTTGTGGTATTCAATAAACCGGAATGTAAGCCTGGGTTTGGTGCCTCGAAGTTAGGTGCCTTACGTAGGTTTCATCAACTGGAAGGAAGGTTCCAGGAAAACCCCACACAGCACAAGGAGAATTCCCAGTGATTAACGGAATGCAACGAGCTTCCTCAGATGGCATAGGTCGACAAAAAGAATACCATACTGCATACACCACACCATTTCCTTACTCCTCACCATGTGGTATTCAATAAGTCAACCAGAACTACGAAACTCCGTCGCAGTCCTACGTACTACAAATGACTTGTACGAAACTGCCCAGCACAAGCTGGAAAAAGAGACAGAGGTCCACTAAAGGTAGACGCAATCGGCACAAGAATATCTGAAGTTCCTCAAGGAGACACTGCCGTGAAGAAGGTAAATACCTAGAGCAATGGATCTGCCAATTGATGACCAACTACTTTTGCCGCAAGCGGGGCAAAGAATATATATCCACGATGAAACAGAGCCCACAGTGGACAAGACGGAAGCCGAGTTCAATACGTGGAGACTTAGTTATTTTCAAGGATGGGAGACTACTGCCATTGCAATGGCGACTCAAACGTACTTCGACACACATCCCAGGAAATAAGGATTTGTCCAAGTGGCTACGTTACAACCCGAAACCGGAGAACTGAAAAGGACACTGGGAAAAGTTTCTTTTGCCATCAAATATCGCAAGCTAAAAAAATACATTTGAACAACACAACAGGACATTTGAACAACAAAACACAACATTTGAACGACACAACATAGCATTTATAAGACACACACTTTAAATAAATTCACAATAAAAATCAAAGTCATTTATTTTCTTGTAAAACCAATTTATTACATTAAAGAAATACAAATAATTACTTATTAATAATAACTTACTTATCCTATTATCCTATTCCCTACACAATACAACACACATCCATACAGTCCACTCTAAACCACACAAAATCATTCATCCCAGACAACATTGCGGAGTTCCGAAATTCCAAAATGCCGACGGGAATTGGGGAATCAAAGCCCCGACGCCACTTGAAGTTTTTCACTGAGCACTCAACGTTGTCCACTCAGAACACAACACTTTAACAGGTATTAATTGTTAAAAAATATTCTAAAGCTTACAACACTAAAATATAATAATAAATAGTGATATAAAATTGTAATCTAATTTATGTAATTATCTAATTTATAATATAATATTTAACATATGTAATTTAATATATAAATAAATATGTAAACAAAAAATGAATATGTAAAAAAAAACTGACTGAAGATGAATTGCAACAACAATTCAAAGGAAGGCGGATTCATGACTTTACTTGAAATTATCCAGCTAATTCGGTCATCATCAAAATCAGAAACCGTTCGCGAAAATTTCGTCGCATATCATCGCACTGCACAACCAAAATATGCGGACGCGGAGAACAGTTATCTTACCTACAAAATAACACCACAAATTCTAAGGAAATTATTTGGAAAATGATTTTAATGAACTTTTTTTTTCACTTTCCAATTTCTTTTTTTTCTTTATTTTTTTTGCACTTGCAAACAATCGATTGTTGCGGTAAACTTTCCCGCAACAAGTTTGGCTCTCGTTTTCCCTTGCAAGTCCCTTCGGTCCCTCTTTTCTTTGAGTGGGAACTCCGAGCTCTGGCGGTGGTGGAGGGCAGCCATGGTCCCATCAGCCAGTGGCCCACCAATCCCAGACCTCGGAAAACAACCCACATAGGTTCACAGGAAGAACCCCAGGGTGCGACAGGAGGTCCACCAGGAACACCGTTGTCGGAGCCCATAGATGGACGGGAGACTCGCAACGGGCAGCATCAGACAGGACGTCTGAAAGTCGCCGACGGGTGGGGACGGACGGTCCTTTTGATCCAGACACCCCAACACGATGATGACGGGTGGGGGAAGACGATCCCTGGAACCTACACCCCAACGAAAGCCAAACAACATATGGCGAAGAATACACCCCATTATGCTACCCAGGGGTGTACGAACCAAGCCATTTGATCGATGGGTCAAGAGACGACGATCTCTTGTGTAGCAACACCCCAACGAGGGAGCAACGAAGGAGCAACAGTGGTGTGCGGGCGGACGGCCAGTATAACCGGGCCCACCCCAACGACGTACCAGCTTTAAAAGTTAGGTTCGATGGGTGAAGGGATGACGACCCCTTTTTAAGCCAGCACCCCACCGATGGAGCACCGAAGGAGCAGCAGAGGCGTGTAGGCGGACGGCCAAGTAATAAGACCGCCTCCACCGAGGGAGCAAGAAAACATAAATGCAAAACCAGCAGCAACCAACAAAAAGTACAAACTGGCAGAGAGGCCAGAGGGCAGAAGGGCCCAATGACAAAAAAATAATAAATAAATAATTGTAAGGAGTGACACGCTATTTGTCAGTCCCCACCCCCCAAATCTGAACGCCGATCCACTGGAGTAGGTAGGGCCCGGGAAAAAAAAAATATATAAAAATTTAATTGCACAGGCACTATACTTTTCTTTTGTGAGGGGCGGCGATCCAACGGATGGTTGGATTGAGATACAATCCCTTCTGGATTGTATCTATATTCTTTTCCTTCCGTCCCAACACTTCAGCTACCATTCCATCGCATTTCCTTTCTCCTTCGCGGGCGTTTTAAATTTTATTGGAGTAATCCGATGGGGGAAAATTACCCGGCGATCAGAAAGGAAGGAAACTCTGCTTTTCGCATTTTAATTGTATGTAATTGCTGTAGAACCTAAGAGTAGGCAATAACTAGGATCCACAGCTTCCACAAACTCGCTCAGTGGAGTTCCCAGTCATTACTGGAAGTGGGAGCGAACTCCGAGACTGAGGAGTTTAGTATGAATGTGGAAAATTGTGTGTGCGAGAGGCCTAGTGAGACACGGGGGCACACACTAGCAAAGCTTGCTAGTGTGGTGGCTAGAAATCCCGTCGTTGGGTCCACTACGGCTGAATGGATGCGAGAGAGAATGTGCGTGTGAATGTGTGTGTGTGTGTCTGGCGGGAGCTGTGGATCGTAGAAGATCTGAAAGCCACTTTGGTTACGACCAGCCTACCGAGAGGGTCAGCCTCAGTTTTTTTGTATTTTCATTTGGTGCGAATTTTTTTTGGTTGCGAAAAATAGAGTTTTTTTTCTTTCTGATTCTCAGTTTGCCAATTGCGAAAAGCAATTGTATAGAGTGTAGATTTTCTTTTTTGTAAAAAAGTAAAGTAGAGTCGCGTTTAACAAAAAAAAAAGGAAAAAAAAAAAAAGGGCAAAAGGGGAAAAAGGAGAAAGGAAAGGATAAAGGATTAGACAGCGGGAATAGCGGGACGGAAGGAGTGAGAACTGGGCCAGGAAGGGGCGCAGCACCGCTAGGAGGAGAGTAAAGATAAGTATAGTGCAGTGATAGTGCAGAGAAAAAAAAATATATATAAAAAAAAAAAAAAAAAAAAAAAAAAATTTAATAATAATAAAATTAAGTCGTTTTGTCTTTTGGAAAATCGAGACTCCGGTGGGCCGCGCGTGCGGAAAATTCCCGAGAACAGACGGGACACGCGACCCGTTAGAATACGTTTTTTTGTTGTTTCGGGACTTAAGGAATAGCGGGTCACTCCACCGACGAGTGTACCGCTAAACCAATTAAAAATAAATCGTCGAGCTCCAACGGAGCCGTTATAACGTAGTGGAAAAAAAAAACTGTTTTTTTTTATTTTCTTGTTCTCATTTTTTTGTTCTGTTCTTTTTTTTTGTCGGGGAAGTTTTTCTTCTTTTCTTTTTTGGTTTCGTGATTCCAAAAAAAAAAAAAAAAATAAAAAAATCACGTGGCGCCCATTTTGCTTTTATTTCGCCCAGGTTTAGCGGCCGTTAACGCGCTACCTGGTAGAACCCACAGCTGGGATAGCGGGATCCCAGAGAATAAAGTGCTATCGTTTGGTTCGGGGCAACGCCGTATCGGTGCCGGGAATCAAACATAGCAAATTGGCGCCCAACGTGGGGCTTTCCTTAAATTTCATTTGCCGGCATTTTGTTTTATTTTTTTTATTCGTGTTTTTTTCTCCCTTCGGTCGAATTTTGTTCTTTTTCGCGAATTTTTTTTTCTATTGTTGCAGTAAAGGTAGTTAGTTGTTTGTGTGTCTTTGCTTTTAAGAATTGTTGATACCTTTGTTTTTTCCTAGGAAAGTGCAAGCGGAAGGGCATCGAGTGCAACAAGATAGCAAGAGAAATAGAGGAAAGAAAGAGCAGGAAAACAACCAGTACCTGTGGACAGCAGTAGGAGCTAGCTATAGGATTTCCTATACCTGGGCAAGTACCAGGTCCACAAGTAGGTGTCCTTTGATTTTTTTTTATTTTTTTTGGATCCACTTCTTAGTGGACTACGGAATTTCGTTTTGCGCTTGAAAAAAAAAAAAAAAAAAAATAATAATAATAATAATTTAGAAAAAAAAAAAAAAATAAGAATACCTACATAAAATATATTCACTTAAACAAATATTTAATGACATACATACGTAGATATACGTACGCACCTACAGAATACATATATTTTTTTTTTGATTGAACATAAATTCACAACCACTTTTACGTCACTTTTTTAATTTTATTTTATTAAACCTTATTGCATCCATACAAAATATATATCACATATTATACATACATACACACCTATATACATATATATATATATTTTTGATTTTTTGTTTTATATATAATTTCGTGGTTTTCTCGTGTGCTAGGGGGTCTTTTTTTTTCTTTTCCATTGTCTTTTTTCGAATTTCAGTGTGACCAGCCACCCTTTTGTGGGTCTTTCTTTGGACGTTAGTGTGACCATTTGCGTTGGCTTTTGTTGTTTACTAACTTGTGCGTTTTGTTATTTTTGGTTGTTTTTTTTAGTTTTCATCGTTGTCAGCGGGGTATTTGCTTTTCTGACTTTTGTTTGGTTTTCTTTTGGTGTTCCTTTTTTCCGTTGTTTCTGCTGGTAGAGTTTTGTTTTCTGCGACATCGTAATAATTCTTTTGTTATAGTTTTTTGAAAATGGAAATAAATAGGCTCGCTGTGGACGAGATGGCATACGAGATGGAGGCTCGCGGCCTTCCCATTGGCACCGTGGAAGCCATGCGGAAGTCGTTGAGATCCGCTCGTATGCTCGAACGCAGGGGGTCTCTAAATTTTGACTCGGCCTACAAATTTACGTTTGTAGAGGACCGAGATGCCATAATTGCCAAGATAAAACAGATTGAAGAGCTCTTGGAAGAACCTCCAAGTAATCCTAAGTCAAAGGAATACTTGAAGATTCTTACAAAAATCGAATGGGCTCTTAGTAGGTTGGATAGGGCGAGAGACACTTCTCCTGAGCAAACCGAGGAGAAGTGTGATCTCAAACATAGGTTGATCGTACTGGCCGGAGAGTTAGCCGGAGGTACAGAAGATGATTCGGACGATGAGGGCGAGGTAGGCTACGAGGACGAGGGAGAGCCATCGTGCTCGAGGCTCGTCAAGAACCGACCATCACAGCCAACGAGGGGTGAACTCAACGAGAAACAGGAGCAGCAAATCCGGCAAAAAAGGTTTTCCCTCCAACAGCATCAAGCAGTGGACAGAACACCAGTCCGCGCTGTGAGATCACCGGTGACGCCTGCTGTTGCGGAAGAGACCGGTCTCTACGCAGCTACGGGTGACCACAGCGAGCGCTTGCCGTATGCGAGGGGGGAAAACCTGGCCAAGTGGGACATAAAGTTCACGGGGGAACGTTGTGGTGCGTCGGTAAATTCATTTTTGGAGCGGGTGGAAGAGCTCAGTCAAGCGCGCGGGGTGACTGAAGCTCACTTGTTTAGGGCAGCTGTCGAACTTTTTTCAGGGAAGGCGCTCATTTGGTATAGGGCGATTAGGTTGTCGGTCTCTTCTTGGCAAGAGTTGGTGGCGGAACTGAAACTGGAGTTTCTTCCCCCCAACTATGATGACCTCCTACTGGAGGAAATCAGGCATCGTACCCAGGGAAGCAATGAATCCATAGGAGTATACGTCGCGGTCGTACAAAATATGTTTGGCAGGCTTTCGGAACCGCTATCGGAGCGGCGGAAGCTTGCCATAGTTCAGAGGAACCTGGCCCCCTTTTACCAGCAACAGCTTGGGCTAGCAGACCCCAAGACGGTTGCAGACCTGGTCAAATTGGGTCGCAGGTTGGAGACGGTGCGGGCCAACGTGGAAACGTTTGCTCCGCCACCCAATCCGAGGACGCGTCGATTGTTAGAGCCAGATTTGGCCTTTGTGAACTGGGAGGAACCCAGAGTTTCGGTTGTCCGAGAGGACATACCACCGCGTGCACCCATTCGGTGCTTTAATTGTAATGGTGAAGGCCACTTTTCTAGTGCGTGTTCAGCTCCTAGACGCTGTTACGGGTGTGGAGCGACAGGAGTGACACGGCGCCAATGTCGACGTTGCAGCGGCACGTCGGGAAACGCGCAACGGACTTCCGGGCCAGCAGGACGGGAGCGCCGGCGCAAGTAGGGGTTAGGTCGCCTGCTGGAAACCAGTCGGGGAACTCGGTAGTTCATTTAGGGTTTAGCTTGGAGGCAAACGGCAATGATAGGCGTCCATATGTAGGAGTTAGTATTTACGGTATAGGGATGTTAGGTCTTTTAGATAGTGGCGCTTCTCGCACTATAATAGGGGGTGAGGGATGGAGAATAATTAAGGATTTAGGGCTTAGATTAGGGAAAAATCAAGTTAGGTCCGTCGCGTTAGCGGACGGAAAAAGCGTAGATGTCGTGGGGGTGGTGTCTCTACCAATTGAAGTGCAAAGTCGGTCCGTTTACATTGAATGTCTCGTTATACCAGCGATACCCCACACCGTGATCCTTGGTGCAGATTTTTGGGCACTGGCGGGAATCGTCCCGGATTTAAGATCACGGGTGTGGAACTTTTCGAGCCAACGGTCGGTTGCCTCGATCA
Organism: Volucella bombylans; assembly: GCA_949129095.1. NCBI lineage: Eukaryota > Metazoa > Arthropoda > Insecta > Diptera > Syrphidae > Volucella > Volucella bombylans. The sequence continues at coordinate 240,324,212 of OX422140.1, forward strand.
CCGCAATTCGCGAGATCTCCGAGCTGGACGTCGCCGAAGCAGGGCAGTTGGAAGCTTTGGTCGACGGTATTTTTAAGTCGATGCCCGAGGGGTTGGGGTGCACTCATTTGGTAGAACACAAGATTAGGACGTCGGCAGAACCTATAAAACAGAGATACTACCCTGTGTCGCCTGCGATGCAGAAACACATCGATAAGGAGCTAAACGAGATGCTAGAGGCGGGAGTTATCGAGAAATCGAACAGTCCGTGGGAATCTCCGATAGTCCTTATCAAGAAAAAAGATGGGTCGTTTAGGTTCTGCGTCGACTATAGGAAAGTCAATAGGGTTACAGATAGGGATGCTTATCCATTGCCATTTATCTCGTCGACATTGGATAAGCTTAGGGACGCCAAATATTTGACGTCATTAGATATAAAGTCGGCCTACTGGCAGATCCCCATGGAGGAGAGATCGCGCCCACTCACAGCCTTCACGGTTCCGAATAGAGGTCTGTTCCAGTTTAAGAGAATGCCTTTCGGGTTACACAATGCGCCTGCTACGTGGCAGATATTTATAGACAGCATCTTAGGTGCTGATCTAGAGCCACACGTATTTGTGTACCTGGACGATATTATTATCGTCACAAATACATTCGACCAACACCTTAAGATACTGGAGGAGGTCTTTAAGCGATTGTGTGAGGCAGGGTTAAAAGTTAGTCGGGAAAAATGTAACTTTTGTAGGCCGTCTTTGAAATATTTAGGTTATGTAGTAGATAGGAATGGACTACATGTAGATCCAGAAAAAGTAGATAGTATGATTAGGATTCCCGCACCGAAGAGTGTGAAGGAAATTAGGAGTTTTGTAGGGACAATTTCTTGGTACAGACGTTTTGTACCAAACTTCGCCGCTTTAGTTAGGCCTTTAACAGATTTGTTAAAGAAAGATAGGAAATTTATATGGACGGACGAGTGTGAGGAAAGCTTTAGGAAGGCGAAACAATGTCTAGTGACGGCGCCCATTTTAACATGTCCAGACTTCGATAGGCCGTTCGTAGTTCAGACGGACGCCTCGAATTATGGAATAGGGGCCGTATTATCTCAGGAGTTTGAAGATGGAGAGAAGGTTATCTGTTATCTCAGTAGGTCCCTGCAGAGAAGTGAGAGGAACTACTCTACCACAGAGAAGGAATGCTTGGCTGTGCTCTGGGCGATTGAGAAGTTGCGACCATACATCGAAGGGGTTCGGTTTACGGTCGTAACTGATCATTATTCGCTAGTGTGGCTGAGTAACCTTAAGGAACCTCAAGGGAGACTAGGTCGATGGGCAGTGAGGCTGCAGCAATTTGATTTTCAGATTGTCCACAGAAAGGGGAAAGAGCATGTAGTTCCCGACATGCTTTCGCGAGGAGTTCCGGAGTTGGCTGGAATCTCAGAAGCGGATCAAGACCCTTGGATTAGGAAAATGATTGCGGCAGTAGAAGCTAACCCGTTAGCCTACCCCTTGTGGAGAGTAGAGGGGGGCAAACTATTCAAGTTTGTGAAGAATAGGCAGGTAGTAGTCTACGAAGATAACAGTAACGAGTGGAAATTAGTAGTAGGAAAGCTAGGTAGATTAGGGATTTTACAGGCGTGCCATGATAACCCATTAGCGGGTCACATGGGCGTCCGCAAGACATTTGCGAGAGTAGGAGCTAGGTACTACTGGCCGAAGATGCGGTCAGAAGTAATAAAATACGTGAGAAATTGCACGATTTGCCAACAGGTGAAACCTCTGAACGAGCGACCCGCTGGTCTGATGGTTGAGAGGGTAGGTGTGTCAAGGTGTTGGGAAATGGTTTGTGTAGATCTGGTAGGCCCACTTCCCAAGTCCACTCGGGGTTACAACTATATTCTTACCGTGGTCGATTACTTTTCGAAATTCCCCTTGCTCTTTCCCCTACGTTCCGCAACTGCGAAGGCAGTGTGCAAGGAACTAGAGGAAAATGTCTTTTTGTTGTTCGGCGTACCCAAGGTTGTCGTGTGTGACAACGGTCCCCAATTCCGCGGAAGGGAGCTTAAAGCTCTCTGTGACTCTTACGAGTCACAAATCAGGTTTACGGCCCATTACCACCCGCAGGCTAACCCTGCGGAAAGAATCAATCAGATAATCAAGACAACGCTCAGAGCGTATGTCTCGGAAAATCATCGAGGTTGGGATTCGCAGCTGGCGAAGGTAGCGTGCGCGATTCGCACGGCCCAACACGAGGTGCTGGGGGTATCCCCATATTATGTAAACTTCGGGAGGGAGATGGTAACTCGCGGCACAGAATTTGATGCCTCGAGGGATTATCTCCAGAATAGGATAGGTAGTGAGAATAGGTTAGGTAGTAGGGACATAGTACCAGGTAGTGAGACCACAGGTACTATAGGTAGGGACTTAGATCTTGAAAGTAGGGAAAGGAATAGGGAATTTAGGGACTCAGATACACCGGAGTTAGGTAGGAGATTCGAGATGTTGAGGCAGGATATTCGTAGGAAATTAGCGGCGGCAGCGAAGAAGTCGGCGAAGGCCTACAACCTCCGACGGCGAGATGTGCAATATCTCCCGAACGAGTTAGTATGGCGACGAAACTTCGTGTTGTCTGACGCAGCTAATTACTACGCGGCCAAGCTTGCGCCGAAATTCGTGGGACCATTCAGGATCCTCAAACGTGTGTCAGCGTGGACATACAGTTTGGTGGATTCGAATGGTCAAAATAAAGGTACCTGGCACGCTAAGGACCTTAAGCCCTATAGCGCTGAGCCAGAAGAGTCTTAAGTCCCAGTAGAGTAGCTTAGAAGACCGATTGGGTCATAATTTTAGTTTGTTTTTGCATAGACTGGCGGTATTGGCCTTGATGGAAATGTCTCTCCTAAGAACCTTTAGCCTCGGGAAATGGTTTGCGCTTCTTAGGAATGCAAGCCCATTTCCTAGGAGGTGAGGGTGGGGTTTGTTGCGGTAAACTTTCCCGCAACAAGTTTGGCTCTCGTTTTCCCTTGCAAGTCCCTTCGGTCCCTCTTTTCTTTGAGTGGGAACTCCGAGCTCTGGCGGTGGTGGAGGGCAGCCATGGTCCCATCAGCCAGTGGCCCACCAATCCCAGACCTCGGAAAACAACCCACATAGGTTCACAGGAAGAACCCCAGGGTGCGACAGGAGGTCCACCAGGAACACCGTTGTCGGAGCCCATAGATGGACGGGAGACTCGCAACGGGCAGCATCAGACAGGACGTCTGAAAGTCGCCGACGGGTGGGGACGGACGGTCCTTTTGATCCAGACACCCCAACACGATGATGACGGGTGGGGGAAGACGATCCCTGGAACCTACACCCCAACGAAAGCCAAACAACATATGGCGAAGAATACACCCCATTATGCTACCCAGGGGTGTACGAACCAAGCCATTTGATCGATGGGTCAAGAGACGACGATCTCTTGTGTAGCAACACCCCAACGAGGGAGCAACGAAGGAGCAACAGTGGTGTGCGGGCGGACGGCCAGTATAACCGGGCACACCCCAACGACGTACCAGCTTTAAAAGTTAGGTTCGATGGGTGAAGGGATGACGACCCCTTTTTAAGCCAGCACCCCACCGATGGAGCACCGAAGGAGCAGCAGAGGCGTGTAGGCGGACGGCCAAGTAATAAGACCGCCTCCACCGAGGGAGCAAGAAAACATAAATGCAAAACCAGCAGCAACCAACAAAAAGTACAAACTGGCAGAGAGGCCAGAGGGCAGAAGGGCCCAATGACAAAAAAATAATAAATAAATAATTGTAAGGAGTGACACGCTATTTGTCAGTCCCCACCCCCCAAATCTGAACGCCGATCCACTGGAGTAGGTAGGGCCCGGGAAAAAAAAAATATATAAAAATTTAATTGCACAGGCACTATACTTTTCTTTTGTGAGGGGCGGCGATCCAACGGATGGTTGGATTGAGATACAATCCCTTCTGGATTGTATCTATATTCTTTTCCTTCCGTCCCAACACTTCAGCTACCATTCCATCGCATTTCCTTTCTCCTTCGCGGGCGTTTTAAATTTTATTGGAGTAATCCGATGGGGGAAAATTACCCGGCGATCAGAAAGGAAGGAAACTCTGCTTTTCGCATTTTAATTGTATGTAATTGCTGTAGAACCTAAGAGTAGGCAATAACTAGGATCCACAGCTTCCACAAACTCGCTCAGTGGAGTTCCCAGTCATTACTGGAAGTGGGAGCGAACTCCGAGACTGAGGAGTTTAGTATGAATGTGGAAAATTGTGTGTGCGAGAGGCCTAGTGAGACACGGGGGCACACACTAGCAAAGCTTGCTAGTGTGGTGGCTAGAAATCCCGTCGTTGGGTCCACTACGGCTGAATGGATGCGAGAGAGAATGTGCGTGTGAATGTGTGTGTGTGTGTCTGGCGGGAGCTGTGGATCGTAGAAGATCTGAAAGCCACTTTGGTTACGACCAGCCTACCGAGAGGGTCAGCCTCAGTTTTTTTGTATTTTCATTTGGTGCGAATTTTTTTTGGTTGCGAAAAATAGAGTTTTTTTTCTTTCTGATTCTCAGTTTGCCAATTGCGAAAAGCAATTGTATAGAGTGTAGATTTTCTTTTTTGTAAAAAAGTAAAGTAGAGTCGCGTTTAACAAAAAAAAAAAGGAAAAAAAAAAAAAAAGGGCAAAAGGGGAAAAAGGAGAAAGGAAAGGATAAAGGATTAGACAGCGGGAATAGCGGGACGGAAGGAGTGAGAACTGGGCCAGGAAGGGGCGCAGCACCGCTAGGAGGAGAGTAAAGATAAGTATAGTGCAGTGATAGTGCAGAGAAAAAAAAATATATATAAAAAAAAAAAAAAAAAAAAAAAAATTTAATAATAATAAAATTAAGTCGTTTTGTCTTTTGGAAAATCGAGACTCCGGTGGGCCGCGCGTGCGGAAAATTCCCGAGAACAGACGGGACACGCGACCCGTTAGAATACGTTTTTTTGTTGTTTCGGGACTTAAGGAATAGCGGGTCACTCCACCGACGAGTGTACCGCTAAACCAATTAAAAATAAATCGTCGAGCTCCAACGGAGCCGTTATAACGTAGTGGAAAAAAAAAACTGTTTTTTTTTATTTTCTTGTTCTCATTTTTTTGTTCTGTTCTTTTTTTTTGTCGGGGAAGTTTTTCTTCTTTTCTTTTTTGGTTTCGTGATTCCAAAAAAAAAAAAAAAAATAAAAAAATCACGTGGCGCCCATTTTGCTTTTATTTCGCCCAGGTTTAGCGGCCGTTAACGCGCTACCTGGTAGAACCCACAGCTGGGATAGCGGGATCCCAGAGAATAAAGTGCTATCGTTTGGTTCGGGGCAACGCCGTATCGGTGCCGGGAATCAAACATAGCACGATGTACATAAATATGTACACACGCACCTATATACGATTTCGTACTCGCGCCGGTGTACACAATTCAAAACGAAATCGAATTTCGCGAAGGGGAGCCGACAAAAAAGATCTAAATAAAACACCTACTCGTACCTTTTATTAACAATAAAAAAAAACTTCGAAAAGGTTGAAACCGACAAAAATCGACGAAAACTAGACAACACACGAGACGCTAAATGACCCAGTTTTGGTCAACGATCAAAACAAGAATTGCACTATTGCAAACAAAGCAAATGACACATTTCATCTCCCTTTGTTGCCCGTTTGTTATGTCGTCATCCTTATTGCCTATATGTAATGTTTCAATTTATTAACTTAAACGATATTGTTTCATTTACATGTAGATAGTCAACACACTCGCACTCACACTACACTCAACTTTTATGCCAAAAGAAGTACAACATACTCCAACTCCATTTGGGTACAGTATGGTACCAGATCGAGGACACTTGCGGACGAAAATCGTCCACCGGGCGGGAGCATGTTCGGAAACAATCACATTTATTTTTATATAACTATTTCTTTTGTTGAAATTGTCATATGTATTTAAAACTTAATGAAATATAACAACTAAATTCATATGTAAACAAGGAAACGTAACGTAAGATGACGAATTGTAAATTTTTAGTACAAATGTATGACAGTTAAATGTTAAAATATGGAAGTGATTTCCGGACAAATAAAACGTTCTCTTTGCTGTAACTATTGAAACTCAAAAGACGTGTTATTTATCTTAAACCGCATTTTTCTACCCTTTTACCCTACACATCAAACAGAAAGATAAAATCCTACACACCCCAGCACTTACCTTATCAGATTATCATCGGACATAATATCATATTATCAGCGACATAAGGATCTTCCTCTCGAAAACCGCCGTCCAACCAATCGGGAAGTATTAAGGATACTCATGACTATATTTGGTCCTCTAGGTCTTCTCGCGAAATTTCTAATGTATTTAAAAGTTTTGCTGCAAGAAATTTGGCGCAGTTGTATTCTTTCTTTCTACCTCAAGTCAATAATCTCAAAATTCCTAGATGCTACGTCTCAAACAAAATGACTAGTAAACCAAAGAGACAACTTCACGTGTTTGTAGATGCAAGCGAGAAAGGGTTCGCAGCAGCTGTGTACTTAAAATCCTCTGATGGTGAGCTCGTAGAGTGCACCTTAGTAGCGGCGAAGACTAGAGTTGCACCTCTAAAGATTCTCTTTATTTACCAACTCGAACTGTCAGCTGCTGTTCTTGATGTCCGCTTAGCTAAAACAATAACTGATTCTCCTACTGTTAACTTTGAAAACATTTTCTTTTGGTTTGATTCACGGATCGTTCTTGGTTGGTTGCACTCAGATCACAGACGTTATCGCCAATATGTTGCCTTTCGCGTTACCGAAAACTTTGAGTTAGATCAAGACCAGCGAGAGTGAGGAGCTAAAATCTCAATTTGTTGGAGTTCATGGTTCACATCACACCAAGGTTTTTTCCCTCGAACGCTTTTCTAACTGGAACCGGGTACTACGTTGTGCGGCATTTACCTTGTGATTCACGCACAATGTGCGATCAGTCCACACACGAGATGAACTCAGAGGAGCTGAAAACGTATTATTTCGAGGAGCACAATGAAATTTGCAGCGCGCACAAATTCATTATTGTTAAAAGGCACTGTTTCTAAGTCAAGTTCTCTTGTTTTATTATGCCCATACATCGACGATCAGGGTGTCATCCGATCGAACGACAGAGTGGCAGAAGCCGATATCTTCGGACAAAAGCAAAAAATTATTCTTCCGAAAGAGCATCCGACAACAAATTTGCTGGTTCAAAAGTACCACCGTCAATATCATCATCGGAATCATGAGATCATTGTCAATGAGCTGAGGCAACGCTTTATTATACCGAAACTTCGATTCGTGCTTCGAGCAATAAGAAAGTTATGTCAGGATTGCAAGAATTTGTCTGAACTCTCCAAAACGCCACTTATGAGCCAGCTGCCGCCTGCAACACTAGCTGTGTTCAGCAGCCCATTTTCATTTGTGGGAGTTGATTATTTCGGTCCCATGTATGTGTCTCACTTGCGGAGGACGGAAAGGTAGAAAAGGAGTACCACTTACATGTCTTACCACTCGAGCTATACACATTGAAATAGCGTATACAATGTCTACCGACTCATGCATTCTCGCTTTACGAAATTTCATTGTCTGCAAAGGAAATCCACTTGAGTTTTTTAGCGACAATAGCACAAACTTTCAATGCACTGACAGAGAACTGAAAGAAGCGTATAAAACTGCTGATTCGACCAAGCTTATACAAACCTTTACCACTAGTAATACCAAATGGACCTTCATTTCAGCCGCATCACCCCACATAGGGGGAAGCTGGGAAAGGCTGGTGATGTCTATAAAAAGTGTGTTATGTAAAATCAGGCCAACTCGTAACCCATCGGATGAACTATTGCGCGGTATGCTGATGGAGGTCGAAAATGTCATTAACTCTCGTCACACCGAATCATTTCCTCCTAGGGTTTTCGTCAGGATCAAAACCTGTAGCTATTTTTGATAATAACACAGTCTTGTTGAGAAAAAACTGGTTAACGGCTCAACATTATGCTGACTTATTTTGGATAAGGTGGGTTAATGAATATCTCCCCACTATTACTCGCCGAAACAAATGGTTCTCAGCCGTTAAGCCAATCGAAGTGGGCGATATTGTGTGCACGGTTAATCCGAAAAGTTCTCGAAATTGTTGGCCAAAGGGGCGAATTAAAAAACTCAAACTTCCAAGGATGGGCAAGTACGCAGTGCCTCTGTTTTAACCCCAGCAGGTATTTATGAACTACCAGCGGTGAAGCTAGCGGTTTTGGACTTCAGGAACATCCGTGATCCTGTGGTGGTAGGTCCAGGTGAGGACATACCGGGGGGAGTGTTACCATCCCTGATGAGATATTTATTGTATTATCTGCAGAAGATTTGTCTTTGAAATTAATTACATTATATTGAGTTCAAAAGACAATCCATAATATGTACATCAAACAGTTTACAGATTATACACTTGAATTCGAGAACATTTTCTTAACCTTTTTTTAGAACATTGGCTCCAGAAGGATCTTTAAACTTGTCTCCTACGTGTGTTAACTTGTTATTCGGTTGGTAGCTTACTCGTATATGTGCTATCATTTTTGAAGGTTGATAGTATTTCCATCTTACACAGTTATTCTATTGTGAGGAATTGTCTTATTTTATTACCATGATGTCGTTGTGACTTCTTAACCATTTTCTGTATGATGGCATGCAATGAGCATAGCCGTTGGAGCTGCGGCGTATTGCCTCACACCAGAATGCCGCACCTTAGGTAAGACTCCACTAAGCTATAGTAACATTGCTGTACAACATCTGCCTGACATCGGTAGCTAAGAACAAGGGCGGTAACGGATCTTCTGAGTTTTTTGTTAGTGCTTCGCCATGATAGCTCTATTTAAAATTGCAGCCCTAAGTACTTGTATGTAGATACATTATCCAGCGAGCTGTTGTCATCAGCTCGAAGAAGTTGATGACTATTAATATCGAATGACAGATATTTTTAGTCTTTCGGCGACCTTTGATTGTTCTAGACTCAAGTTTATAAGTTTTGCCAAAAACGGAGCCAGAACCTCAGAATTATTTCTTAAGTCCTTTGCCCGTATAACATCTTCACGCGCTGATTTCTTGTCTTTAAGTAAATTAAGAATTTTTTATACTTCTTCCGTACTAATGTTATCACAAATTATAGAAATGATTTGCTTTGTGTATACAGGGTTTGTCTCTCTGTTTACATTTTTACATATTTCTTCGTACAATAAGTTAATGTTCTTTTGGTTTTCACCTTTTCGGTCATCGCAATTTTGATTGCTTTCTTGTAAAGCAAACCGAGAGTGTTCGAGAAACATATATCTCTATATTGATTAATTATAAAAATAATATGTAATAAAGATAATGTAAATGATTAGTAAAGCATATTGAAATTAATAAAAATCCCTTTATAAAAGCGGTTAATAACCACACATTATAAGGCATATCATTTGGTGATAACATTATTAAAAGTCAAGTCAACCGAAACAGACGTATTTTTCTTTTTCTTAATCCTAGTCCCAGTACCATTTATTAATTTTCAGTTTTGATTGTATGAATTGGTGAACCCGCAATACTTAAACATTCCCAAGACATTCAATTTCATGGTCATTGGAGTCCTTAATTGATTAATAAATATTTAAAACTAATCGTGTGTGTTCTGAAACAATAGACAAACCATTAAGATCATCTATATACATTGTTTAACAGACTTACATAAACTGCATTAGTGAGTTTTTTATTAAGTGTAAAACGGTTTCACGCGACGCGCTATTTTACAAAAAGAAAGAGTGCAAAATTATTAAGTTAAAGAATACTTCAATTTAACTCATCGCTGGGTCTTTTTGCCGTTGCTGCATTCCACCATTGGACGATTTCAATTAACAGCTCTGCGTACCGTTGGATATATTTTAGATGTATTGCAACATTGGATATATAAATCCACTGTTGAGTTCGTTCTTACCGCAAGACTCCATTGGAATTTTCGTTACATTTGTGCCGTAAGGACACCGTTGGCACATCGATATTACAGCATACAGTTTAGCAACAGCATTCATTAGATACTACGTCTTTTATTTTTTGGAAATTTCTGCTGGTTCAGAAATATTTAAGATACATAAGTTAAAATACATCCCAATTTTTTTTTCTCTTACAAGTATCAATTTTTTTTCTCTTTGACCATGAGCTCCGCTGCAAAGCTTCAAAGGAACTTTCTAAAGCAAATTACTAAGGATTTTGAAAATTTTGGCAAACGATCACGAAAAGAGAGATCGAAAAACTACATCTCTAATAGGATTTTCGTGCTTGAAGAGAATTTTGAATCGAGCACACACCACAAAGTCGATGGAATAGCATTGATCGAAGCTGGAAGGATTTAGAAGAAGTATTTAAAAAAATAAAAGATGCTTACTTTGAATAGAAAACAGCTCTATTGGACAGACTGGATAAATTACAAACAACGGTTGTTGTCATTGGACAACGCGGACAACCTCTTGCCTGTCGAAATGTAGTCAGATACTTTGGAATCTGGCTAGATCAGTTTCTGTATTTTGGCAAAAATGTAGATGCTGCTCTGGCCAGAGCTAAAGGTGCTTTTGCCCTTACAAAGAGACTGTTTTATAGCAGCCAACTCGATACGAGGGTAAAGGTAATCTGCTACATGGCCCTTATCAGGCCCATGCTGGTATTTGGTTGTCCCCTGTGGTTCAATGTACGAGCAAGCTTAATGGAAAAGATTCGGGTGTTTGAGAGGCCTTCCCTTAGGGCCTGTCTTCGCTTGTATAGAACACCAGAGTCGGAGTACAAAAAATTTTATCCTAATGAGGTCCTTTACAACAGGGCGAACCTAATACGAGTGGACAACTTCGTAATTAAGCTGACTCGAAGGCACATTGCAAGAGCAATGACGTCGACGAATAACCTGATATCTGGGGCTTACTACCCCAATTACCTTTACCACGGCAGTGTGGATCGCCTCAGGTTCAGTAGGGCGGTGGGGAATCGCGATAAGAGGGATGTCGTTCGGCAGCACCAGCATTTCCGGTGGTTGAATGATGGGGAAGTGTTTCGTCGTCGTTTCCGGCAATTACAGACCAGCCTCACTAATGAGGCAGAGCTGACCAATCTATTTGCTCAGTACATAGCGATGGCCAGCTTACATAGGTTTAGGTTAAAATTTAAGAAATATATACAATGTATACAGTTCTTAAAAAAAAGACTGAAATTTATTTTTTGAATTGTTTTATTAATAAATTATTATCTATAATATCAACTACACAGTTAAAACTCCAATCAACCGTAGACAAATAAAACGGTAAAAAATAATAATAACAATAAATAAATGAACAAAGAAGTATTCTAGTGTAGGTCTAAGAAACCTAAACAGAACACAAAATCGCAGGCATTCACTATCATGCTAAGGTTTTTCACATCTTATCCACTGTATCATGACGAATATTCGCAATGCATATGAAACATTTGAAACATAAATGGCTTCAAAGTTGTAAGCAAACAGAATATCACTTTCAGTTTAGCTATACAATTATGCACGCATGTGTAGCCATCTCAGTCACACCCTACGTTAAACGATTTTGCCGCGAATCGAAACACACCAATACAGCGAAACGTGCCGTCGTTTTATTTTAATATATTATGTACTTATTTTTCTCACTATTAACAAAAAAAAAGGAATGTTTTTCACTAATGCAATTTGTTTAAGTCTATTCTCCAGGAACAAAAGAGAGGCAAACAGGGGCGAACAGGTTTCATCACGAATCATACTACACACTACACTTACAACTACAAATTCGATTGACCTAAAAAAAATAATCAACTTAATAAAATATGTAATTGAAATTACTTTGTCAATATAACATACACAACCACATATGCTATCACCTAATGAAATGTTGGGTTTTTTTTTCTTTTCTCAATTTTTAATAGTATGTACTTTGGTAAACTAACAACACTACACTACACATTATGCCGGTTAGGCAAACAAAACAGCAACTGCCGCAATATCAAGAATAAACAAAGCCAATGGCCGTGGGTGATCGACAAAGAAAGCAACACAACATGAAGGCAGAAACCCTTTGCTGACTTTTAGGGTCGATTGAGAACTTTGTTTACGGCCGGGAGGATGTTCGAGAAACATATATCTCTAAATTAATTAATTATAAAAATAATATGTAATAAAGATAATGTAAATGATTAGTAATGCACTGCATTATCAAGCATATTGAAATTAAGAAAAATCCCTTTATAACAGCGATTAATAACCACACATTATATTGCATAAATTTTGGTGATAACATTATTAAAAGTCAAGTCAACTGAAATAGACCTGTTTTTTTTTCTTAATCCTAGTCCCAGTACCGTTTATTAATTTTCGGTTTTAATTGGAGCAGTTGATGAACCCGCAATACTTAAAAAAATCCCAAGACATTCCATTTCAGAGTGACTTTTTAATTCTCTATTTTTTCCATTTGTGAACCTAGAGATTCCTTCGATGACGTTTTCACCAATTTCCAGGTTTAAGGTTTTACCTATTGCAGTCACAATGTCGTATGCATTCTCGTTAGGTTTCATCGGAACGCATTTAATTTCTATATTTTTGTCAAGTTGCTCCTGCTCATGTGTGTTCATTTTTGCTTCTAATATGTTTATCAATAAGTCTTTTTGTTCGTTTTGTTTCTTGTATTTCGTTCCTTAAACTTCTTATTAGTTTGCGCTTGGGAATTCCACTGCTTTCGAATATTCCTTCAGTATTACTTTAGTTTCCTTTATCTCCTTGTACGTTTTTTGTTGGAGATCAATATCGCCAGTTGGAATTGGTGGTGGTGGTGAAATTATTATTTTTCGGAGAATCGGCCGACCTGAATTGCTTGGCTTTTTGAGTTTCTCCTTGCATTGCGCGTAGTGGTTTCTCTTTACCCCTGCAGACAGCGCATTCCTATGCTTCCTTTGAGGCTGCTGACAATTTTCTCCATGTATTGTAGGAGACAGAGGAGCACTCTTAGTGGTAGCACCCTTTGTATTCCCGCAGGTTATAAATTCACCATCCATGGTCGTTGCATCGCCAATAGTTTGCCATTGTTATATATGAATATTCGCTTTAGGTCAGCCTTCTCAACCCCGTTTTTAGCCACTTCTGGTGTCCCACAAGGCAGCCGTCTAGGTCCCCTATTTTTTATTTTAACTATAAACGATCTTGAGAAGATTATCAAACATTGCTCCGTATCCATTTACGCCGATGACACTAAGTTCTCCAAAACTATTTCTTCACCCCAGGACTCTGTTCTCCTTCAAGAAGACCTCGATAGGTTTTCTACTTGGTGTCTAAAAAATTGCTTTGAACTTAATGTCTCCAAATGCCAATCTATGACTGTGTCTCGTAAATCCAATCAATCCCCCTCTCGACCTTATTTTCTGCATGACCAACCTGTACCCCAGGCTCAAGCCCTTCGGGATCTTGGAATTTTATACGATAGAGAGTTAAGCTTACGTTCGCATATTGATGAGATAATCCTTAAAGCAAACTCGTCGCTCGGTTTTATCAAACGTTTATCTAAAGAATTTTGCAATCCTTATGTGACAAGGCACTTTACATTCCCTTGTCCGGCCCCTTCTTGAATATTCCAGCCAAGTATGGTCCCCCTTTCAGCGAATTCATATATCCCGAATCGAGAACATTCAACGTCGTTTTCTTCGGTTTGCTCTTCGTGGACTACCCTGGAGTGACCCATTTATCTTACCTTCCTATCGCGACCGCCTCAAACTTCTTAACCTGAATGCCCTAGAAAAACGCAGAGAAATAGCTGACATTCTCTTCATTCATCGACTACTCTCCAGTTCTGTGGACTGCGCTCCCCTTTACAATTCTATTTTCTTCAACACTAACTCTCGTAATTTACGCTGTCCTCGTCTCTTATATATCCCAACCCATCGCATCTCTTATGGCTCTAACGAACCAATCTCCCGCATGCTCCGTAAGGTCAACTCAAACCTCCCCTTTTTGATTTTAACCTGAGCACTTCTTGTCTTAAATTTGATCTCCTCCACTATTCACTTACTTCCTAACCCCTAACTCTTGTTAGTTTTTAAGTTACTTTAAGCTTGTATTAAGCGAAATAAATTGGGGCGTCAGCCCCCACTAAATTATAACCTACTAGCTCCAAGGGTTCGTGTATCCGAACCCTTCACGCATTCTGGGATAGAGTATGCAGGACCGATAGATGTTAAAGCTTGGAAGGGTCGAGGCTCCAAAACTTTCAAGACATATTTTGCTATTTTTGTATGCTTAGCGACAAACGCAATACATATCGAATAAGTCAGCGACTTAATATCACAAGCCTTTATCCCAGCCCTACGAAGTTTCACGTCCAGAAGGGGGCTTTGTTCACACATATTCAGCGACAACGGGACCGACTTCATAGGAGCCAACAAAGAGTTGCAGAAGGCGTTCGAAGATTCCAAATTCGATTGGAAGAATGTTGCTGAAACCATTTCCAAGGAAGATATACAGTGGCATTTTATTCCTCCAAACAAAATACCACCTTAAAAGAATAACCGGCGCTTCATATACACATATCTTCGAGGAACTCAACACGCTTCTGCATTAAATAGAAGCCTGCTTAAATTCGAGGCCTCTATGTCCAATGACGGATGACCCTAATTATTTTAATGCACTCACTCTTGGACACTTCCTTATCGGACGAGTTCTAAATACCATCCCACAACCTGATTTAGTATTTAAATTAAAATTTATTTATTTATTTTTTTTTTAAAGAACTTAACACTCAAGTGGGTATGAATACACTTAAAGTGCCTGAACACGTGTTAAGTTTTTTTGGAAAATGGAATAGAGGGAGAGAAAGAAAGATGTTTGGCTCCGTGGTTATTTCGCTCCATGGGTGGCATCCAACATTTAATGGAGAGACTAAATTCTTAGTGGAAGCTGGCTTGTTGTCGATTTCTAGTCAACTACTCATCCTACTTGATTTTCGTTAACTGAAAAAATTAATATATATTTCGGGCGAGGCTGGGATTCGAACACCGAACCTCCCGATTTGGAAGCCAGTCCACTACCCCTTGAGCCACGGCCACCCACATCGTTGGCAGCGGATATAAAAATTGCACCAACTATTTTGGAAGAAGTGGCAGTCGGAGTATCTGTCACGATTGCAACAGAGTCCAAAGTGGTTAAAGATCGAAAATCAACCCAAGATCGGAGACTTAGTTTTGCTGAAACATGAATATTTACCACCAGCAAAATGGAGTTTAGCGCGAGTAACAAACGCTCATCCAGAAACAGACAATTTAACCCGAGTCATCTCCTTGAAAACATCAAACGGAGAAGTCAAGCGCCCGATTACTAAAATATGTCTACTTCCATCCAACGATACATATAGCTAGGCAATTGCTTAGCAAGGATTAAAATCACCACAGATCATACATTTTCATACGATGTAAAAACAAAACACACAAACAATGAGAAAAAAAACATACATACATAAAATCACATTTCCGACGGCAAACACAGTTCTTAAAAAAAAGACTGAAATTTATTTTTTGAATTGTTTTATTAATAAATTATTATCTATAATATCAACTACATAGTTAAAACTCCAATCAACCGTAGGCAAATAAAACGGTAAAAAATAATAATAACAATAAATAAATGAACAAAGAAGTATTCTAGTGTAGGTCTAAGAAACCTAAACAGAACACAAAATCGCAGGCATTCACTATCATGCTAAGGTTTTTCACATCTTATCCACTGTATCATGACAAATATTCGCAATGCATATGAAACATTTGAAACATAAATGGCTTCAAAGTTGTAAGCAAACAGAATATCACTTTCAGTTTAGCTATACAATTATGCACGCATGTGTAGCCATCTCAGTCACACCCTACGTTAAACGATTTTGCCGCGAATCGAAACACACCAATACAGCGAAACGTGCCGTCGTTTTATTTTAATATATTATGTACTTATTTTTCTCACTATTAACAAAAAAAAAGGAATGTTTTTCGCTAATGCAATTTGTTTAAGTCTATTCTCCAGGAACAAAAGAGAGGCAAACAGGGGCGAACAGGTTTCATCACGAATCATACTACACACTACACTTACAACTACAAATTCGATTGACCTAAAAAAAATAATCAACTTAATAAAATATGTAATTGAAATTACTTTGTCAATATAACATACACAACCACATATGCTATCACCTAATGAAATGTTGGGTTTTTTTTCTTTTCTCAATTTTTAATAGTATGTACTTTGGTAAACTAACAACACTACACTACACATTATGCCGGTTAGGCAAACAAAACAGCAACTGCCGCAATATCAAGAATAAACAAAGCCAATGGCCGTGGGTGATCGACAAAGAAAGCAACACAACATGAAGGCAGAAACCCTTTGCTGACGTTTAGGGTCGATTGAGAACTTTGTTTACGGCCGGGAGGATGTTCAAGAAACATATATCTCTAAATTAATTAATTATAAAAATAATATGTAATAAAGATAATGTAAATGATTAGTAATGCACTGCATTATCAAGCGTATTGAAATTAAGAAAAATCCCTTTATAACAGCGATTAATAACCACACATTATATTGCATAAATTTTGGTGATAACATTATTAAAAGTCAAGTCAACTGAAATAGACCTGTTTTTTTTTCTTAATCCTAGTCCCAGTACCGTTTATTAATTTTCGGTTTTAATTGGAGCAGTTGATGAACCCGCAATACTTAAAAAAATCCCAAGACATTCCATTTCAGAGTGACTTTTTAATTCTCTATTTTTTCCATTTGTGAACCTAGAGATTCCTTCGATGACGTTTTCACCAATTTCCAGGTTTAAGGTTTTACCTATTGCAGTCACAATGTCGTATGCATTCTCGTTAGGTTTCATCGGAACGCATTTAATTTCTATATTTTTGTCAAGTTGCTCCTGCTCATGTGTGTTCATTTTTGCTTCTAATATGTTTATCAATAAGTCTTTTTGTTCGTTTTGTTTCTTGTATTTCGTTCCTTAAACTTCTTATTAGTTTGCGCTTGGGAATTCCACTGCTTTCGAATATTCCTTCAGTATTACTTTAGTTTCCTTTATCTCCTTGTACGTTTTTTGTTGGAGATCAATATCGCCAGTTGGAATTGGTGGTGGTGGTGAAATTATTATTTTTCGGAGAATCGGCCGACCTGAATTGCTTGGCTTTTTGAGTTTCTCCTTGCATTGCGCGTAGTGGTTTCTCTTTACCCCTGCAGACAGCGCATTCCTATGCTTCCTTTGAGGCTGCTGACAATTTTCTCCATGTATTGTAGGAGACAGAGGAGCACTCTTAGTGGTAGCACCCTTTGTATTCCCGCAGGTTATAAATTCACCATCCATGGTCGTTGCATCGCCAATAGTTTGCCATTGTTATATATGAATATTCTGTTATATATTTTAATAATTCAAAGTCTGTTTTTTCCAGTTTATATGCATTTTTATTTACATCACTTAATTTACTCTTACTTGCTGGTCAAAAAAATGCTTAAAAATTAGCTTAGATAACTTATAATTGTCCTATTCTAATTTACTGGTCCCATGCGGGCACTCTAGGTTAAACCTAACACTTAAACTTAAAATGGACAGTTTTTTTTTAATTTTATTATAAAACCTTAAAACTAAAAACTTACAGACTACCTAAAAATAAATCCTAATCTACCTAACCTACTAACATCCAAGACATACGTACATATATATATACTGTGAGCTTCAAAAGTGAGTAAACACCCGAAGTTACATATAATTTAAGCAAAAACATAAACAAAAAGAGGATTCCAAAAATACCAAGTAAAAGCTTTATTCGATAGTAATGAAAAAAATTTAAATAACAATTCAAAATAAATGCATTTGAAATTAATGAATTTTTTTTTTGCAACAAAAACTGAACATACTCCATATTTTACACGTCAAACGTAAGTAAAGATCATGCAACCTCCCATCGTTTAATATTAATCAGTTAGATTTATTGTTATAATTTTTCATATACATACTCGTATACTCGTATTACTGCGGAGGTAAGTTCATCTCTTTACATCACTTTAGAGTGTACGCTGATTGTGATTAAAGACTTAATAGCAGTGTAATTCGTTTATTTTTATAATGAAGAGTGAAATTTCTTTGGAAACGCGGAAAATTATAGTAGATTTGATTAAGACCGGGAAACCATATCGGAATATTGGCAAAATAGTTAATAGGAACCATGTTTCGGTGAAAAAAATTATCGGTAAATACGAAAAATTTAAAACATTGGAAAATTTCAAACGGACAAGTAGACCAAAAAAGCTAAATGAAAGAGAAGAAAGACAAATTGTGACTGAAGTGAAAAAAAATCCCAAATCCAGTGCCGTTAAAATCGCGGAAAATTTATCAATAACAACCGAAAAATCAATCAGTGCGAGTACTGTTCGGCGAACACTGCACAAATCGGGCTTACATGGTAGAAGTGCTAGAAAGAAACCGCTGACATCTAAATTCAATAAAAAAAAGCGTTTAACATTTGCAAAAAAATATATAAATAATGATATTTCATTTTAGAAAAACATGTTATTTACTCGTACAGACTAAGATAAATTTGAATTTTTTAAAAGCAATACAAATAAAATAATTTGGAGAGAAAAAAACTAACAATTCAGTGAACAAAATGTAAGGAGCACAGTAAAACATGGGGGAGGTTCAGTGGTGGTGTGGGGGTGTATGGCGGCGTCAGGGGTGGGGTTTCTTGTCTTCATTGAAAGTACAATAAATAAACAAGACTAACTTAACATCCTAAAGAATAACCTGCAACCCAGCGTAGATAAATTAGGTATGCTTAGCAATTGGATCTTTCAGCAAGAAATGATCCTAAACATACCGCGCGGCTCGTTAAGGAATGGTTGCTTTACAGGACTCCAAAACAGCTCGATCACCCGATCACAATCGCCGGACCTAAACCTCATAGAACATTTATGGGATCTTTTGGACAGGCGAATTCGTCGGTTTCGTGGGAAAACGTAGTGGTAGCAGAAAAAGAATGGATGAAAATTCATCGTCAAGCAACCTAGCAGAAGGCGATGTCAAGCGGAGGAGGAAGCTACGGCCAACCTCCAATCTGGTTAAACGCCCCTTTTTAACGAAATCCATCGAAAAGCTGCCGGGTGGATTAAGGCAGGTGGCGACATCAACATCTACAACTGCAGCAACAAACTCTAAATGTCATGAGTCGGACATTGACGACGACCCATATGTATCAGATGGGGGCAAACGTCGTCTCATGGGAAGCGACAACAGCTTCGCGGCTCTGGCTGTCTCAGAGTCGAACGATGAAGAGGATGAAGTCGAAGCTATATATAGTAGCATCAGACAGCTACACACAAAAGTGCTTGCCATTAAAAACAAACAGCGAGGCGAGAGAAGGGGCAACAACAACAACAGCAGCCACAACAAGGGCAGCAACAATAGCAGCAGCAGCAAAAACAACAACGGAAACAGAAACAATAAAGGGTTCCACCCATAAATTTAAAATTTTTTTTGTTTTGTTTGTTTTGTTTGGGATTTGTGTTAAGGGTACACAGAGCGGGCAAAGGCAATTTAGGGAGGAAGAAAAGAGAAGTACCGATGTACATTGTTTTCAAATTTTTGCAATTTATTACGACCAGGATATACAGAGATCGGCAGGGCATTCCATAAGCGAGTTGTACGACTTAGGAACGAATCACGACATTTTAGAGTACGACGGAAAATGGGCTTGAGGGTATACTGATGAGCATTCAAAGCGAGACGGGTGTTACGGTTGAAAGTTTGAATGGGCAGAATACTACTCGCGATTCCAGTTGAGCACTGGTGGTGGAAATAGCGATAAAACAAACTGAGACAGGAGATATTACGTCGGTGTTCGAGGGTGTCAATTGATTGACTGGTATTAGTATCATCAATAAGTTTTATCGCACGGTTTTGAATCCTATCTAGCAGGTGCGGAGATGGTTTAGGAACACCTGACCAGATGAGGGCATTGTATTTCAATTTTGGGCGGATCAATGCCTTATATATGGAGGGCAGATCAGAGGGAGTAATATATTTCTTACATCGCTTGAGGAAACCTTGATATTCTGCTGCAGTTTTGGCGACATCAAATATGTGGTCATTCCAACGTAATTTGTCATTGATACACATACGGAGAATGGAAGGTTTTTCGGTTTCGACGATGCAAGTGCCATTCATGGATAATGGCTGGCTGTCTAAATTTCGCTTTAACGACAGCAGAGAGCATTGTGTTTTGGAAGCATTAAATTCCACTCTGTTGATAAGTCCCCAATTGGTTATGCTGTTGATATCGGAATTTATTGAGCTTAGCATATGCTGTTCTCGTTCTACAGTCGAACAGCAGGGCCGTGAGTCCGGGAACGAATATGAAAAGCAGAGAGTACTGTTATCAGCAAAGGAATATATTGGATTAGAAGTAGCAGACAAGACATCATTAATGAAAATTAAAAAGAGTGTCAGAAAACAGAACGGAGCCTTCGGGCACACCAGCATTTATTTTGTGAATATCAGACTTGAAACCGTCCAAGACAACTTGAATTGAACATTCCGAAAGGTAATTTCTAATCCATTGAAGAAGAGAGTCCTCGATCCCAAATGCATGCATTTTCGACAAAAGAGCCTGATGGCAAACTCTGTCAAATGCCTTAGAAATATCAAGTGCAACTATCTTGCTTTCGCCAGAAAATGGACAAACGAAACCTCAGTTCCAACGCACTGACAAAGAAGACTTATTCCGCAACGCAACTATTGACTCACTGCACCAACATAAAAGTAGATTGCTGTCAAGACTAAAAACGTTGCACAGACAGTTGACTGACAGACATAACCCGGAGATCATGACACTGACGTCGTCGATTAAAAACCTCCATACATTACTAAAGGAAAACTACAGAAATTCTGTAAGTTTGTATTGGAACAATAAAATTCGGCCTGTAAACACCAGCAACCCGAACATGTTCTCGCAAATAAATAAAATATTTCGGACAAAAAATCAAAACGACCTTCCATGTCTTAAAATCCCCCGAACGACGGACTACGAGAACATACTTATAGCAGCAGGCATCGATCTAAATGAGGCCGTTGATGATGACAAGTTCTTTGTGATTGAGGATCCACAGTAGAAGGTAGAGGCTATAGGAGCGATTTTCCAGGTAGTGTATAAGGCCCATGACAGCATTGGCCCGAACTACGATCTGGAGAATCGAGACCTTGTGCACAATTTCTGCCTTCGAAATGAAATTGTGAATTGGCGATTCGAGAACTCGGGTTTCACCCAGTTCAATGACGAGAATGTGGCAAATAATATCATCACCAACGAAAGGGTACTATCACCATTCATTTCGAAGGGAGAGCTCCAAACGATCTTCGAATCGCTTAGGAGTAAGAAATCAGTGGGAGCCGATGAAATACCGAACATTGTACTTCGACATCTCCCTCTAGTAGCGGTAAAAATTTATACCAGCCTGTTTAATAATGCAATGAATAATGCACATTATGCAGCGCATTGGAAAATTGCGGTGGTATATCCCATCCCCAAAAGGGATAAAGATACTTCCAATCCGGCCAATCTCCGCTCTATGTCTTCTTCCAAACATCAATAAGGTTTTCGAGAAGGTGAACAATAGAGTCAATAGAGTGACTAAGTGGGTTGAGGACAAAAATATAGGTCTAGATAATCAGTTCGGTTTCAAGGCGGGGCATGATATCATTCATGCTGCGTCTAAACTGGTTTCTGATATCCAATGGAACAAAGGCAAGAAACAGTGCAATGGTGCACTGACTGACTTGGAGAAGGCCTTCGATACTGTTTGGTTAGAGGGACTTTTTCCCAGCTGAGCAGGTTGACCATTAGTAACCCACTGCTGTATATTCTTTACAATATGTTAACAGATAGACAGTTCATCGTGAAAAATGTCGATGTCACTTCTGCTGGAACATTTAACTTTAAAAACGGTCTGCAATAAGGTGCGGAAAATTCGCCGATCTATCTATTCAACATTTACACAAGTTATCTGATAGGTTCACTACACCATGTCATAGCGTACGCAGACGACTTAATCGCATTCAGATCAAGTCCAAAGATTGAGTTCATTAATATACTTTTGCAACGTGACTTCGATAAAATTAAACGATATTTCGATGACTGGAAGTTGAAATCGGAAACCATTTTCTTTAGGACGCCTTTGTCTGGTGCCTCTAGGGATACCAGAAAGAGTTGGCGAAAGTTCTCGATCATGGGGCAGCACGGGCAGCCACTTGCTTGTCAAAATGTAGTCAGATACCTTGGGATCTGGCTAGATCAATTTCTGTATTTTAACAAACATATAGATGTTGCTCTGGTCAGAGCCGAAGGTGCTTTTGCCTTTACAAAGAAACTGTTTTATAACAGCCAACTCGATGCGAGGGTGAAAGTGATCTGCTACATGGCCCTTATCAGGCATATCCTTGTATTTGGATGTTCCGCGTGGTTCAACGTGAGAGAAAGTTTATTGTAAAAGATTCGGGTGTTTGAGAGGGCTTGTCTTAGGACTTGTCTTCGCTTATACAGAACACCAGAGTCTGAATACATAAAATTCTATCATAATGAGGACTTGTACAATGGGCGAACCTAATAAGAGTGGACAATTTTGACATTAAGTTGATTCGAAGGCACATTGCAAGACCAATGACCTCATCGAACAACCTGATCTCCGGGGTTTACTACCCCAATTATATATATCACGAGAGAGTTCGCTTTGACGGCTTTATTCCTCCAGAAGCGTTCCTCTATCTATATAGTAAAGGATTAATCCAAGACAGATTTTCGGTCCGCTAATCTTCCACTTTGCTCGAACAGCTGCGCACAGGAGACTCAACTATTACAGAGACGTCGCACATGGCAGTGCGGAGCGTCTCCGGCTCAGTACGGCGGTAGGGATTCGCGACATTAGGGATGTTGCTCAGCAGCACCAGTAATTTTGGTGGCTTGTTGAGGGGGAGGATGCTTCGAACTCCTCCAGTGATAGGTAGCTTCATGTGAAGCAAAGTGAGCCAGCCTAATTTGTTTAGCCATGCCTAGCTTACATAGTTTTAGATAGGTTTAAATTAGATTTAAGAAAAAAATATAATATGTATATACATATATTTATATATTTTATATATATATATAGTCTTGTGCAAATTAATTTGAACAAATTATATTTTCCTTGAGTTCAATGGTTAATACGTTAATTTGTTATCACAACGATGTTACATTTTCTCAAATTGCACATATTCTTAAACTAGATTATAATAGCCCTGAAAAAAAATATAGTTTGCCCAGTTTGCCAAAAAATATTTGAATTTAAATTTTTAAAAATGCCGAGCCTCCTGGCAATTTGTGGAAAGAAGAATTAAATTGCTGTCAAGTTTGTTGCTGTTTAGAAGTGCTTAAGAAAGGATATCTCCGTAGAAATCCGTTATAAAATAATTACTTTGTTTGAGCATACATCTAAAACTCAGAGACAGATAGCGAAAGAGTGTGACATATCGTAAGGGTCAGTTAACAACTTCATTAAACGCCATGATGAAACAGAGTCGATGTTACTGAAACGAGCAAGGAAATGTGGACGAAAACGAAAAACCACCAAGAAAGAAGAAGCTCTTCTTATAAAAAAGAGTCGGATTAATCCAAGTAACGACTTACAAAACGATATTGCGGGTACGAATAGAGTTCGGCGACCTCTTCTAGAGGCTGGACGAAAAGGACGACTGTTGCTATGAAAAAGAAGAGGATGACTTGGGCTCGAAAATATAAAGAATGGACAGTGTATGAGTGGAAAAAGAAGCTTTTTTTCGGACGAGAGTCATTTTTTCGTGCAGGGTAAGCATCAATATGTTCGAAGGTCCGATGGTGAGCCACTTTCAACAACCCATATCCAACAGACAGTGAAACATGCTGTAGAGCAAATGTTTTGGGGTTGTTTCTCTTATTTTGGGACAGGATCGTTATTTCCAATAAAAGGGATGATGAACAGTGACAAATATATTGAATTACTTAATAGGAGTCTGGTGCTTGAGCTGTCGAAATTGAATGCAGAAACCTCAATTTTTCAATAAGATTTGGCCCCGTAAAAGAGTCAAAATTTTTTTCGCAGATCTTGGTATTATGTCTTTGGATTGGCCTGGCAACTCGCTAAACATTAATTCCTTTGAAAATTTATGGGCTATATGCAAAACCAGACAAAGATAAATGGATTATACGACCAAAACCAAGCTGATTGAGTCCGTTATTCAAGTGTGGGACCGGGATCCAAAATCGTTGACAACTGTCAAAAACTGGTGGAATACATGCCAAAGCGAGCTAAAATGGTGCAGTTTCAGTTTTTCTTCTTTTTATTTTTTTATTTTTATCACTTTATTTTTTATCACTTAAATTAATCTTACGTGCTAGACAAAAAATGATTAAAAATTAGCTTTAATCATATTATTCTAACTTACTGGCCCCATGAGGGCGCTCTAAACTAAACCTAATACTTAAACTATGTCTTTCGACGTATCTTACAGTTCAATTTATATTTATTTTAACATTATTTGATACTAAAACTAAGAAAATACATTTTAATTAAAAAACTTAGTAAATAGACCTTTTCTTAATTTTTAGAAAACTTAAAACTAAAAGTCTACAGACTACTGACAAATAAATCTTAACCTACTTACATCTAATTTATACATATATATATATATATATGTATATATACATAATATAGATATACATAAAATATATATACATAATATATAAATATATGTATATATATATTTTTTGTTTTTTTTTAATTTTTTATTTTTATTTATATTTTTTTTGTTTTTATATATTTTTTTTCTTAAAATCTAACTTAAACCTACCTAAAACTACTATAAAACTATGGCCATGGCTAAAAAAATTAATCTGGCCCACCTTGCATGAAGCTACTCGTATCTATCACCAGAGGCGTTCGACAACGAAGCATCCTGCCCTTCAACAAGCCTCCAAAATTGTTGGTGCTGCCGTGCAACATCCCTCATGTCGCTATTCCTACTGTCCTACTGAACCAGAGACGCTAGTTAATCTGTCTTGGATTAATCCTTTACTATCTAGATAGAGGAAGGCTTCTGGAGGAATAAAGCCGTCAAAGCGAACTCTCTCGAGATACATATAATTGGGGTAGTAAGCCCCGGAGATCAGGTTGTTCGATGAGGTCATTGGTCTTGCAATCAATCAACTTAATGACGAAATTGTCCACTCTTATTAGATTCGCTCTATTGTACAAGACCTCGTTAGGATAGAATTTTATGTATTCAGACTCTTGTGTTCTGTATAAGCCAAGACAAGTCCTAAGACAAGCCCTCTCAAATAGCCCAATCTTTCCCAATAAACTTCCCCTCACGTTGAACCACACGGAGCATCCAAATACAAGGATATGCCTGATGATGGCCATGTAGCAGATCACTTTCACCCTCGCATCGAGTTGGCTGTTATAAAACAGTTTCTTTGTAAAGGCAAAAGCACCTTCGGGTCTGGCCAGAGCAACATATATATGTTTGCTAAAATATAGAAATTGATCTAGCCAGATCCCAAGGTATCTGACTACATTTTGACAAGCAAGTGGCTGCCCGTGCTGCCCCATGATCGAAAACTTTCGCCAATTCTTTCTGATATCCCTAGACGCCCCAGACAAAGGCGTCCTAAATAGAATGGTTTCCGACTTCTGAAAGTTGATTTTCTACTTTCAGTCATCGTAATGTCGCTTAATTTTGTCGAAGTCATGTTGCAAAAGTGTATTAATGGCCTCAATTTTTGGACCTGATCTGTATGAGATTAAGTCGTCTGCGTACGCTATAAAATGGTGTAGTGAACCTATCAGATCACTCGTGTAAATCTGGAATAGGATCGGCGATTTCACCGCACCTTGTTGCAGACTGTTTTTAATGTTAAATGTTACAGCAAAAGTCACATCGTCATTCTTTACGATGAACTGTCTATTGGAGAGCATATCAAAAAGAATATATAGCAGTGGTTTACTAATGTCCAGCTTGAAAAATAGTCCTTCTAACCATACGGTATCGAAGGCTTTCTCCAAGTCAATCAGGCAGGCAACATTGCACTGTTTCTTGCCTTAGTTCCATTGGATATCAGAAACCAAGAATGATATCATGCCACGCCTTGAAACCAAACTGGTTATCTGGAACTATATTTTTGTCCTCAACCCACTTACTCAGGATTCTATTGATCACCTTCTCGAAAACCTTACTGATGTTTTGGACGAAGACTGATCGAGTGGAGATTCGCCGGTTTGGAAGTGTCTTTATCCCTTTTAGGGATGGGATGTACCACCGCAGTTTTCCAACGCGCTGGAGAATGTGCATTATTCATTGCATTACTAAACAGGATGGTATAAATGTACACAGCTTCTAGAGGGAGATGTCGAAGTACAATGTTCGATATTTCATCGGTTCCCACTGATTTCTTACTTCTAAGTGATCCGAAGATCGTTTGGAGCTCTTCCTTCGAAATGTACGAGGATAGTACCCTATCGTTGGTGGTGACATTATTTGCCATATTCTCGTCACTGAACTAGGTGATACCCGAGCTCTCGAATCGCCAATTCACAATTTCATTTCGAAGGTAGGAATTGTGCACAAGGACTTGATTTTCCAGATCGTAGTTCCGTCCAATGATAACATTCGCTTTGTACACTTCCTGGAAAGTCGCTCCTATAGCCTCCACCTGTTCCTGCGGATCTCGATCACAGAGAAGTTGTGATCATCAAAAGCCTCATTTAGATCTATGCCTTCTGTTACCAGTATTTGTTCGTTGTTCGTCGTTCGGCGATTTTAAGACCTGGAAGGTTGTTCTTATTATTTCTCCGAAATATTTTATTTATTTGCGGGAACATATTTGGGTTGCTGGTGTTTACAGCCCGAATTTTATTGTTCCAATACAAACTCATAGAATTTCTGTAATTTTCCTCTATTAATGTTTGGAGGTTTTCAATCGATGACATCAGTGTCATGACCTCCGGGTTATGTCTGTCAGTAAACTGTCTATACAACGTTTTTAGTCTTGACAGCAGTGAGTTAATAGTTGCGTTGCGGAATAAGGTTTCTTCGTCAGTGTGTTGGTACCGAGGTATCGTTTTGTCCATTGTGCGTTTGATTGTCTCGTCCATTAGTCTTAGATACGTGTAAACTTATTCGTTTGACAGATTTCTGTTGGACGGTGAGTAGAGGGAATTCCAGGAGAGTGCTCTAGTCAGTTTTCTGGTGAAGTGTGTCCAATGCACCCTACTATAATTGTAGGAATGCCTTTGAGTAAACTCATCCAATTCTTCAATTTCGTTGGGAACAGTTATTTTGGTGCTGAGACCGCAATGGTCACTGTCATACACGAAAGTGCGTAGACAGTTTGTAGTTTGTTGGTTAGTGCATATCAGT
The DNA here is from genome assembly GCA_949129095.1 of Volucella bombylans. Classification (NCBI taxonomy): domain Eukaryota; kingdom Metazoa; phylum Arthropoda; class Insecta; order Diptera; family Syrphidae; genus Volucella; species Volucella bombylans. Next base: position 240,351,726 of record OX422140.1, read on the forward strand.
TGTATTTGTGAGACGAACCGCAGAAGATCCAAATAGGACCCGTGCCTGGGAAACGACGGACTATCCGTCGCCTTAAGCCCGAGTCGATACATCACACTGTGTTGACCCCACCAATTGAATAGTAGGATCCCTCTAGTATTTGGTGTATTATTTCAACAATCACTATGTTTGGCGTTGAAATCTCCGCCGATAATAAAATAGTTGTCTTTCAATTCCAGCCTCAGGAATCGAAAAAGCGTCTCGAGCTCCGAGATGAATAAGCTGGATGGAAGAGCCTTAGGCGCATAGATAGACAACCGCGTTCCACTACGGAGAAGGATATACACGATGCATGCTTCAGCACCTGGAGCCTACGTACTACAGGACTGTATACTCTTTTAAAACGTATAACTTTTCGTATGAAAATCGTACCGCCTCCTCCCTGAATGGAGTTGGGTCGGTTTCTCCCTACTATTTTGTATCTCATTTTGCCTCATTTTGTGTCTTTTGGTAACCTTTGTTTCGCTAACCAAAAGCACATCGGGGGCTTGGTCTTTAAGCAACTTAAATAGTGCGGCTCGTCGTTCGAACCTAATCAGTGAACTCACATTCACAGCAAGGACCTTCAGGGTCTTCTCCGCCACGGTATTACGGCAATTACGCCACGCCATTACGGTAAAAATTGCGTTAGGCCAGGCAGCAGCGCGTATACTTGATGCGCCTGCGCGGTCTGTTCAGTTAAATGATGATGGAGCTGAGCCATCTGCCCCTGGGTAGGGAGCAAGAAAGCTAGCATGGTAGGTACTGGTTCCAGTGCTCTGGGCGCAGCGGCCTGCGAAGCAACCTTCGCTTTCTGTACCGTATTTTCTCTACCTGCCGCTATTTGGGCGTAGGTAACATGGGGAGTAACGGCTGGAGTTTGCAAATGCACGGGTGGACGTTTAACTTCCACTTTCTGCTGCCGGGCGATATTTATTCTTTTGATGTACTGAAATTTGGGACATCCCCGGTAATTTGCGGTGTGTCCCGTGTTCCTACATAAATCACAAGAGAGTTGGCTTTTTTCAGACGCTCCATCCTTACCCAGAGCGCATTCCTCGGACTTGTAGTTCTTTCCGCACTTCACGTATCGAGGCTGCATTTCGCAGTTCGACGCGGCGTGCCCGAACCATTGGCAGCGAACACATTGTAAAATGTTTTCGCTCCTCTTTAATTTTCCCCAGTGTACAACCTGGTAGTCTAAGATTTTAATATTCTTTAGACTATCCAGATTGCTGTTGGGAATTAGCTGGACCAGGAAAATCGGCAGTTGCCGCTTCTCCCTTTTGGCTTTCGCTATGGTGAAAGGCTTGACCGCCACGAATTGGAGCCCTTCGCACTTCTTCTCTTTCAGCAGTGCAAGGAGCTCCTCCGGATCAGTCGACGGTTCTAATCCCCTCAGCAGCATTGTTTGCAGCTTGTCCCCCTTCTGGGTGTAGGAGAAGAACTCGGTCGTCGAATCCTTCAATAAACTTTTAATTTTATGATAGCGCTCCACTGTGGATCGCATGCCTATCTACACTTAACGTTTTTATTAAAAAATTACAACCTATGGCCGTCTTACATAGTTCTATCGTCTCCTTGAGTTCCATCTTGTAAGAGTTTATAGGTGGAACCCTTGTCCTAGAAGCTCTTTGTTGTTGTTGTTTCCGTTGTTGTTGGCTCTTCTGCTGCTGCTGTTGTTGTTGTTGTTGCAGTGTCTGCTGATTGATTTTTTCAGCCTGTGGGTGTTTAGGCTCCTGTTTTGGTTTTTGTTGTTGCTGCTGAGTAGTTATGTGCTGGTTTTTTTTTCTGCTAGTTGTTGCTGTTGTTGTGGCTGTTGAGAGTCGAGAAGTTCTCCTACCTGCTCTTTCTCCCTCCTTGCTATTTGTTTACCCTTAATAGCTAACACTCTTTGCTGGAGAAGCTTAATATTATTTTTTATGTTCTCTAGCTCCTCCTCTTCGTCATCTCACTTAGAGGCCGCCAGAGATGCGAAAATATTTTCGACTTCCATATGTTGGCCTTCTCCACCATCAGATATATATGGGAAATTATCTTTGGGTGCCATTTGTTGTGCTCTTGCCCTTTTTGCTGGTACTGGTACACCTTCTCTCGCTCCGCTAGGCTCGACCACTACTGCTGGTTGGCTTTAACCACTAGATATGTATATCGCCTATCGCCTGTCTTTTCAGCTAGTCCCGCTATTGGCTTAACGGACCGCTCTCCAGAATACATCGCGTGATGTTGTTTCACACTTTTTATTATTTATTTTTAAATTAAATGAAAAAAGAAAAAAAAAGTTTCTTAATCCACTCGGATTCGAACCCATGACCTATGATCTTTCGGGCGAACGCACTGCCACTGTGCTAATTGGAGCCTATAAAAAAAATCCTCAAATGTCCCTTCTTATTGATTTACTTATTCACTGTTCACAATTCACTTGCAACCCGAAACACGTTAAAACTCCACCAGGTATGATTCTACTACACCAACTCGGTATATATAAATGTCCTATCAAAAACGAGAAACTAAAATGTACTGCACTTGCCGAAAGAGAGAAGCCGAAACACAACTACACTCTATGAAATTCCGTGAACGACTGAATAATTCAAAGTATTAAGACAATAATTGCTTAAAGGCTTATTTAGCAAAACCAGAATATTAACGACTTCAGCCAGATGTACGTATTCTATAAATAATAGTATTTACACTTTATAAAATTGTTATAAAAACGAATTTACCAGGGAAAAACTACGAGTATAAGAACACGTCTAATTACTTTAAACAACTCAATACTGAACGACTCACCGAATATTCGACGCTGTGGCAAGACGTTCGGCCTCAGTTCTTGCACAAGCTGTGTTTTGTAAGGTTTTAGACCTTTCATAAAATCTTCCACATATTCGAGTAGCACAATCCCAATTGCTGCTAACAGCGACGAGTAGACAAATCATGGTCTTCATTAACACTGACTAGAGCAATACTTTCCCCTGTACGCACTCTACGCATACGTGTAGGTGGCTTGATGTCTAATAGCGTGAAATTGGTGCGAAATTTGGTCACTATGGCTTGAATTGCTCGGTCAGTATTTCGATTATGAGACCGTAAAATGGTCGTAGTGAGCGAAGAACATTTTTCACAGAGCACGAATTTTGATAATAAAATTCAATAATTTGTAAGCGTTTTTCGGGTGTAAACGAATCACGCGTAAGCTATTAAAAATAGAAAACTGAAAAGCCAAACAGCAAAAACATCACCCTTTATTTGGATATTATAGATTCTTATATGTATGGAAAGGGTTTTCCAATAAGGACTTGACAACTTTTTTTTAAAATAAAACGCAAACAATTTGAGACATTTCAAAAACTTTATTATTGGCTTGAAGTACAATCAAAACATTTATGAATGGAACTCGACTTCGTTCATATGGCCACCTCGGGCACGTTTGCAGCGGTCGATTCTTTGGACCCAATTTGCAACGACTCGGCCACACATTTCGGCCGAAACGTTAGCGTGTGAGCGTGTTATCTCAAGAAATGGGCCAGTCGATTGGCCGCCTCGTTCGTACGATTTAACCCCGCTTGACCATTTTCCGTGGGGTTACGTTAAGTCATTGGTTTATGCCAACACGCCGACGACGTTGGAAGAGCTCAGAGCCAACATTGAAAGCGAAATAGCGGCCGTTTCGGCCGAAATGTGTGGCCGAGTCGTTGAAAATTGGGTAAAACGAATCGACCGTTGCAAACGTGCCCGCGGTGACCATATGAACGAAGTCGAGTTCCATTCATAAATGTTTTGATTGTACTTCAAGCCGATAATAAAGTTTTTGAAATATCTCAAATGGTTTGCGTTTTATTTAAAAAAAAAAAGTTGTCAACACGTTATTGGAAAACCCTTACAGTACAAGTATATTGCACGATCTTTATCTAACAGAGCGGTTATACAACTATGACCTAATCGAAATCCAGGTTGAAGTGATAAGATTTTTGGACTCAATTTACAGTTTTATTTGATGGCTGATATAAAAATGGAAGTTTGGCAATATGCCTATATTCATTAGTTTTATCTTTCTTTTGAACTGGTATTATTTTGGCTCATTTCATGGATTTCGAAAGCTCAAGGTAGTGATAATATGCTTAAAAATGTTAGTGATGTGGCAAAAAATAAATTTAAGGCACGCAATTGGGGTGGATTCTGCTCGGCAAGGTTTCTACGAATTAACCCGTACCTATCAGAAGTTTTGCCCAGGTCTTCGACGCAGATACCCAACTGAGAAAATTTTGGGAGATTGAGGTGGCACCATTCCACACTATTAACACGGTGGAGGACACAGCTTTTGAAAAACCCTTTGTTGAAACCACAAAGCGCTTGCCTAATGGTCAATACGAAGTTTCATTGATATTTAAGGATGGTTGTTATCCTGCGCTTGGAACCTCAGAGCAAGGAGCCTTGCGTAGGTTTCTGCAATTGGGAAAACGATTAGAAAACAATCCCTCGATGCATAAAATATATACAACCTGCATCAACGAATATCTGCAGTGAGGCCACATATACGAAGTAAATAATAGTGTGTTGATCTCGTCTCACCATTTCGTAATGCGTCATCACGCAGTTTTTAAGGAATCTAGTACAACCACAAGGATGCGAATAGTCTTCGATGCTGCCTTCAAAACTGCTGCTGGTACATCGTTAAACAATCATCTCATGGTAGGACCTAAGACACAACCAAATATAGTCGACATAATTTTAAAATGGAGGAAATATAAACTCACCCTTACGTCTGGTATCAAAAAAATGTATCAACAGATTGAAATGCGTCACGATAATTCTCTTTATCAGCTTATCTTTTGGCGTGAGAATGAAAGAGAACGATTAAGACTATCGTTTGGAAATAGTCACCTTTAGTACTGCATCGGCTCCATTCCAGGCAATTCACACTTTAAGGAAACTGGGAAGCGATGAGGAGGCAAAATACCCGTTAGCAGCAGAAATGATACGGGTGGAGATGTACTCGTATGTTGACAACCTAGTTGCGGGGGCAGATTCGCTTGAAAATTTTAAAGAAAAATTAAAACAAGTGACAGCTTTATTAACATTTCTTGGCTTTCATGGGTTAGCAATGATGAACAATTTTTAAAATTAATCCCACCTGAAGATCTTGAAGTCAACGTCCTATTAATGTTCGGGTCTATAGAACATATCAAAACGTTAGGCATAATATGGCTCCCTTCATGCGACAGTTTTTCGTTTCAAAAGATATCCATACAAACGAACGTGAGTAAGCGATCTATTCTCTCGATGATTGCAAAAATGTTTAACCCTCATGTATCATCAGGGCTAAATTAATGATGCAGCAGTTATGGTGGAGAGGGCTGTCATGGGACGAAGCTGTTTCACTAGGACTTTGTCAGGAATGGCAATAATTTTGTGAGGAGCTACCAGTTCTTAAGCGCATTCGAATTCCTCGTTGGATCAGCACCCGAAAGGAGAGCACCCACTTGGAGATTTAGCGACGCTTCTGTAAAAGCGTATGGTGCGGTAGTGTATATTCGCATCCTAGATAGCCAGAACAAAGTACACACTCACCTGTTGATGTCGAAGACAAGAGTAGCTCCGCTTAAAACCGTAACTCTTCCACGGCTGGAACTCTGCGGAGCTGTTATATTGGCGAAACTATTAGATCACACCATTAAGGTCCTAAATTTGAAGAACATCAGAACAGATGCATGGACTGATTCGACCATAACCTTAGCTTGGATCTCTGCACCACCTTCAAAATGGAAAACATTCGTAGCCAATAGGGTAGCAGAGGTGCAGAGATTAACTAACGTTAAAATTTGGAAACATGTTCCCACAAAGCACAACCCAGCAGATCTCGTATCCAGAGGAATTCTACCATCAGCACTGGAGCACAACTGTGTGTGGTGGAAAGAACCCGAATTTCTTCACGAAGATTGACATTTTGCTGTCCCGGTGAAACCTTTAGATTTGGAAACCGATGAAGAAACACAACCGATCAAGGTACACTGCACTACCACCTGTAATAATGTAATAGGTAAATTATTAGACAACCATTCAAAAATAAAAACCATCTTTCGAATTATTGCATATTGCAAAAAATTTATTGCAAACATGAAGAATCGACTAAAACCTAAAATAGGGGTTATTCTTTCATTGACAGAGCTATATGCAGCAGAGCTCACTATTGTAAGAGAGCTCACTATTGTTGTCCAACAACAAATGTTTGCGGATAGGGATCTTCATAAAAAACGCGCAACCACTGCACATTTGAATACACTTTGTCCTCTTTTTGATGACCATGGAATTCTTAGGGTGCAGGGTAGGCTGCAGAACTCGGACTTACAGTGCGAGAAACGATATCCTATCATTTTAAAATCGCAGCATCAATTCCCGGCTTTATTAATGAGAGAGGTACACGAGTCAACCCTCCATGATGTAGTTCAGCAAACGCTCTCACAGCTTCCCCTAAAATATAGGGTTTTAAATGCTGGACGTAGCATCAAAGAATATATACACCAGTGTGTTATTTCCTACAGATACAAGATTAAGCCGCTGCAGCAGTTGATGCGAAGTTTACCAACACCACGTGTTATAGTTTTCAGACCATTCACACACACCGGAATGGATTATGCGGGACCCATTGAAATAAAAGCTTGGAAGGCCGTGGAGCTAAAACCTTGAAAGGATATTTCGCCATTTTTGTATGCCTTGCGACAAAGGCCATCCACCTAGAAGCAGTAAGCGACATGATGACTAAGGCTTTTCTGTCAGCTTTCCGTAGATTTACGTCAAGACGGGGGATGTGTTCGCATATATATAGCGATTGCGGGAAGAACTTCTTGAGTGCAAACACTGAACTGCTAAGGGTGCTGAAGGCTGCAAAAACAGATTGGAAGGAGGTGGCTGAGATCGTAAACAACAGCAGTACAACTTGCAATTTCATTCCCCCTGCCACCCCTCATTCCGGAGGACTTTGGGAGGCAGGCGTAAAATCGGTTAAATATCACCTTAAAAGGATAGCTAGAAATGAAGCCCTGACGTACGAGGAGCTCAGTACACTGTTCGCTCAAATAGAGGCATCCCTAAACTTGGGGGCGCTTTGTCCGCTTATTGATGGCACAGAAGATTTTAACGTACTTACTCCATCCCATTTTTTAATAGGCAGTCCAAGCTATTTCATCCCACAAGCAGATTTGGTCACAGAAGAGAGAAGTTACGCATTCAGATGGGAACGTATCCAGTTAGCCATGCAGACCTTTTGGAAGCAGTGGAGCGGAGAATATCTCACTCGCATGCAGCATCAACCGAAGTGGTTGAAGACCGAACCACAACCAAATTGGCGATTTGGTCATATTAAAGGATGAGCGTCTACCGCCATCTAAATGGAGCTTAGCACGGATCCTCAATACATATCCTGGAACAGATGGACTTGTTTGCGTCCATCTGAAAACCCAAGTCGGGAAGTTCAGAAGACCTATAAAACAAGTTTGTCCATTACCATCAAACGAAGCATCCATAGACAAAGGCAACATTGAAAATAAGATCTAGTACACACCAACCCAAACATGGAATTTTCACCAAAGATCCTTAACAGCAATAAAACCGGATCAGCTTGTCCCGCCAAATGGCTTCTCCCCGACAGTACTGGTACCACAGATATTTCAGGAGCTCGGGGGGAGCAATCCCTTCCACAAGGACCACAACTCTAATTTCTACCAAAACCAAAAAAATCCTGAATAACTAAACCTTTTAACAGACTCATCAACATTCAAACAAAATAAATCAACACATAAGTAAATCATCTATGATATAATATTTAATTGAATTCAAAATAGTATCTACGCACTTAACTGAAAATAAATTGAATTTAATAAACTACACTCCTAAATATACACACTCAACAAGTACTTATTTTTCACCACTCCAGCAACACTACAATCTAAATCACTCATTACAAATATCTCATTTCCAATTCATCAAAATCACTCATTTCAGAAATCACTCAACACTCTAAAACAATCCATTCACACATGCGCCATAGTGAAACCAAGAATATCACTCGCATTAATACACAAACATGTATACATACAGTCCACTATCAAAAAAAACATTTCCCTCGCATCTATTCGAAAATAAACAATTGCTGCTTTCTTTAAGCAATCTTTTGTCGATAATTCATTCGTACCAGATCCCTCTTATTTCAAATACCTACTTAACTTCCCCATCGACACCTCTTTTTCTCAAAGATTTGATCATACAGTAATAGAAAATAAATTACAACAACTTAATGATGAATACTTACCCGGCCCAGATGGCCTTCCATCCATATTTCTTAAAAAGTGTTTCTCAACATTTTCCCACCCCCTCTCAGATCTCTTCCAGTTATCGCTCTCTCACGGTGGATTTCCACAGATATGGAAGTCTTCTTTCATAACACTGATACACAAAAGGGGATTAAAGAGCGAAGTCACTAATTACCGCCCTATAGCTAAATTTTCTCATATACCCAAACTCCTCGAAAGCATTTTGTGTGAAGACTTAAGCTTCCAGTGCAAATCTTTTATATGCCCCAATCAACACGGCTTTCTGAAGGGCAGGTCAACTACCACTAACCTCGTAGACTTCGTGTCCTCTGTTCTCTCAGCCTTAGAAAGTGGTAAAGAAGTTGACGTTATAACAACTGATTTCAGTAAGGCTTTTGACAACATATCTCATAAACTAATCCTGTTCAAATTGTCCGTCCTGGGCTTTGAACCCATTTTGCTTAAATGGATATCTTCTTGCCTGGATAATCGTTTTTATAGTGTTCGTTTCAGATCTGTCCTATCGGCCCCTTTTTTTGCCACTTCAGCTGTTCTTCTAGGTAATCACCTAGGTCCACTTCTCTTCATACTAACTATTAACGATCCTGAAAGGGTCATTCTCCACTCAACACTTTCTGCCTATGCTGACAATACCAAATTTTTTAAACCCGTCTCCTCACAACACGACTCCAGTCTCCTTCAAATAGATCTAAATAGTTTTTCCACCTGGTGCATTAAGAGCTGCTTGGAACTCAATGTCACAAAATGTCAACCGATTACCTTTTCACGTAAGTGCAACAAGTCTATTCCCCGAATTTATGTTCTCCACGGTCAACCTACATCCCTCGTTGAGTTTATCCACGACCTTGGCATATATTATGCGACAGGGAGCTTAATTTCCGCTCGCATATTGATGAGATAATTACTAATGCAAACTTATCACTTGGCTTCGTTAAAAGATGGTCCAAAGAATTCTATAACCCGTACGTGACCAGATCACTATACATCACTTACGTTGGCCCCCTTCTCGAGCACCCTAGCCAAGCGTGATGTCGCTTTCAACGAGTTCATGTATCTCGTATTGAGAGCATCCAGTGTCGTTTTCTTCGATTTACTCTTCGAGTTCTACCTTGGAACGATCCTCTAATCTTACCTCCCTACCGAGACCGTCTCAAACTCATTAACCTGAATACTCTTGAGGAACGAAGGGACGCAGCAGACATTCTTTTCATTCACCGACTCCTCACAGGCTCCGACGATTGCATGTCTCTTTGCAACTCCATTTTCTTTAACACTAACCCTCGTAATCTGCGTTGCCCCGTCTCTTTTATCTACCTATCAACCGCACCACATATGGCTCTAACGAACCAATTTCCCGTATGCTGCGTAAGGTAAACTCCAACCTTTCCGTTTTCGATTTTAATCGCATCACACTTTCCCTCAAATTCGATCTCCTTCACCATCCTTAGCTTTAAGTTCTAGTAATAAGTTCCACTTATAGTTAAAATTTATTTTATTATTAGTTTTAGTCATAGTTTTTAAGTTTGTATTAAGTAAAATAAATGGAGGCCTTAGCCCCCACCAAAATTAAGGTTAAGGACTTTGCGAACTTCGTTCACGGCCGGGGAGAATGTTGCAGTTGCATTAAAATATTTGTTATTAATTGCATAAATGTACACGTTATGTAAGCGTTGAAATTGTCAAATCAAACATTATTAATAAATTCGAAGTTAACTAGCATTTAACAAATATCAACGAATAAGATGACATGTATAAAGAATTTGTTTTATAACGTTTAGCAGTGACAGTTGATTTTATTAATTTTCTTCTTACAGTAATACGTTTTTATACACATAGCTTGCGGTCCACAGGTGGCTTGCGGTGGCTAAAACAAACACAAATATCTTAGATGCACAAAATAAGATTGTTCAGAGTAGAAGCAAAGTGTAACTATTTTAATTTATTTTTATTTAATCTGGCAACTCTGGAAATTAACTTTATCAATTACATTGTCTTTAAATCACAGTTTGTAGCAAGCCATCAGTTGCGTATTTGCTTTATCATTGTTAAGTTTCGTGATTACTCCAACAAAAATTGAATTGTACAACAAACATTGAATTGTCCAATAAAAATTGAATTGTCTAAACTAAATTTAGTATAAATCAATGCTAAATCAAACATTGGTGACCCCGACGTGATAGCTAGTTACATTTCCGTTACGTTCGCGGAATTCGTTTAAAAAAATATATATACTCGTATATACCATATATCGTTGGCTGTATATGTACGAGCATATTGCGTTAAAGTAAATTGATCCCGTTCTCTGATCAGTCGATGTCGTCGTAACCGCGAATTCCGTTTTTTACTCCTCGCCAGGCTAATTTACCGATTCGTTGTTGTAAAGTAAATAATTCCCGTAGACAAAACTTTCGATATCTTTGCATAGCTACATATTTTCGTTTTATCACTCGCTCGAATTCTCTGCATCTGTGTAACCTCCAAAATGACTGGTGGAGTGAAACCTACGTTAGGCGCTTCATTTTTTAAGCGCAAGTGTTCGTCAATTACAAGGCGGCTAATGGATATGAAGAATTTGTTCACGGCAGAATATCTTCAGGATTTAGATGAAGCTGCGCTTATGGTAAGGATCGAATCCTTGGACATCATGCAAACAAATTTCGAAACCAGTCAAGATAGTTTGGAAAAGGAAGACTTCAATGAAATTGATAGCGACGATCGCGCACATTTTTCTACAGTTTTCATGGAAACTAAGGCAGCGATTTCTCGTCAGTTAAGGCAATGCCGTTCTATGGAAACTCAGCAGTCATCCACAGTGAGGAACTTTTCAACAGACGAGCCTCATCCTTCGTTTATTGTAGCGCAGCCTAAATCACGGTTACCAGTTCTGCAGATTCCCCAATTTAGTGGAGACTATACTGAATGGCCTGACTTCTATTCAATGTTCCAGACTGTCGTTGATAATGATAGTGAATTAACCAAAATCGAGAAGTTTCAGCATCTTCGGTCTAGCTTAAGGGCCTCAGCGTTGGACACTATCCGTTCACTGGAAATTAGTGACGAAAATTACAAAATAGCAATACAATTATTAAAAAAAAGATTTGATAATAAACGTTTGAATTTTCAGGCTCACATAAGGGAGATATTTGCACTTAAAGGTGTGGAAACAGGAGGGGTTTCAAAGCTTCGTGAACTAAGCGACAAGATAAACTCCCATCTACGAGCACTACAGACCATGGGTACCAACGAACAACTCGCAGATTGTCTACTTATACACCTTATTGGTCACAAACTTGATATAACATCGCAAACAAAATGGGAAGAGCAAACGCCAATTGACGTCATACCCACCTGGAAGTCAATGTCAACATTTTTAGAAAAGAGATGTCAAATGCTGGAGAACGTGGAAAACGCTGAGGTAACTGAAGCACCTAGCAAACAGGTGAGCAAAAAATTATTTCAAAACACCAACAATAGGCGAAAGGTATTTCTGGCATCCAATAATAGTGCCAATTGTTGTACATTTTGTGATTCTCTCGAACATGCTATTCAAAATTGCCAACAATTCTCCAATTTATCTCCTGCGAATAGATACAAAGAGGCAAAGAGGTTTCATTTGTGTCTTAATTGTTTAAAAAAGGGGCATATGGTGAGAGATTGTAAGTCAAGATGTTGCCGTTACTGTCCATCAAAGCACCACTCTTTGCTTCATTTGAATCCTGCAACGACTCCTAGCACTTCTTCAGCTTCGCAATCTACTTTGATTTCCACATCTCGTATTAGTTCTCAGCAAAGTGACTCAAAACAACTCCCAGCAAATTGCGTTTTCATTGCCACTGCTATTGTTTTCATACGGAATAGAGCCGGAACGTTGGTTCCTTGCAGAGCAATTCTCGACTCAGCTTCACAAATTCATTGTATTACAAGTCGAATGGCAAATCAGCTACAACTTAAGAGGACAAAATCAACAACGTTCATTTCTGGCATAGGTCAAGCAGATTTGGTCTGTAGTGAAGCCGTTGAAATCGTCTTAAAGTCTCGCGTTGGAGACTTTACAAGCACATTTACTGCTACTGTAGTTCCAACTATAACGGACAATCAGCCTAATTGCACTGCCCATGACATCAATTGGAATATTCCTCCCAACATAGAGTTAGCAGACCCTTCATTTTTCAAGTCTCAGCGAATAGACATTCTTATAGGTGCTAGTCTGTTTTTTGAAATTATGTGCATTGGGCAGATACGTTTGCATGGAAATTTGCCACTTCTTCAAAAAACCAGGCTAGGATGGGTCGTCTCTGGTGGTGGACAACAAATCGTGGAAAAATCATCGTGCTTATCTGCTGTTCAAAATTTGTCACTTGAGTCTAAATCCGACGCCCGTTTGCATGACTTAGTAAAACGTTTCTGGGAAACCGAAGATTGTAATCTCACTGCACCAAATAACACAAAGGAGGAAACTGATTGTGAAAAACACTTCGTTGAAAACCACATTCGATTAGAAACAGGTGAATATTCGGTTCGCCTACCCAACAAAATATCTCCCACAAAGCTTGGCGATTCATATCAACAAGCTCTTCGACGTTTCCATAATTTAGAAAAAAGACTTCAAAACTATAGCGATATTAAAAGCCGATATTTAGAGTTCATAGAAGAATATGCTGCCCTCAAACACATGTCACCAATAAAATCCGTTCCTCCTGGAATACCTGCATTTTTCTTGCCACATCATTGCGTATTGAAGGCTGACAGCACAACCACCAAATTACGAGTAGTTTTTGACGGATCTGCTGCTACTTCTTCGGGATATTCATTGAATGATATTCTGTTTGCGGGTCCGACCATTCAGCCAAAACTATTTTTCATTTTATTGAGATTTCGTTCTTTTAAAATTGCATTAACCGGTGATATTTGTAAAATGTATCGGTGCGTTAAGATGTCATACCCTGATAGTTATCTTCAATGCATATTGTGGAGAGACGATCCTAAAGATTCAATTCAGATTTTTAAGCTTAATACTGTTACATATGGAACCAAACCAGCTGCATTTCTAGCCATTCGAACAATGCATCAATTAGCTGCTGATGAGGAAAAAATCTATCCGGTTGGGGCAAAAATCGTTCGTAGGGATTTTTACGTAGATGATTTGATATCTGGCGGAGATTCAACAGAAGAAGTCCTCGAAATCATGCAGCAAACGACTCAATTGCTAGGCAAAGGACATTTTAAATTACGAAAGTGGTGTTCAAATGACCCAAACGTTCTTACTGACGTCGCAGAAACAGACAAAGAGCAGTTCCTAAAATTCCATGACGGATGTGATGTCACAAAAACTCTTGGACTAATGTGGGACCCCAATTCAGATAACTTCTTGTTTTCGTCCGTTCCTTTTCCTCCCAACCAAAAGATTACCAAACGCACTGTGCTATCTTTCGTTGCTCGATTTTATGATCCACTTGGGTTGATAGGGCCTGTGATCACAAAGGCAAAATTATTTCTTCAACTTTTATGGAAAGAAAGAGTAAATTGGGATGAAAGTCTCCCGCAATGGTTGCAATCTATTTGGTCAAATTTATGTGCAGACTTCCAATTAATTGATAAGTACAGCTACAAACGATTTGTGATGGCTACAAATACGCGTTCTAGAAATGAGATACACGCATTTTGCGACGCTAGCCTTAGTGCTTATGGTGTATGTATTTACATACGGACTGAATATAATGGGATGGTTCAAACTAATTTGCTGTGCTCGAAATCAAGAGTCTCTCCACTCAAAACCCTTACTGTCCCTAAGCTCGAATTATCTGCTGCAATGTTACTAGCTGAACTTTGTAGCTCCATATCTCGGACAGATATTTTTGATTGTGAAATTCATTGCTGGTCAGACTCTTCTGTTGTCTTATCTTGGTTGAAAGAAGAGCCATCCAATTACAATGTATTCGTGGCGAATAGGGTGACTAAAATACAAGCTTTAACCGATGGCATGACTTGGCATTACGTTCCCTCTTTAATGAATCCGGCTGACATTCTATCGAAAGGAGCTACTCCCAAACAGCTTATAAGTTCGTCCTTGTGGAACTATGGTCCAACATTTCTTAAAAAAGAAGAATCTCTCTGGCCTAGCATTCCGGGTTTTACTTCAGACTTGCCTGAGAAGCGGAAAAGGATTCTACTTTCGACGACCAAGATAGCAGATTTATCTATCGGTTGCAAATTTTTAAACTCGTTTGGAAAAATGCAAAGAATTTACGCCTATGTCTACCGATTTTGTGCAGTTAGGAAGAAATACGACGGTGCTCATTTGTCATCTGGTCCTCCTACTCTCGATGAAATTCAGCAGGGAACATATCTTTTAATTCGCATGATTCAAAAAACAAATTTAGCTGCAGAATATAGCACGCTCGAGGCAAGGAAAAAAATCAACTCTTCCAGTAGCATTATTTCGCTTAATCCGTTTCTTGATGGTAATGGTCTGCTGCGAGTGGGAGGCCGGCTACAAAAATCCGCATTGAACTACGAATCGAAGCATCCTATAATTCTTCCCAAGCATCACGGTCTTACAGATTCAATCATCTATCATTTTCATCAGAAGTTCTTACATGCTGGACCGCAATCTTTACTCGCATCTTTAAGACTACAATATTGGCCTATTGGTGGTAGAAAGACAGTCATTCGCGTGGTAAACAAATGTATTCGTTGTTTTCGGCTTAAACCAAGAATGGCGCAACATATAATGGGAAACCTACCAATTGAACGGGTGCAATCCAACAGAGTTTTTTTTGTTACTGGAGTCGATTATTGTGGGCCATTTTACTATCAATCAGAAGTAAGAGGTAGGCCTCCTACAAAGTGTTACATTTGCTTGTTTATCTGCTTCGCAACCAAAGCTGTGCACTTAGAACTGGTAAAGGATTTGTCAACGTCAGCCTTCCTAGCGGCACTAAAACGTTTTATTTGCACCAGGGGCAGGCCGAAATGCATTTGGTCCGACAACGCTACAAATTTTGTTGGTGCAAAAAACGAGCTAGCTGATCTTCGAAATTTATTCCTGAGTAATAGTCACAATCAAGCAGTTCAACAGCAATGTCTCGAGGATGGGATCAATTGGAAGTTTATTCCTCCGAGGTCCCCGCACTTCGGGGGCCTCTGGGAGGCCTCTATTAAATTGGCCAAATACCATTTTTGGCGCACAGTTGCTCTTGCAACTTTGAATTTTGAAGAGCTTAGAACATTAGTTTGTCAAATTTCTGCAGTCATAAACTCACGACCTTTGTCTCCCATTACAGATAACCCTGATGATCTCGAGGTTCTTACTCCTGCTCATTTTCTTGTGGGGGCTCCATTTACATCTATAGTTGAGCCTGACGTTACGATGCTTAATATCAATCGCCTCAGCAGATGGCAACGCATATGCTTCATTGAACAGCTCTTTTGGAAAAAGTGGAGCACCGACTACTTGACTACTCTACAGCAACGAAACAAGTGGCGCTCATCAACCTGCAATATAGCTGTCGGAAATATGGTGTTGCTGAGGGATGAAAATCTTCCACCTTTAAAGTGGCCGCTAGCCAGAGTTATCGAAACCATTAAAGGAGCAGACGACGTTGTTCGGGTAGCAGTAGTGCGAACAAGCACTGGTATTTCAAGGCGCGCTGTTGCAAAATTATGCGTTCTCCCAATTGATGATAAGTCAGTTGAAAGCCTGGACCTTCAACGCGGGGAGGATGTTCAGAGTAGAAGCAAAGTGTAACTATTTTAATTTATTTTTATTTAATCTGGCAACTCTGGAAATTAACTTTATCAATTACATTGTCTTTAAATCACAGTTTGTAGCAAGCCATCAGTTGCATATTTGCTTTATCATTGTTAAGTTTCGTGATTACTCCAACAAAAATTGAATTGTACAACAAACATTGAATTGTCCAATAAAAATTGAATTGTCTAAACTAAATTTAGTATAAATCAATGCTAAATCAAACAAAGATCATGGTACAAAAATTCTGGAGAGGAGAGTTCTTGGTATTATTTTAATAGATTAAAAAAAACTAGTTTTGTTTGGAGCAAAATGTGTGACAATAGAAGAGTTTACAAAAAACAAAATGAGAGCACTGATTGAGCCTTTAAAGCGTCTACTTGATCTGTAAAGCAAATTAATATTATGGTTGGCTTGGCACATACAATTATAGTATAGAGTTTGGTGGTTAGTTTTATCTCGGAGGGAATAAATTGTACCGATGATCGCTTAAAGACTCGAAAAAAACAAAAAAATATTGTTAGGCCTGTGACGGAGATGAAGTATTAAGAGGTTGTGCTTAATGTGACCTGCAACTTCACTAATTCCATCGTGTGTATTGACTTGATAAGGACGTTTAGAACCATTTAGTATAAAAATATTGTCACTCATATCCGGATGCATCCCAATTGTGGAAACCCAAACAACATCAATTAAGCTATTCTCAAACACAAATCTGAATTCTCAAATTCTTTCAAGAAGACTTTGGGCATTAACGTGACAAATACGAACACAAATTTGATGTTTGCACATGAAATTTAAATTCATATTGCTGACAACAATGTTGTTCGAAGCCATCAAATACGTATTTGAAAAAAGGAAACCCAGTGTTAAAAGAAAAAGCAAGAAAGGAATATATCGTGAGCAATTCCAGCGATGCAATTTAAAATACAATCTGTTTGAGCAAATGTTTATATATTAAATATTAATCTCAATTGTAGAAAACTTATTATAATATTTTTAACTCTTTGCTTTTAATGGAAACGTAACTAAACACAAGTGTCAAGTTTCAAATAAATATTTAGCAACACATGCAATTTAAGCAACATTTTGTACAGATATACAAACAGTAAGAAACTGAAAATAAAATCGCATTTTATAACGTCTTACAACACCGCACAGAAAACAAGTGGTTTTATTTCCTTACATATTTTAAATATATTTTATAATGTGAAAAACTCTTAAGTAAAATAATCGAAGGACATTCACAAGCAACCCAACACATTAACATATGTACATTTTTTGGTCCATTCGAGCAGTGTAAAATTTGATTTGAATCGGATCTGTAAAATAAAAGAGTTAATTAAATTCAAATTTAAAGACAATTTCAATTTTGAATACCATATCCGAGAGTGTAGAGTGTCGAGGATTCAAGCTTTCATCCCAGGAAGTCTTCACACAGGAGTTCAACATTTTCAAATTGCTGTCCATTTCCTCATAGTCAATTATAATACGCAGGTGAGTGCTGCACATTTTCTTCTGCTCCTTTTAATCAAATTGATTTGCATATACATATATACGAGTAATATAAAAGGTCGTACCGTAAGCTACAATTAGACATACTTGCTGCGATTAAACAAGATAGGGCAAATTTTAGTAAAGCAGTTAGGCTAGGAAAAATAAATTACCTGAAGATGCATTTGGAAATGATGGAGAAGCAAATGACGACTGCGGAGCACTACCATCAGCAGATACTTGGCACAGGAGAGTTTGAAGCTGAGCTAAAAGTTGCGGATTTGGAGGCAGCATACGATAATATTCGCGAGGTCTATGCAGATTACAAAATGGAAGTACTGGATATCATCGATAAAGTAAAATCCGAGGAAGTGCCGAAAGTTAGGGGAACGCCATCAACCGCAACTGAAAACGGGGATGACAGAACAACCGAACTCAGGTTGCCCGTTATCAACCTACCAACTTTCTCGTGTAGATATGAGACATGGAGATCTTTTCACGATATGTTCGTTTCTCTGGTACATACCAACGCAACCCTGTCGGAAATCCAGAAGTTACACTATTTGAAGTGCAACTTCCGTGGTGAGGCCCAAAGGCTGCTGCAACACATTGCCATTGACAAAGACAATTATAATCGTCCTTGGCAAATCCTAACCGATCGTTATGACCACAACAGAGTGTTAGCTAACACGCAGTTAAAATTATTTTTCGGGCAAGTTACCATGAGCAGCGACTCAGCAGTTAACATTAAGAACATTTTAGATACCACGCAGGAAATTATACATTCGTTAGACAATTAAGGAGTACCAGTGGATTATTGGGATACCATTTAAATTTTTGTTATCCTGCAGAAGATAACAAATACAAGGAAAAAGCTATCGGAAGAAAAATTAAGCAGCAATAAGGAATTGCCCAAAATAAAAGATTTTTTTGAATTTTTACAGTGTAGACTTAGAACGCTGGAAGCAGTTGAGCAGCAGTCTACAGCAAAGACTGTTACAAAACCAAAATCTACAACTCAGGTACTTCACACCCGGCAGGTGCAAAAACGGCAAATAAATTGCAAGGTTTGTCAAAAGGGACAACATGCATTGAGGGAGTGTAGGAAATTTTTGGAAATGGATGTAGGCCAACGAAAACAAACTGTTTTCAATATTAAAGTCTGTGAAAACTGTTTGGCCTACAGCCATTTCAAAAATAAATGTCCAAGTCCGAAATGTTGTTCCTACTGCAAACAGAGCCACAATTCCTTACCACACCCAATACCACCAACAAATAATAACCCATCTTTCAACCCAAATACCTCTCAATTTGTTCCACACAACCCAAATTATTATCAATTCCAATAGCAAGCTCAAAATAAATGGTCTACGACTCCAAGCAATTACTGCATTCAAACCAACACACAACCAAACGATCCCAGGGAACCTGGCAATTTGAATCAAACTCAGGAACAGCCACAAAGAGAAATCCAAGGGCCATCAACTAGCTACAACTATCGAGTCCATCATACGCACACCAACTCGCAAGTCTTCCTGTCAAAAGCTTTGATTAAAGTGAAGGCATCTGATGGAAACTTGATCACACTCAGAGCCCTCATAGACACTGGTTCCGGGGCTTCCTTCATAACAGAAGCAGCTGTGCAACGCCTGAATCTGAAGACCAGATGGACACTTAGCCAAATTAGTGGGTTGGGGGAGGTCAGCAGTGTAGAAACAAACAATAGTCGATCTAAATTTCGCGTCCCTAGTATCGAAGTTTACAGGTCGAGTGCAAGCTCTTGTACTAAAAACACTGACTGGGCTCCTTCCGGCCCAATATACTAATACAGAAAAGTGGTCTTACCTCAATGGACTGCAGTTGGCAGATCCGACTTTTAACGTTTCAGCGAAAGTTGACATATTGCTTTTGACATCTATGACACCTATGCAGATATAGTCATCGGAGAAGTCGTGAGGAGTAGTAAGTGCCCAGGTGCAATAGCACAACGGACGCAGTTGGAAGGGATCTTAATAGGTAAGGTGCCGTCATCCAAATCACAGGTATTCCGGGCGTTCTTGAACCAAACCGACCTCAACACAACGATGAAGAAGTTTTGGGAGATCGAGGAAGAACCCTGTGGAACCTATAAACCAGAAGAAGACGAAAGGTGTGAAGAGCATTTTAAACATCATACAAAACGTTTACCTGATGACCGTTACCAAGTTCGTCTGCCTTTTAAGTGTGTACAGTATCCAAGTATGGGCCCAACATGAGAAGGTGCGGTCAGGCGTTTCTTGCAGTTGGAGAAGCTACTGCAGAGCAACACAACTCAATACAAAGAATATGCCAAATGCATGGCTGAGTACCTCGAGCTGGGACACATGTCTCCAATTGATGAGTCCAATGAGGTGCTTAGATCACCATTTCATTTTTTTATTCCCCATGACGCCGTCGTAAAGGAATCCAATACCGCTACAAGGTTGCGGGTGGGGTTTGACGCAACCTTTAAACCAATTTTTGGCTATTCCTTGAACGACAAGTTGATGGTTGGACCTAAAATACAAACCAATGTTATCGATATTATTTTAAGATGGAGAAAATATAGGTTTACCTTCACTGGTGATGTAGAAAAAATGTACCGTAATATCCGTGTCAACACAGCAGATGCAAACTACAAACTGATTATATGGAAAGAAAATCCCAGCCAAGATTTACGGAT
Source organism: Volucella bombylans (assembly GCA_949129095.1). Classification (NCBI taxonomy): domain Eukaryota; kingdom Metazoa; phylum Arthropoda; class Insecta; order Diptera; family Syrphidae; genus Volucella; species Volucella bombylans. The sequence goes on from OX422140.1 coordinate 240,372,016, forward strand.
TTATCGACTGAATACGGTAACTTTTGGTACGGCATCAGCACCGCATCTTGCAATCAGGGTCCTTTTGCAGCTATCAGAGGACGAAGCATATAAATATCCTACGGCTACTACTGTCATCAGTGAAGTAACCTATGTTGACGATGTTACGAGTATCAGTGGAGCTGATACTATTGCTGAAGCTCAGCACAAACTCCATGAAGTAAGAAACCCTTCGCAAATTGGAGGTTTCCAACTGCGCAAGCAAGTCGGCAACTCAGTAGAGGTTTTGCAGAATATTCCAGGAGATCAGCGAGCAATAGACTTCTCATTACCATTTGTTGAAACAAGTGAAGTAAAGACGTTTGGCATCAAGTGGATGCCCATTCTGGATGTCTTCTCTTTCCAAGTCGTACAGGTGAAGGAAGTCGAAGTCACAAAACGATCCATCTTATCCTCAATAGCTAAGCTCTATGACCCAATGGGCTGGGTCTCGCCCTGCACAATCAAAGCAAAAATAATTATGCCAAGCAGCTTTGGGGTATAGGATTAGATTGGGATAAGCCGATTCCACCTGAACTGGAAAAGGAATGGGTAGCGTTTCGGAACGAGTTATCAGGAATTGAACGAGTCCAGATTCGCCGTTGGATCAACACTGACAAAAACATCGAGAAGATTGAGGTCCATGGGTTTAGTGACGCGTCGGGAAAAGCATACGTGGCAGCCGTTTAACTACGTGTATTGGATGGAAACGATAAAACACATATGCATCTGGTAATTTCAAAAACGAAAGTGGCTCCCTTAAAGACTATCACACTACCTAGGTTGGAGCTATGCTGAGCGGTACTGATGGCTAAACTTCTTCATGAAACTGCAAAAATCTTGAAGTAAGAAGCAGCCGATGTGATCACTTTATGCTGGATAAGAGCTTTTCCGTCAAAATGGAAGACCTTCATTGCGAATCGTGTTTCCCAGATCCAGAAATTTACCAGCGATACCATATGGAAACACATTCCATCGGAGCAAAACCCAGCAGATATAGAATCGCGCGGAGCCTTTCCCTCGATGATCATCGACAAAAAATTATGGTGGGAAGGGAAGGGCCAGATTTTCTGCTGCATCTAAGGCGAATTTTTAAATTACACCCGGGATCTGATGATTTGGTACGAGTGGTAACGCTACAAACCGAAACAACATAAGTAAAACGACCCATATCAAAAATATGTCCACTACCGAGCAATTCCTTTAGTACAGGATTGCAATAAACGCGACGGGTAAAAGAAAACATTACTTTAATACACTTATCATAAATACATATTAAGAAATCAACACACATACCTAATTCAGTCTCAATCTAGAAAGGAATCGATTGTGCTGCCAAATGGCCCCTCCTCGACCGTACTCATGCCATCGGCACTGCAGGAGCTCGAGGAGGCAATCGTTCCAGAAGGATTCAGTAAGTGAACCAACAACACAAGCCTTAACTTAAGCATAAAATAAACTCAACACATATTCAAAAAAACATTCATACCAACATTCCACATATGAACTCAACATAAACCATCACTCAAAATTACAAATAAAATACTTAAAATCGTAAATACATTTATATTTATTGATTTAACTTAGCTAACATAAAACAAAACATAAATTCACATAACATAAACATAAATCAATGACACAGTGATCAGGGAACAAGGGGCAGCAACAATTTTCAAGACACAAAGCATGCAAACACAGACAAAAAATGCGAAAAATAATTACAAAAAAAAACAACACCGAAGCGCAACACAATGAATTAAAAATTTCAACTGAACGCGAATTACTGCATTCATCGTGAAACAATTTTCGAAAAGGATGCAAATATGCACCGCGACACATTTATCACCATGAGTGCAAACGGCGCAGCTGGTATATGCAATGCAATTTTCGAATATTTTGCATACCATTTCTTTTATTGTTATCACACTTTTACATATATTTTGTATTCATTTCACTAATTTCATTTGTCTTTGCATGTCGTGAGATGACACTATATACTTAAGAGAATACTTATCAGGGTCGATAATGAGGCATCAATTTCAAGGCGAACATTTTGTGAAAATCGCAAGGAAGAAATCCGGCACATTAAGGTCAATCCACAAAATCAAAAGTGAATGAAAATTATTTATATATATCATCGTGAACATTGTTCACCGTGGGGGGAGAATGTTTGAGGAAATGTTTATATATTATATATTAATCTCAATTGTAGAAAACTTACTACGAGTATAATATTGTTAACTCTTTGCTTTTAATGGAAACGTAGCTCAACACAAGTCTCAAGTTTCAAATAAATGTTTAGCAACACATGCAATTTAAGCAACATTTTGTACAGATATACAAACAGTAAGAAACCGAAAATAAAACCGAATTTTATAACGTCTTACAACACCGCACAGAAAACAAGTGGTTTTATTTCCTTACATATTTTAAATAAAGTGAAAAACTCTAAAATAATCGAAGGACATTCACAACCAAGTCAACACATTAACATACACAATGATTAGAAATAAAAATATGCTTGCAATAGAGAAAGCGAAGAAATATAATAAACAATAATAATAAGAAAAAAAGAATAGACTTTGTAAACCGTAATGTATGTTAATTCGTTTGTTGCTCTTAGCCCATTCTTGTCGCATTGCGGAAAATTTTTGCTCAAGCTCGATTTTAACCTTATACACATTGTTGAGTAATATTACACTAATATTAAAATACATACATACGTAATATCATTTGAATCAATATAAAATGCCCATCAGGCAATTCTCTTATATTCTCAAACTTGGTTATTTAATTGTAAGCCCTTCTGGCAATGCCTTTTACCAATTGCTAAGCGGAAACAAGTTGTTTCTTAGACATACATGATAGATAAACGTATTTCTTTGCAGCTTTAAATTTGTGATAGGGAAAAGTATTTCTTTGCAGCCTTAAATTTATCTGCGGTGCATCGACCAGCACGTCACTTCACCATCGATATTACTTTTCGAATGTGAACGCAGATCCCTTCTTCTTGTTTGATCATCGAAGAGTGACACTCATACACTCAAGGAAAACTCTGTCGGTAGATACTTACTGTATGCCTCAACTTAACTGATCTTATACCTTGTTCTTATATTCATCATTGAAGAGTGACACTCATACACTCAAGAAAATCACTGCTCTAACACGGCCATCCTGCAATTTCATCGCTCTCGATGAATTAAAACAGAATATTACAAAAACCAAATTTTTTTAATTCTACAAAACAGAAAACATGTCTCTTTTTTTTTTTCATTCGTTTATAATTTAAAAACAAACAAACTTCTTCATTTTCATTCGATTTAATTGATCTTCTTCAGTTCTTCAGTTCTCTTTTGTTCGGCCTTCTTTGCATCCTGTCACCTTATTGTCTGATACTATTCACGCACCTGTGAAATACAGAACTCATTTGCACAGGTTTAGCCGAGAGACATTAGTTTATATTTTTCAATGAAAATCTAAACTTGCTCACTTTCCCCAGATTGACCTCAGAACGAAGTGACTCAGAGGCTATAAATAGCGTGTTCATCCCCGCTCAAGTCAAACTTTATGGAAACAATTTTGCTCACTTTCCCCAGATTGACCTCAGAACGAAGTGACTCACAGGCTATAAATAGCGTGTTCACCCCCTGTTACGTGTTGAATACTTAAAATAAAAACCACAAAATGTTAAGTGTTGAGATGTATAAAATAAAACGATCTTTTTCTGCCAACGTTATAAAGTGTAGTGAATTTTATTTGACTTCTTAGTTTTGACATTTTTCATTTTTCACATTACACTGAGATTTGATAATATTGTTGTTGTTGGGGGCGTTGTTGCCATCAGGGTGAGTGTGTTGATGGACAATTCCCAACATTCTCCCTTTGATTCAGTGTGTATGTTACTGTGCTATTTGCACTATATTATTTGTTTCGTTTTGACTTGTGTAGAGTTTGGTATGTGTGCGTGTGTGTATGCTTTGGGTATATGAATGACCCAGATTTGAGTTGTGTAGAGATTGCACGTATGAATGACCTACATTTGAGTTGTACATATGTACACACATATATTTAGATCATATGTTAGATCACATACATACGTTTCGTAAAGTGTTGTATTTAATATTTTTAGTGTTTTGATATTTTTAGTGGACTGTATTGTGTAAATTTAAGTATATGTAAGATATGTATGTTGATAATAAATAAGATAAATATGAGATAATTTTAAGGTGTAATTAATTCATAAAATTGCATGACTCATTTGATCGGAAACGATTCGCGGGTGTTGTGTGGTGTATGCTTGTGTATGTTTATATTTAAGTATTGAATTTTTAGATAAGTGTTTCATCAAAATAAGTTTTATTTGATGGCAGAAGGCATATTTTGGTGATAGGTCTTTTCATTTGTCCGTTCTGTGTTTTGATTGTGACCACGCGTGTTAAGTTGTCTGTTCCTGGATGCGTGTCGGTAATCCGGGCCAGGCTCCGTTTCGATGGTGGTAATCGCTCATCGTACATTACTTAGTGGCTCGCCTATAAGGAAGTGTCCAGGTGTTAATGGTGTGAAGTCGTCGGGATTGCTGGTCATTGGGCAGAGCGGCCTCGAATTAAGGCACGCTTCCACTTGAGTAAGAAACGTGTTGAGCTCCTCAAATGTGAATACCTCTGTACCAACAATTCGCCTCAAATGAAATTTGATGGATTTCACTCCTGCTTCCCATAACCCTCCACAGTGGGGAGAAGCCGGAGGAATAAAATTCCATTTCGTACCATCCTTTGAAAGTGTTTCAGCGACTTCTTTCCAATCTGTTTGAGCCGCGTTCAGCAATTTTCGTAACTCTTTGTCCGCTCCTATGAAGTTGGTTCCACAGTCGCTAAAGAGTTGTACGAACCTTCGAAATGCTGCTATAAATGCTTGTGTTGTCAGATCACTTACCAGCTCTATATGTATAGCCTTGGTAGCAAGGAAAATAAATATTGTAAAATACCCTTTAGATACTTTGGACCCCCGTCCTTTCCAAGTCTTGACGTCAATTGGGCCCGCATAATCAACCCCGGCGTGTGAAAATGGTCGTGAACTGCATACTCTAGGAGCTGGTAAACTGCCCATCATTTGTTGCGCTGGACGTGCTCGATAGCGAAAGCAAATACTGCAGTTGTGTATGAACTTTTTGACTGAGCTCTTGACACGCATATCCAATATTTGGTGCGCAAGTATGCCATCATCTTCTGGATTCCGCAATGCAACGTCTTCTCATGTGCATCACGCAATAATAGCTGAGTGAAATGATGTTTTGGGCATAGGATGATTGGGTGTTGCTGTTCGTAGCTTAGATTCGAATTCTGTAATCTGCCTCCGACACGCACGATGTCATCCTTGTCAACAAAGGGGTCTAATGATTTCAGCCTTCCGCTTGATGCCGTTTTGATTCCTGCAATTTCTGTTGAGAACATCACACCTTGCGCTATCCGTGTTGCCACAAGTGTAACTGTAAACAGCTCTAATGGCGAAAGTACATCATAGTTTCTACCTGTCTACTATTATATATATATCTATTGCAAAGGGCAATGACTCTTAAGGGCCTTATTAAGATCGAATGCCTTTTAATTAGTAAACTTATGGTATTTTCTTCTCTATTTCAGTTTTTAGTTCAGTGGGCTGATGAGGGCAATGAAAATTCCAGGTATTGTGTAGGAAGTCAGGACCGTTCCACCAGAGTTTGTTTTCTGCCAGAGCTGATGGTAGAACTCCACGTGATGTCAGATCACATGGGTTTAATTGTGTTGGAACGTGTTTCCAGATATCATCGTTTGTTAGCTTCTGGATTTCTGCTACCCGATTGCTGACGAATGTTGTTGTCCATTTGGATGGAGGTGCAGCTATCCTTGCTAAAACAATGGTTGAATCCACCCAGGCGTACCTACGAACATGTCTAAAACCAAGGACAGTGGATGTATACTCCAAGAGAGTGGCCAGGATTACTGCGCCGCACAACTCAAGACGCGGCAGACTAACTGTTTTCAACGGTGCGACTTTAGTTTTGGATATAAGCAGATGTACTTGGATCTTACCTTTAGAGTCCAAAATTCGTAAGTATACAGCAGCCCCGTATGCTAGCTGAGACGCGTCACTAAATCCATGTACTTCCAGGTCTTGCTGTGTGTCGTGTGTGTAAATCCATCTTGGAATTCGTATCCTTTCAAGTGATGGAAGCTCTCTGCGTAAAATAGACCAATCTTTGTACAGTTCTGGAGGAATTGGTTTGTCCCAGTCTAACTTTCGAGACCACAATTGCTGCATCATCATTTTGGCCTTTATGACACAGGGCGGGTCATAATGGGTCATACAATCTCGCAGTTGTTGAAAGAATGGACCTTTTCGTCACCTCGGATGTGTCGCAGCAAATGTTTTGAAATGAGAATGAGTCTTCTAGAGGAAACCATTTAACACCTAAAGCCTTTATGTGTTCGGGTGAACCCAAGGGAAGAGAAAAGTCGACTTCACGCTGATCTGCCCGTATGTGTATTTGTTCCCGTTTACGCAAGGCTTCTTCTATAGAACCAGCCCCACTTATAAGGTCATCCACACACATATCTTGTTGGACCATTTTTGCTTCAAGAGGATATTTGTGCTCTTCCTTAGCAGCCAATTTGTTGATGGTCCTTATGGCGAGGTAGGGTGCTGATGTTGTACCGAAAGTCACCGTCAGCAGTCGATATACCTTGATTGGTTCTTCTTGAGTATCACGCCAGTAGATGAGCTGGTAATATGAGTCCCGATGTGCTACACGTATTTGCCGGTACATTTTTTCCACGTCTGCAGTGAAGGTATATTTATACATTCTCCACCTCATAATTATATCAATGATATTTTTTGTACTTTAGGTCAACTGTGAAGATGCTGGTTTAATGATGTCCCATCCAAGGTCTTTGCAGCAGCATCGAAGACAACTCGTAGCTTAGTGGTGGAGCTGGAATCTTTAAAAACTGCATGGTGGGGTAAGAAATAATGAAAGGGTGTTTTAAGGACTTCGTCGTTATCAACATCAACTTCTGTCATTTGATTGAGAAGTAAGTATTCCTTAATACATTTACTATATTGATTGTGTAGTGTGGGGTTCTGCTCAAACCTTCTCTCCAACTGAAGAAACCTACGCAAGGCCCCTCCTTTCGAGGATCCAAGCCCAGGTTGTCTTCCCTCCTTAAATGGAAGCGATACCTCATAACGCCCATCGGGCAGCCGCTTAGTGTGTTGCATGTAGTGCACTTCACAGGACTTGTCTTCTTTCGATAATTCCATAGTTTTGAATGGCGTCTCTTCAATTTCCCAAAATTTCTTTAGTTGCTCTTCTAGGCTTAGACATTGGTGGAAGCTTTGGACCTTTCTTGGAGGATTCGTTGGAACTTTTCCTACTAATATCCAAACAAGTTGGGTTTTTTGGGCGATAGGCGATGCAAATGTTTCTCCTCGAACTATATCTGGAAGGATAAAGTCAGTATAGACATCACTACCTAAGAGTATGTCGACTCGGGCTGGATTATCGAAAGCGGAGTCTGCTAATACCAACTCCTTTATGTGCTTCCACGGCTGGAAAGTCAGTTTGTTGGCTGGAAGAAGGCCAGTCAGCGACTTATATATGTAAGCGCGTGTGTTTGTCTCAAAAGTCGAGTGTAGAGACCCAAACGCAATGTCAACATACTTGTGACATGAACCGCTGCTGACCAACCCCACCCCTGACACCTCAACGAATGTTCGACGACTTTTCAATCTTAAAAGTTGTACGGCAGATTCTGTAATAAAGGTTGCTTCCGAACCAGGATCTATTAAGGCTGTCAAGGTGTGATATACTCCTGACGCGGACTTTACCCTTACCAGGGCAGTGGCTAGAAGTACCTGTGTGATGTTATTATTAGAAGTGTGGAAAGTGTTTAGTCCTGAGCAGCTGGGTGTTGACTCCTGAACTCCAGATAGGTGAAAAGAAGCGGTGTTAGCATTAAGATTAGGGACTTGACCGGATTGTGTAGTAGGCGCAATTGAGTGCCCATTTGCAGAGCTATGATAGGAAAGTGAGTTATGTGGTAAATTAGGATGTGTAGTGTTGTGTTGATTGTAAGTTGTAGAACGGTTTGGAGTATGTTGAGTGTGTAAATGGGGGTTTTGTGAGTTTGTGTTAGGCAAATGTGCAGAGTAGTGAAGTAAGGAACGGTGTGGCTGCTGGCAAAAATAGCAGCGTGTTCGACTTGGACAATGCTGGGTACTGTGGCTATAAGCGAGACAATTTTCACATACCCCTATTCTCTCGACAGTTGTTTTTCGCAAACCTATATCCATCCTAAGAAAACGATTACACGAACGAAGGGAATGTGGATTTTTGTTGCAGACCTTACACCGGAACTGTTCCTTTTGTTTTGGCCTAACGTGAAAAGAACTGGTCTTTCTTTCTAAGCTCCTATGGTTGCTTCCCCTTTTTCCCTTTTGCTCGTCTACAATTTCAAGTGCCCTAAATCTTGCTTCAAGAAACCCTGAAAATTCCTGGTAAGTAGGCAAAGACTTATTTATCCCTAACTTCTCTTCTCACAACTGTTGAGTCATTACAGGAAGTTTATGCAGCATACAATAAATGAGGATTGAGTCCCAATGCTCAACCGGAAGATCAAGATTATGGAGTGAATGTCGGCATTCTGTGGTTGTATCCAATAGCTTCTTTATACCTGTCGCAGTTTCTTGATTTAAAGATGGTTGATTGAAGAAAAGCTTTAGCTGAGCATTGACGAGCATGCGTTTGTGATCATACCTCGAAGTTAAAATTGTCCATGCCTTCTCATAATTCCCTTGTATAATTCCTAAATGCTGTATTAACCTATTAGCCTCATCTGTGACAGTCGATTTCAGAAAATGGAGTTTTTGAATTTCAGAAAGGGACTCGTTTGTATGGATAAGAGACACAAAAAGGTCATGGAATGATCTCCAATCTTCGTAACTCCCAGAAAGCATAGGTAAATTAATAACAGGCAATTTTATATCTCTGGAATGACCTTTATTTGTTTCCACAGAACTCACCGTTGATCCTGAATGCTTCTCTGTTGCTGCTTCGGATGTTGCTGCCAATTTGTCGATGCTATTCATCAGTGCAGTCCGGTAATCCACATATAAATCCTTTATTTCGTCAAAGAGCTTTTCCAATTCTTCTTTGTTTTCAGCATCCTTTGATGAAACTGCTTCCTTGTTGTACTCGGAGCTAGCATTGAAGTTAGTATCCAAAATGGTACTCCTAGCGCTGAGATAGTTTTTTGTTCGTTGGGCCTCAGGCCGCTACCCAAAATTAGTAAAATCTTTTTGCATTTGAGCGAAGATATTTTTTTGCAATTTCTCCATTGTGCTCATTGCGCCACAAAAAAAAAAATTCGAGGTAAGAAAAGATTTGATTTTTTAATGTACTAATTTGTACTTACTTTCTGACTTAATTGTAGATTTCCGTTTCAAGAAAGTTTGAATATCAGAAAAATACACAGCGGTGTTTGCCCCGTAATTGTTGCGGTTGGGATATATGTACCATATATTGGAAAGCCGTAGCATGGAGCGGTACCTATGAAGTTCACACCGGTATTTGTACTGTGACTGTTGCTGTTGGTTCCAACGGGTATGAAATCCGTACGCTGAAAAAACGGTCTCCGGAAACGGAATCAGGATCTTCCCCCAAATGGAAAAATTACGTAGTTTTAATTAAATTTTTTTTTTTTTAACACAGAATTGAATTATTCAACGCGAGAAACCGATTAGCACTTTTATGATATGTCCAAATGTACAAATGTTAAGTTTTATGTGTGCTGTTAAACTTTTAATTACACTAATTATTAATTATTCAATAATTGTTCTACTTTTATTTTATAAACCGATTCAATTTACGGTTCGAATGGACCAAATGTTACGTGTTGAATACTTAAAATAAAAACCACAAAATGTTAAGTGTTGAGATGTATAAAATAAAATGATCTTTTTCTGCCAACTTTATAAAGTGTAGTGAATTGTATTTGACTTCTTAGTTTTGACATTTTTCATTTTTGAATTTACACTGACATTTGATAATATTGTTGTTGTTGGGGGCGTTTTGCCATCAGGGTGAGTGTGTTGATGGACAATTCTCAACACCCCCGCTCAAGTCAAACTTTATGGAAACAAACTTGCTTACTTTCCCCAGATTGACCTCAGAACGAAGTGACTCAGAGGCTATAAATAGCGTGTTCACCCCCGCTCAAGTCAAAATTTATGGAAACAAACTTGCTCACTTTCCCCAGATTGACCTCAGAACGAAGTGACTCAGAGTCTATAAATAGCGTGTTCACCCCCGCTCAAGTCAAACTTTACGGAAACAAAAATGCAAAGTTTTCTTAGTCTCTTGTTTTTAACATTTTCACCACAGCTCAGAGGAATTTCTTAAGAACTTTGCGTGTCCGAGCAATCGCCTTCCAAGATCTAAATCATGTCTCAGAGGCAATATCAAGCGTGTACATGAAGTAGGTCCCAGCCACGAAAAGCGCGACTCAGAGGCCCAGTTCAAAAGAAAACTTGTCTGCATTCTAACTTGGAACAATGATTTCATTTAATACTGTTAAATAAAAATTAAATAAACTTCAAACCCCGGAGGCTAATTTTTTTACCTGTAATAGTTTACCATCTTCATTTATGGTCTCTTTCTCAGCAACAGGACGTATGGCTTCTCTGGCAGCGATTGTGACTGTTCTACCCCCTTTTTTCTTCAATTTGTAGCGGTCATTTTTCAATATGCCAATAACTTCGTAAGGTCCATGAAAGTGTACCTCCATTTTTGATTTTCTTATCTGGGGACTTTTATAAACTACCACTGTCCCAATTTCTATCCGCTTAGGAGTACACTTCTTCTTGTCAAATCTTGTTTTCATCCTCCCGGCGTTCTCCTTTATTCTTTCATCTACCAAAGCACGAATAGCTTCGATGTCTTCATATTCAGGTTGTATGCCTAATTGCGAAAGCAGTGCACTAATTTCTGGTGTTCGTCCATCGAGTCCTGTAAGAATTTTCAGTGGTGAAAGTCCCGTGGTTTTATTGATAGTGGTATTTAATGCGAGTTGGACCCAGCTCACGTAATTTGTCCATTCAATATTCACTTCTAAGTTCGTCCTCAACAAATTTGCGATTGGGTCAACATAGCGCTCGACCTGACCATTTCCCCGACTGATCCCCGGTGCTATTGTATGGTGTTCTATGCCCAACGACTTACAAAAGTTTTGAAAGAGCTGACTGGTGAAATTGGTTCCTTTGTCGCTTATAATCCTTAATGGGACACCAAATAACATAACGAAGTTGTTTAAATGCCGAACAGTTTCGTCTGCTTTCAAATTTTTACAAGGCAATAATAAAGCAAATTTTGAGAAAGCATCAATTATGATCAAAAGGTATCGACTATCCTCTTTATCTTTTCCGTGAAAAGGCCCCATACAGTCTGCATGAATGGTGTGAAAAAGAACTGCCGTCTTTTCAATTGGATGTACCTCCGCCTGTTTCTTCCCTGATGGTCTCTTTGCAATGTTGCAAATTAAACAAGATTCGACGAATTTTCGCACATTTCTGTTCATTTTCGGCATCCAGAAGTATGCACTCATTTTTGTTAGTGTTTTTTCCCACCCAATATGGCAATTATCTTCGTGAAAACGCCTCATCAGACTTAACCGGCAATTTTGGGGAAAATACAGTGGTTCTCCCTTTTGTGTTTTTCTATACAAGAGATTATTTTTGAAAATGTAGTTCAGCTTAGTATCTGGATCATCAACTTTTAGTTTGTCAATAATTTCTGTGACATCGGGGTCTTCGGATTGTCCGATTTTTAACCAGTTTTCTGCTAAGCTGTTAAGGTGATTACATTGTCTTAGAGGAGGATTTCTACTTAGATAGTCAACGTGTTGCATGGAGCACCCTTTTTTGTAGACAATATTAAAATTAAAATCTTGTAGGTAGATCCACCACCTGGCAACACGTGGTAAGAGATCTTTCTTTTCTTTTGTGGCTTTTAATGCATTGCAGTCTGTTGCTAAAGTAAAGGTTATATCCAGCAAGTATGTTCTGAAATGTTTAATAGCGTTCACTACCGCCAATGTTTCAAGCTCGTAACTATGATACTTTGCCTCATACGGTTTTGTGGCTTGACTGTAATACGCCACAACGTGCAGTCTATCATTGATTTTTTGTAAGAGTATTGCTCCGTATCCGACGGAGCTTGCATCCGTATGTAGTTCCGTTGGCAGGTTTGGATCAAAAATAATGAGCAACGGTCTTTTTGTCAGCGCGTTTACAATATACTTCCTTGCTTCTTCGCATTCAGTGGACCACTCATACTTGACGTTAAGTTTTGTCAATGCTGTAATACACTGCGTCTTAGCTGAAAATTCTGGTACAAATTTTCTAAAGTAATTTGCCAACCCCATGAACTGTCTTACTTGCTTAATGTTGTTGGGAGCAGGTGTGTTTTTAAGTGAGTCTATCTTCGATTTACCAGGACGTATCCCATCCACAGAAATCTCTCGCCCGAGATATTCAAGCTGATTTTGCAAAAATTTACATTTGTCCATGTTTAGGGAAAATCCATTACTCGTTAAAGCAACAAGAACCAAATTCAAGCTCTCTATTCCTTCCTCAATTGTCTTTGATGGTATAAGAACATCATCTAGGCATACCATAGCGATCGTATCTTTTAGCTTTCCCAGTGCTTTATTTATGGCGCGCTGGAATACGGATGGAGCATTTGCAAGTCCGAAAGGCATTCGGAGATATTCGTATTGCCAGTCAGGAGTCACGAAAGCGGTTTTTTCAATAGAGTTCTCCGCTATCGCTATTTGGTGGAAGCCAGAAGCCATGTCTAATGAAGTAAAATACCGGCTTCCTGCAAGCTGATCTAGCTGGTCCTCAATTCTGGGCAGAGGATACCGGTCTTTGATGGTGATGCGGTTTAGTGCACGGTAATCAACGCACAGCCTTCTTTGACCGTTCTTCTTTGTGACTAACACAATTGGACTAGCGAACGGGGAACTGCTTTCACGAATGATATTATTTTCTTTTAGGTCTTTTATTATGTCTTTGACTATGTTTCTTTCAGACATTGCTAGACGGTAAGGTCGGTAGTGTACTATAGCTTCCTTTTCAAGTCTAATTTTTAGTGACCCTGTTTTTACCACCTCGGAAGGATAGCCATCTACCATAAATTTTGAGTACTCTTGTAGAACCCCATCAAGCATATATTCCGTAAGTCAACAGGATAATTATGTTTTAAGGGATTTAATATTGTGGTCATGCAGCAACTCTCTACTTTCTTTTTTAAAAGTGTTGACCCTTGACTATCTGTTCTAATCTCTAGTGATGGGTCGTTAAGCACATCTCGTCCGACGAGCATTTCACTCTGCAGATAAACACTGTCTATCAGAAAGAAAGTAATTTGTACTTTGACCTCCTTGAAATAAACAGGTAGATCAAGTTTCTCCCGCAACAGGATTGGGGCTTTACCGATGCCTTGTACGGAAATGGCATGTTTTTCTTTCTGGCCCGGAATTAAATTTGCTACGTCGGTTCTTATCAAGGAGCAGTCTGAACCAGTGTCCAAGAGACACCCATACTCTTTCCCATGCACTGATACTATGGTGCTGTTTTCGGGGAATGTTTTTCCGCAGCAATAACTCACTTTCTTTCTCTCTTCCCTTTGTTTGGTCCAACAAGAATCTTCTATATGACCTGTCTTTTTACAAAAAGTACACCTGTCTTTATCCTTTTTTAAGGAAATCTCATTCGGAATTTGTAGTTTCGTTTTCGGAGCTATTTTATTTGGGCAGTTTGCCCTAAAGTGACCTGCATGTCCACACCCATAACAAGTTTTTTCGTTATAAAAGCGAGGGCGTTTGATCACAGTTGGCGAACTATCACCTCGTTTTCTTGGATCAAAATCTCTAAGTCGTTTGCGCGCGGTCTTTCGCGAATTGAGATTAGGTGTTCTGTCAGGTCTTGAACAGACTTAGGAATGACAAATGTAAGCGAATTTCTTAAACTGATATCTGAGATACAGCCAACGATTATTTTCACAACTTTGTCCTCTGGGATATCAAAGGGCAATCTATTAACTTGGCCCACCTTAGCCATTACAAAATCAGAATAAGGTTTAAATGCTTCGCTTTCGATGTTAGCAACACTACGAAGTTGTTCTATAATGTTGCATCCACTAGAGAAAGTGTGTAACATTGATACTGATAACTCCTTCCACGTGTACATTTGATATCCGTGATCTTCATACCACAATTTACCCCTACCAAGCAAAACAGCTTTCACACGTGGTATTATGTCAAAATCCTGCAGATGGTCCCGCTCAACCCTCGCGTTAATGTCAGCGCACCACTTGCTCACATCCACCCTAGAATGGTCAGGGTCAAAACAAGGGAATCCAACATTATCGTCTTTTGTTTGACGCTGTGACGCCCGCAAAATTTGGCTGATTGCTTCAGCAGTGATGATCATGTTTTCTTGACCACCACTTTGCTGGTCCACACCCTCCGCAGCCTTTCCACTTGGTTCTGCTGCGCTCTTAGATGAAGCGGCCTCATTGGTTTCATTTTCCATATTTCTTATTTTGGTTTTCCTTTTATTTGCGACGGAAACAAAAAATAAAAATAAGACTCACCCTTGTCCTAGTATCTCTGTCTACGAGCTTTCGGTGCACACAATTGAAATAAATACAAAATAACAATGTATTGATGGACGGGGATACCCTTAAAATAGCGCACAAGAGAAACCAAAGGCAGACTTACTTTTAAGTTCGTAGGTATTTAAAATTAAGATGATCAAATAAGGGACACAGACACACACATGAAAACGAGTGGATTTGGATATTGTACGATATTGATAAGGGAAACACTCAAAAGAAAACACCGCACCGGTCAGATTCGTAAGTATGTATTACAGCAGTATATAAAGGGGTATATTGGTATGCACATAGTACGCCGGCAGATGTTTAATTCTATGTGGTAGACACACACAGACGCGAACCAAGCACAAGATGGTACCGTTATTGTTTGATTTTGTAAAATTCAATGGAACTAAGGCACACAACAGACTTCACGTTATATAAAAAAAATTTTGAACGCCCGGATCGAATAATCAGCACTTATGGTTTTGGCACGGGCCTATCCCACTTCTGATGATAGATAAAAAGTATTTCTTTGCGGCTTTAAATTTGTGATAGGGAAAAGTATTTCTTTGCAGCCTTAAATTTATCTGCGGTGCATCGACCAGCACGTCACTTCACCATCGATATTACTTTTCGAATGTGAACGCAGATCCCTTCTTCTTGTTTGATCATCGAAGAGTGACACTCATACACTCAAGGAAAACTCTGTCGGTAGATACTTACTGTATGCCTCAACTTAACTGATCTTATACCTTGTTCTTATATTCATCACTGAAGAATGACACTCATACACTCAATAAAATCACTGCTCTAACATACATATGTATCCTCAAAATGTTAATCTTTCTTTTTCATTCTCAATAAAAACTCTCTCGCTCATCTTGGCGATCACGTCAGCTTCTAACTTTGATTGTTTAAATCGCGCCTTTCCAAAAGCAGCATTGGTTTTTGTTGGGACAAAACACTAAGTACCACAGCGCAAGAGAAAAAGGAAAATACCACACGTCCGAATTCAAAGAGTTTATTTCGCAAACATAAACATGAGGGTTGAACAAGCAAAAGTGATTCTCAGTTTTTACTATTTGTTTTGTAGTATATAACATTGTGTAAGTGTAAGTGTATGATCGTATGATCACCGTATATCATAAGAAGCAATTTATATACCTTCAATCCTTCTCTCAAAATTAATTAATAACTGTAATCATATATCAATCAAAATTCATAACAAAAATTCATAAATAAAATTCGTAACAAAATTAAAATTCATACTATACATTTATGAAAAAAAAAGGTTTTAGAATTGAAGTCCTAACATGCGAATAAATTCGTTATGTTTTATCTTCTTGAGGTTCTTCGTTAAAATATCGGCTACCGTGTTATCAGTTGATACGTACTTAAGTGCAACAAACCCCTTCTCTGCAACTTCACGAACGTAGTGCGCTTTGATGTCAATATGTTTGGTGCGATTGTGGAAGACTGGATTCCTTGCCAATTTCTGTGCACTTTGGTTGTCGTTAAAAAGCTCTGTAGGGTTGTTTACGAGTTCGCCGAATCCAATTTCTTTCAAAAAACTTCTGAGGTACGTCACTTCCTTTGCAGCCAATGACAGGGCAACGTACTCGGCTTCGGTGCTGCTTAATGCGACAGTGCTTTGTTTCTTGCTATTTCATGTAACTGCAGCACCAGCTAAGAAAAATGCAAATCCGGTGTAAGATTTGCGGTCCACACAGTTCTCACCCCAGTCGGCATCAACATAACCTTTAAGCTTCGATTTAGTCTGAAAATAATTAAGTTTTAAGTTAATTGTTGAACTCAGGTACCTTAGCAAATGCTTGGCTGCATTTAAATGTTCAGCATACGGGTTCGTGTTAAACTGTGCTAGTTTATTCACAGAATGAGTGATATCCGGGCGTGTACACGTGCTTAAGTATGTCAGCGAACCAATAAGCGATTGGTATAACTTTTGATTCACTTTCTGACACCCGGAACAATCGTCACATTTGTGAAACTTGGTCCCCGGCTCTAAAGGCGCTGAACAGCTTTTGCACCCGTCCATATCAAACTGTTTCAGCAAATTCCTTATAAACTGCTCCTGGGAGATTTGAATGCCTTCTTTGCCTTTGGTGATTTCCATACCCAAAAAGTAATCTACCGGACCCTTATCCACGGCTTCAAATCGCAAGCAAATTTTGCGTTTGATATCTTCTAATATTGTGGTGTTAGAGCAAGCAAGTAAAATGTCATGATCCAAGTCTTGGTTCCAAATACGTCCCGATTGTTTAAGCCCATAAATCGATTTTTTGAGTCTGCATACTTTCCGCTCATTGCCTTCGTCAATGAAGCATTCGGGCTGCCGCATGTATACCTCCTCCTCTAGTTTCCCCGTTTAAAATATGCAGTCGAAACGTCCATCTGGTGCACGTGCAAATCGTACTCAACAGACAAAGCAAGAATTAATCTTATAGATGAGTATCGTGCAACTGGAGAGAAAACATCTTTATAATCAAGGCCATACCTTTGGCAACATCCTTTCGCGACCAGCCTTGCTTTATATCTTACTGGAACCCCTTTCTTATCATGCTTTATGTTAAAAACCCATTTACATCTTATGGGGTGACGACCTTCAGGCATATTGACTAATTCCGACGTTTGGTTTTGAACCAACGATCGATACTCTGACTGCATAGCTGCTTTCCAATTGTCTGCATCTGGCCCTCCCTAAAGCCTCTTTTACCGTCATAGGATTGGATGCCAACTGCTCACTACTTTTCATCAAATTATTTTATATTTTTCGTATGCGGACTTACCAGGTTTCTTAAACGCAACTGCATTCCAGATCCAAGACTTGGCTTCTGAGTGGGATCACCATCCTTCATAACATTAAAAGCAGTACAATCTCTCGCAGCAGCATCAACAGCAGTCTCACCAGCAGCAGCAGCAATTGCTCCGACTTATCAGAAACATCAGAGTCTATTGTATCGCACACAGTATCATCAAAGTCATCTTCATCAGATTGGTCCATCACAGCAACATTTTTAGGAGAGTCTGGTTCAGCATCACGATCCACATCATTCTTATAACGCACTTGCATTTTATCTCCAGGCATAATTAGTTCTTTTTTAGTATCTGTAACTTGACTACGGTAACCGGTTAAAGAAACTTGTTTAGTATCGTTTGAATTTTCAAAACGTAAATACCTGACATCTCGTGCTATTACTACCGTTCTTTTAATCGGATCATAAAGCCTATATGCTTTAGACTCTACTGCGTAACCCACCATAAAACATTCAGAACCCTTGGCAGAAAATTTGGTTTTCCGTGGTAGTTTATTTAAGATGATTCCCTTGGTGCCGAAAACTTCTAGATGTGATACATTCGGTTTTGTGCCAGTCCACTTTTCATATAGCGTTACATTTCCGAGGATTTTCGTTGGCGAACGATTCCTCAGATACGATGCCGTTTGTATTGCTTCCGCCCATAACGATTCAGGTAAAGTTGAATCGAGTAGCATACACCTACTCATCTCGACTAACGTACGGTTTACACGTTCAGCGATGCCGTTTTGTTGTGGGGTGTAAGGTACGGTAAGCTGTCTACGGATTCCCTCTCGATTTAAGTAGTCGTCGAATTCCCGGTTAACATATTCTCTGGCCGTTATCTGTATGTAACACTTTAATTTTTTTACCAGTCTCGCGTTCTACACTCGCTTTAAACTGTCTAAAAATCTCAAATGCTTGGCTTTTATTTTTCATAAAATAAACAAAAATCTTACGAGTGAAATCATCCACGAACGGGATGAAATATTTTGCACCACCAAGCGATGAAACGTTCATCGGCCCGCACACATCGCTATGTATAATGTGCAACACACTTCGACTGGATTTGTCTACATTTTTTGTAAACGGTAACGAGCTTATTTTACCTTTCAAGCAAATGTCACACTCGAAATTTTTCACTTTATTAACTTTCATGCCCCGCACCATGTTTTCCTTTGACAACAGTTCGATACCTTTTATATTTAAATGGCCAT